>CANJKZ010000888.1:835000-1217500 GCA_947471745.1 Closterium sp. Naga37s-1
CAGGACTGGTGCAGCCCATTTCCGCATGCAATCTGGCGGCCCTCCTGCTACTTCCATGCATGCTCATGCGCTCATGACCTCACCTTCCTTTTCATCTTCGTGCTCCCATGCTCACCTGCCCTCAGTAGTGGCTTCAGAGGCACCTATTCCTGTTGCTGCTCCCTCTGCTGCCGCTTTCGCTCCTTCTGCTGTTCCCACGGCTGCTTTTTCTGCTTTTGGTGGTCCTGCCTCTGCCGCTTCCTCTCTTGCTGCTGCTCTTATTGCTGGGGCCCTTTCTCCCGCTAATGCAACTGTAGCAGCTGCTGCTGTAGCAACCACTCCGGTTGCTCCTCCGCTGCTTCCTTATCCTGCTCCTTCCCCTGCCTTCGGCCCTCCTCCGGATGGCTCTGCCTCTGCTGCTGCAATGGCATCAGCAGTTGCTGCTAGCCCTCTTCTTGCAGCACTCCTCTCCCATCAAGCATCCCACCTGAACAGCTCCTTCTCGCAGCGCTCCTCTCCTCCTTATCCTCCTCCTTCCCCTGCCATTGGCCCTCCTCCTGGTCGCTCCGCTGCTGCTGCTGCAATGGCATCAGCAGCTGCTGCTAGCCCCCTTCTTGCAGCAGCTGCTGCTGCAACCACTACGGTTGCTCCTCCTTCTCCTGTTCCTTTTCCTGCTCCTTCTCCTCCTCCTTCCCCTGCCGTTGGTCCTCCTCCTAATCGTTCTGCCTCTGCTGCTGCTACCATGGCATCAGCAGTTGCTGCTGGCCCCTTCCTTGCAGCGCTCCTCTCCTATCAAGCATCCCGCCTGAACAGCATCAGCTCACCACAAATTTCCTCTCAAGCTTCGCATCGTTTCAACTCAGAGTGCAAGACTGCACCTGCTGGTGGTGGTGGTGCTAGTGGTGGTGCTTTTGCTGCTGCTGCTGCTGCTGCTGCTGCTCCTGCTGCTGCTCCTGCTTCTGGTGGTGCTTCTGCTGGGGCTCCTGCTGCCGGTGGTGATGGTGGCGGTGTTGGTCTCTTTCTGGCGAATCACCAACTTGCACCTCACCTTATCAACGCACAGCTTGCATTTTCTTCTGCTGCTGGTGGTGGTGCTGCTGCTGCTCCTACCACCGGTGGTGCTTCTGCTGTTGGTGCTGCAGCCCCTTTTGCTGATGTTGTTGGTAGTGGCGGCGGCGGCGGTGCTATGTCTTTTCTGACGAATCACCAAGCACCTCATCGGCTCAACACACAACATGCACTCGCTGCTGCTGCTGCTGCTGCTGCTGCTGCTGCTGCTGCTAATCGTACTGCTGGCGACGGTGGTGGTGGTGCCGGTGCTGCTGCTGGTGGTGGTACTGCTGCTGCTGCTGCTGCTGCTTGTTCTACAGAAGAAGTTTGGGGAAGCAAGGAGGGAAGGCAGGTCAAATTGGAGGAGATGGGTGACGCAGTAAGCAGGGGAGAGGGGAAGTCTGAGCGTTTCAGGCAGGATGGCCAAGTGGGAGGGGTTTGGGGGAAAAGCAAGGAAGAGAGAGGTAAGAAGAGGGGGAGAAAGGAAGAGGAGAAGGAGGAGGACAACAAGGACGAGGAGGAAGACGAGGAGGATTTTGAGCGAAAAGGAAAATTCCTGCCTATGCGAGTAGTCCTGGGAGCAGCAGGTGCAAGGGAGGCATTTGGAGGAGGAATGGCAGCTAGAGACGGTGGTATGAGGAGGGACGGTGGCAGTGGGAGTGGTGGTGGGGGGCATGGTGGGGGAGGGGATGATGGTAGGAGTGGTGGTGGGAATGGTGGTGCGAATGGTGGGGGTAATGGTGGAGGGGTAGGCGGTGGTAGGGTTGTTAGTAGTGGGAGTGGGCATAGTAGCGGGTACAGCAGAGCAGGCTCAGGAGGCAGAGCAAGGCGGAAAACCGCAAAGACAAGTAAGGCAGATTTGGCCGCACCTACAACCACTGCAACAGGCGCTGCTGCAAGCATGCGGATCGCCTCTGATCGTGGTGAATTGAGCAGCAGAGGTGCACCCGTTGATGCTTCGTCCAATCAACCCACAAGTGCCAACACTGCCCCGTCTTTTCTGCCGGCCGGGAAGCGAGCAAAAAAGGACAAAAACAGGTACCGTGGCGTGCGGCAGCGGCACTGCGGGAAGTGGGTGGCGGAGATCCGATTCCCCAAGAAGAAATCCCGCGTGTGGCTCGGAACGTTCACCTGCCCGGAAGAGGCTGCCCGAGCGTACGATCGGGCAGCTGTGAAACTTCGTGGGCCCCGAGCGTTGACGAATTTTCCGGATGAGTATGAGAATTGGCGGAATGGGGCAGAAGATGACTTGTTGGGGTTTAAGGGGGAGGAAAGAGTGGAGAAGGGGGAGACGGGGGAAGAGGATGAGGTGGAGTTAAAGGGGGGGAGTGAGGCAGAGGGAGGGGAAAGAGGGAGGGAAGTGGGGATGGTTATGATTGGAGAGGGTGGGGTTGAGGGGGGGGAGAGAAAAAGGCAGAAGGCAGCAGATGGGGAAAGGGGCAAGGAGAAAGGCTGAAAGTAAAAAGGAGAGAGTGGAGGGAGGCGAGATGGATGTGGGTGGAAAGGGTGATGGGGAGATGAGTGAAAGGCAGAAGGAAACGGAAGAGAGAAAAGGGAGAGGAGCACAGCACAAGGAAAAGGGGAGAGAGGGGAGATGGATGTGAATGGGAAAGAAATGGAGAATGGCTGAAGGAAATGGGTGAGAGGTGAGGGAGGGGAGATGGATGTGAGTGGGAAAGGAGAGGAGAATGGCTGAAGGAAGGGGAGAGGGGAGGGAGGGGAGATGGATGTAAGTTGAAAAGGAGAGGGGAAGGGCTGAAGGAAAAAAGGGGAGAGGGGAGGGAGGGGAGATGGATGTGAGTGGAAAAGGAGAGGAGAAGGGCTGAAGGAAAAGGGGGAGAGGGGAGGGAAGAGAGATGGATGTGAGTGGAAAAGGAGAGGAGAATGGCTGAAGGAAAAGGGGGAGAGGGGAGGGAGGGGAGATGAATGTGAGTGGGAATGGCGGGGAGAATGGTGGAGGGGAAGGAGGTGGTATGGTTGGCAGCAGTGGGAGTGGGGACAGTAGCGGGTGCAGCAGATCAGGCACAGGTGGCAGAGCAAGGCAGAAAACCACAGCAAGAGACACTGCTGCAAGGCAGAATTGGTAGCACCTACAACCACCGCAAGAGACGCTGCTGCAACTATACCGATCCTGTATGATGGTGGTGAATTGAGTAGCGAAGGTACAGCTGTTTATGCTTCCTTTAATACAACCCACAAGTGGCAACACAGTCCCACCTTTTCTATCCACTATGCCGGCCGGCAAGCAAGCAAGAAAGGACAATAAACAGGTACCGGGTGCTTGCGGCAGCTGCACTGCGGGAAGTGGGTGGCTGAGATTCGATTCCCCAAGAAAAAAATCCCGCCTGTGGCTCGGAACTTTCACCTGCCCGGAAGAGGCTGCCCGAGCGTACGATCGGGCAGCTGTGCAACTTCGTGGGCCTCGAGCGTTGACGAAATTTCTGGATGAGTATGAGAATTGGCGGAACGGGGCAGGCAATGACTTGTCGGGGGAGGAGGGAGTGGAGAAGCGGGAGACGGGGGAGGAGGATGAGGTAGGGAGGGGGAAAGTGCAGTAGAGAGAAGGAAGGTGATATGTGGATCACCAATGCATGCTTGTACCTATAGGCATATTTCAATACATGGACCGTTTGAGGAAGGGAGGGAGGAACGGTGGGATGGAGACTGCAGAGGGTGAGGTCGAAAGGAGGGGAGTGGAAGGGAAAAGGCAGCAGAGAGGAGGGACGAGGAGCAGAGGAGAAGGAAAAAAACAGAGGGGAAGGGGAAGGGAGATGGATGTGAGTTGAAAGGGCGGTGCGGATATGGGTGGAAGGCACAGGGGGACGGATGAGTCGAAAGGGCGAGGAGCAGGACGGAAGGGAAATAATCCTAACCATTTGGATGGGATCAGGAACGGCTTTTGAGACGTCTCAAAAGCAGGACTGAAGGGACATAATCCTAACCAATTGGATGGGCCCAGGAACAGTGGGGAGTAGGGCTGATGGGAAAGGATCAAATCACTCATATGTAATGAGCGATTGGGCGAGGAGCAGGGGTGAAGAGTGGGTGTTTTGGTATTTAGTGGAAGGATGAGGGGGTGTGGCTGGCTTTGCTGACTTAACCAAGATAGTTCCAGGCGTCTCCGAACTGGGTGTGGCTGGGAAGGGTGGTTGACTGGTAGAAGGGGAGGGTACTGGGAGTTGGCGGAAAGAGGAAATAGAAGGGAGGTGGAGGGGAGATGACAAGGGGAAGGGGGAAGGAAAATGGAAGGGTAATGGAGGGGAGAGGGCAAGGGAGCGGGGGAAGGAGAATAGAAGAGTAATGGAGGGGAGAGGGCAAGGGGGAGGGGGAAGGAGAATGGAAGAGTAATGGAGGGGAGAGGGCAAGAGGAAGGGGGAAGGATAATAGAAGGGTAGTGGAGGGGAGAGGGCAAGGAAAATGGGGAAGGAAAGTGGAAAGGTAGTGGAGGGGAGAGGCAAGGGGAAGGGGAAAGGAAAATTGAAGGGTAGTGGAGGGGAGAGGGCAAGGTGAAGAGGGAAGGAAATTGGAAGGGTAATGGAAGGGTAATGGAAGGGTAATGGAGGGGAGAGGGCAAGGGGAAAGGGGATGAAATTAAAGTTAATGGAGGGAGAGGGCAAGGGGAAGGGGGGAGGAGGATGGACGGGTAATGGAGGGGAGAGGGCAAGGGCAAGGGGGAAGGAAAAAGCATGGTCAATGGATGGGAGAGGGCAATTGAAAGGTAGTGGAGGGTCAGAAATTGAAGGGCAAGGGAATGGAAGTGGCCGAAGGGAAGGTAGCAGAGAGGAGGGGGCAATGGAAGGGTGATTGAGGGGAGAGGGCAATGAAAGGTTAGCAGCAAAGTGGAGAGGATTTTGGTGGGACTGCAAGGTAGTAGTAAGACCGAAGATCCAATCATTGGCATTGCTTATGTAAGATCGGATATATACATTAGGACGGTGGAATGGAGAGGAGTGGAATACATGTTGATGAGAAAAGCCCCGCCCTCACTTGGGCGAAGCCGGCCTCGCTGTCTGGTGTACGATACGAGTTGCCGGCAGGGTTTCACGGTCGACGGGGATTTCAAGGTAACTTAATCAAGGGCCGACAAAGCGTCGGGTGAAGTTACCGAAGGCTGACGAAGCACCCGCCAGGGCCTTTGCTAGGATTTTAGCCATCCTGAGCTCTCAAGGCAACATTTTTTTAAAACTTTCAAACCCTGATTTTCATGGTACAATAAATCAAGAATCCTGATACTTTCGGCCCACATCAGGGCAGAGCAGCAGGAGAGGGCAGGGTAGAGGAGGGCAGAGCGGAGGGGTCAGGACACGGGAGGTCAGGGAGGGTCAGAGCAAGGGGGGGAGGGGAGGGGAGAGCAACGGGGAACAGACCAGGGGAGAACAAAGTAGGAGGGGGCAGAGTAGGAGGCATGGCAGTTGGGGATGCGTTTACTTGGGAGAGGCAGGGAAAACTCAGGCAAGTACAATATTCTCGGCGGGGCACTCCTCAACATTCATCCTGACTATCAGGCCAAACAATTACGCGCATCCTGGATTTTCAGGGCACGTCATGTACAATCATCCTGAAGATAAAGGGTGAAAATCAACACTATCCTGAAATCTCATGGCACAGTTATCAATTCACACATACCCTCGTTTGTTTTCGCATGTGCGCGCAGGAATTTACGCGCGCGATGACTCGGTTATTTGTATATCTGAGTCCTATGCTGCGTAAGCAAGACTTTCCTCATGTCGCAGTGTGTCTAACAAGATTTGAGTTGTCCGAAACGCTGGTTGCTGTGTGGACAGCTGTTTCATGAGAGTTTATTCTCAGATTAGTAAGTAGCGGAAGTGGCGAGACTAGTAAGGGGTAAGGTAGAAGTGGGAGTGTCGAGAGAATTGTTGTACCCTATAGTGAGAACCTCACTATAGCCTAAAATACCTAACTAGGATATATATAAACTGACACACACCCATAGGCTAAGTGAGGGGCATCAGAACAAGCAAGAGAGTGTTAGAATAGCCTAGCGGGTGGTGCACAGAGGGAGCGCGGAGGAGAGGCGGCTGAAGAAGAGGAGAGAGGCGGATACGAAAGGGGGAGGAAAGGATGAGGAAAGGAGGAAGCTTGAAGGATGAAAGGAGTGAGGAGGAGGAAGGCGGCTGGAAGGTGAGAGGTGGAGCGGCGGCTGCCTTGTCATACCCGCCACCCCCACACCCTCTCCTCTCCCCCCCCCCAACGCGGCACGCACATCAGATGCAGATGCAGCAACGAGGAAGAGGAAAAGGGAGGGGCAGGGGGTTCAAGGGGGCTTCAGCATCCCCACAACTGTGAGCGCAAGTCCCTGCCGCCACTCCCCCTGCCTCCCCCCCCATTGCTAATGCCGCGGGTGGGGCGTGGCAGGGCGGCGGGCAAGGAGCGGGCACTTCGGGCTGGCGTGTCCGCATGGCTGGCTTGCTGGCAAGTGGCTGGCTGGCGAGGCGCGCGTGGACAGCGCGTGCGCTTTGCAGGCAGGGTATGCGCGCTGATGCTGCCGTGTGCGCTAGCTAGACGCGCGCTGGTGAGGCATGCACGCTTTGCTGTCGCGCGCTGGCGGGGAGCACGCGCTTTGCTGGTGTGCGCTGCGGCGAATGCGCGCGCTGCTTTGCTGGCAGGGCGCGCGTGTATGGCTGCGGGCGCTAACGGGCTCAGGAGCTTCGCTGGCTGACCTACTTGCTGCGAGCCTGTCCGAACAAGGCCAAGCAATGAACATAACCTTTGGTGGTCACCAGGCGGAAGGGCCTTTGTGAAGATGTCTGAAGTGTTGGCCACTGAGGCCACATAGGCCAAGCGTGCCTGGCAGCATCGCTGCAGCTCTCGCAGCAGGAACTACCGCAAGTCGATGTGCTTCACTCCGCCCTCTAGTAGAGGCTCTCGAGGAGGATCATGGGCTTGTTGACAGCGAACAAGGTCGCTGCCGAGCTAGGCCGCTCACCTAGATCAGTGAGCAAGTAGGTCAACCAGCAAAGCTTATGAGCAGCCATGGCACCAACGTAAATCTCGGCCTCAACACTGGATAAAGCCACAGGCGGCGACGAGCGAGTAGACCTCCAAGACATAGCTCCAGAGCCCAAGCTGAAACAGTACCCCTGAATAGACTTGCAGGGCTCCAAGGCCTCGGCGTAGGACGAGTCGCAGTGCCCGGTCAGTACTACTGGCTCCCTCCCTCCAAGCACAAGCCTCATGCCTGATGTAGTCGCCAGGTACTTCGTTACCCTCATAACAGGACGGTGTGCCCCAGTTGCAACAAAGCGAGCCAGTACGCTTAGAGGATAAGAGAGGTTCGGAAGAGAACAGGTCATCAGTTACATGAGGCAATCCACAAGCTCTGCGTAGGACCAGTAAACTCAAAAGGCTTGTCAGGAACAGGAGTGCTGAGCCTGTGGCCAACATCAAGAGGAGTGGGCTGTGCGGCAGAGAACTGAAACCCGAACCGCTGATTGACCTGCTGCACCATGTGTGATCGAGTCAGTGTGATGGAGCGAGCGGCTCTATCCCTGGTGTTCTGGAAGCCTAGGTAGTGGCGCAGTTCGCCAAGGTCAGTGCACGTGCGTCTCTTGTGCAGTTCGGACTTCATTGAAGCTGTGGCGAAGACCAAGTCGTCGACTTAGACGAGGACGAAGAAGGGAGTGGGGCCAGAACGCACGAATAGTGAAGGGTCGACGGATGAAGGACTGAACCCCAAGTTAGCAAGAGTGGTGCGCATGTGCAGTGCCACCTACGAGAATCTTGGCGCATTCTGTAGACTGGTCGTCTCAGGCTCCACTAGGTCCGAGGAGCGAAAGTGGCAGTGTAGTTAGGAGGACGGCGTAGCCAGATTTTCTCGTGCAGGCGGCCCTGGAGAAAGGCAGTGGACAAGTCTAGGAAGTGCAGCTCGTAGTCTCGCTGTGCTGCGACTTGAAGTAACACCCGAAGAGTAGTCATCTTCGGGTTGAGTGAGAAGGTCTGGAAGAAATATACTTCCTCACGCTGTCTGAAGCCTCTAGCCACGTAGTGCGCCTTGAATACAGGCGCCGATCCAGGTGGCCGCTTCACCTTGAAGATCCACATGCCATTGACTACGTTCAACCTGGTAGGGGGAACTGCGTCGACGTACATGCCCGTGGATCTCCAAGACGCCATTTCTGAGTTCATGGCCGCTATTCACCGAGAGGCCCACGGCCCCGACACTGCCTCAGTGTGAGTGCGAGGAGTCGGTATGTTAAGGGCGTCGGGGTCTCCCTCAGGGGCTGGCAGCATGGCACAGAGATGGGGAGAAAGGAGCGGAGACTGTGAGAGACGACGCAGGAGGTGAAGGGAGAACAGACTGAGGCGGAGAACGAGGAGGACTAGCACAAAACAAGACCGAACGGAGATCCCTAAGAGGAGACGAAGCCCGAGCACCCGGGGGACAACGAATGGTCCAGGTGTACATGGCAATAGTAGAAGGAGGCTGTGGCCGAGGAGGAGAGAAAACAGCCAGGGACGAGTCCGGAGGAGGAAGACCGTGAGCAGGAGGAGGTGGTGAACGGTCCCGAGGAGATGAAAGGAGACCAAGGGTCCGTAGGCCACTCACAGGTGGGGACAACTGCTGCAACAGTGGCTGCTGCGGCTGCTGATGCTGCTGCTGTTGCTGCTGCTCCAGCCGAACCTGCTCCAACTGCTCCTACCCCTCCCGCTCCAGCTGCCAATGTCGCTGACGACGCGCTAGGTAACGTATGGCAGGCTGAGCAGGCGCTGCAGAATTATTGCCTCCAGGTTCAACACCCCCTGAACCAGCACCTCCAGTGACAGTACCTCCAGCTCCAGCACCTCCAACTCCAGCACCTCCAGAACCAGCACCTCCAGTGCCAGCACCTCCAGCACCAGCTCCAGCACCCGCACCCCTAGAGTCCACGACGACCGGCCATGGTAGTATTGAAGGTTGTTGCGGTGACCGTGAGGGCGACTGTGGCGAAGGAGACGACAACTGACGTGCTACCGATTGGAGAGGGGTAGTGTGAGACACACCTGACGGGGCACAATCTGGGTGGGGTGAGCCTACCGGAGGAGTAGGACAAGGAGGAGGAGTGAGAGGGAGGAGCAAAGGAGGGGGGGAACCGAGAGACCTCGGTGGGGGTAGCGGGCGTAGTACGACACGAACTTGTCAAAGGTGGCGTCACGGGAGTCAAAGAATCGGTGGAGGGGCGGGTGGTAAAAGACAAAGTTTGGGTTGTCCACCAGGAAACCAAGGAAGGCATCGGGGAGGATACGGGCCGAGAGCTTGTCCGACAAACGAACGGCAGCCCCAGACAAAAAACTCCGACGTTGGGTTGGGGGGAGGGGGGGGGAGCGCTGCTTCATGGTGGTGGTTGACGACTCCACCCGCTACACCACGGTGTTCCCCCTGCGGCAGAAGTCCGACGTGAATTCTACCTTGATCCTGTGGTTGCTGGCTACTAGTGTCCAGCATGGTAGTCGTGTCCTTTGTCTCCACTCCGACCGTGGGGATGAGTTTTGGTCCGGCGTGCTTGCCGGGTTCTGTCGCGAGCACGGCGTCACCCAGTTCTGGACGCTTCCGGACTCACCACAGCGTGATTGGGCCGCATATGCTTGGTAATGGAGATCGCCCGCACCTCCATGGTCCATGCCCGTGCACCTCATTTTCTGTGGCCCTACGCGGTTCGCTACGCCACCCACCAGCTGAACCTCTGGCCGTGTGTCTCTCGCCCGAAGGATTTCCCGACCTGTCTTTGGACTAGGTCCCCGACCTGTCTTTGGAGAGTGTGGAGGGGCTCGGAGGCCGGTCGAAGGGACTGTGCGTGCGGCTGTGCGCGAGTAGGTGTGCGCGCGCGGATGTGCGGCAGTGGCCGTGCACGAGCACTGTTGTGCACGGTAATGCGTGCGTGGCGATGGGCAGAGGTGCGGGTGCGTACAGGTGGCGACTGTGCACGCCGATCTGAACGCTGCTGCGGTTGTGCTCTGCGGTGCGCGCTGTCGCGGCTGTGCGTCTTGAGCAACGCGTGCTGGATGCAGATGTGTAGTGTCGTGCGTGCTACTGCGGCAGTGCGTGCTGCTATGCGCGAATGCTAAGACGGGCGCTGCTAACGGCTGAGGGATAAAGGACTGCTAAGGGATAGCAGGGATGGCAGCCTAAGGAGGAAATTGTGTCAGAAGGAACCTATGATACCATCTCAGAGTAGTAAGTAGCGGAAGTGGCGAGACTAATAAGGGGTAGGGTACAAGTAGGAGTGCCGTGAGACTTGATGTACCTTATACTGAAAAATTCTGTAGAGCCTAGAATACATAATTAAGATATATATGATTTGATATTTATACAGTATTTTGAGAGAATAATTCAGTATCTTACAGTTTCCTATTTATAAGATTTATATAACATTTGGAGTAGAAGAGCACAGATTTGGGTGGTTATATTATGGTTCGGTATGGTTTAATTAGCCAATTCGAATAAAACAAGATCATCATGCCAATTGCCGCAGTTCATTGTAGCTATGAACGTACCGTACGCCCCTGCCAAGCAGTTCTGTCGTTTCTCGTGCCCTGTCAACCCAACTGGATAGCGGGGATGGGATGGGAGGTTACAGTTGATGCTCAACTGCTGCGCGCGAATTTTCCTGCCTCATTTCGGATTCCCTGCACACGAACAATTGGTGCCGGAAGGTTGCACCCAATTTACAAGCCCCCCGAGCAAGTTCCAGTGCTAATGAACCAGTAGTAACGAAGACACCGACGTCAAACTGTCAATGCAGGACCGACGTCAAACGTCAAACTGTCAATGCGAAATTCAAGAATCACTTAAAAGCCCAAAATCTAAGGCAATTATGGGAGACTCAATTGAACATCAGTTGTACTTTACTGGGCTCTGGTCAACCTGAGCCTGAAGCTTTTGGTCAATGATGCGTCCAAACCGAACCTGGAGTTTCGTGCAGCTGTTGTGCAATTCTCGCAGCCAATGACGAGAGCTAGAAGACCTCGTCCTCATCGTGCAGACATCCGCACCGCGCATCACGAATGTTTGGCGAAATGCTTGGACTGCTGGAAGGGTATTGACGCAGGGATCGCAGTTTCTCGCGAGTGATCGCATAGCATTGTGCAGCACTGTAGCACACAGTTGATCCCTGACCAGAAGCTGGGCGGGAAGTCCTGAAGTGCTGTTTTGGTTAGTCAAAGGTTTGACATGACACGTCACCTTTGACTGAGTCACCTGATAGCAAGAAAGAGTTGACAAATATTTACACGGCCCAATCTCTGATGCACAGCACACACAATTTACCCGGCCTTCACCCGGCTCTTTGCGCGCACCAATGCCTACAAACGAAAATGACCGCCCTTCTCTTGAAGCACACTAAACAACGTTGACGACTGGCACCTGCTGGAGTGAGCTACTTTGCCACTCATCTCGTAGTTTTCGAAGGTTTATCCTGGTGCGCAATGGTCTGAAGCGGTGAGAGAGAACCTTGTCAAACGAACCCTTCACAAAAAAAGTACGACCGCTGTAACTGTGCAGCGTGTTTTGAACTTAGCCGCGTTGACTGTCACTGACAGTCAATTCGGAAAATTCAACAGTCGGGGTGGCTTCGTGATGAACGTAAAGCACCGTCACAGCCTATCATAAGGAACCAGACATACGCACACGATTGCGCTGTCGTTGTTTGTTGCTGCTTCTGCTTTCTTAACTTGAAATTACTGACAGTACTAGCTGTTACTGATAGTTCTTGCGCCTTCCAGCAGACTGGGCGCACGCGGATTCTTCGCGGAGTCTATTAATCGTCGAACGATTTCTGAAATCAAGACTGCGAAGGCACGTATTCTGCGGCGCTAGAGCCCCGTTGGTCATGCCTGGAGGAGTTGAATCTGATGGTGAGAGGAAGGGCGGGTCTCAAGGAGGGAGTGTGAGCATAACCCAAGAGGCTATCATCCAGCTTTTGGTATTTCTACAGCGGCAGCAGCAGAAAACTCAACAACAACAGCAAGCATCACGGGATGATCCACCCCTTCCCGCAGCATTCCCATCAGCCAAGAAACCAGGTGGAACCAGCCTGCGGACAACTGCAGATGGGTCTGAACGGCCAGCAGCACAACAGTCAGCAACAATCTTTCCGCACCGTGAAATTACCCCCCCACCTGCTGCTACACCCCCTGTTTCATCCCCACAGCCTAATCCAGTTCTGCATGCTTCTTCACCCCAGCTCTCCATGGGGCGTTCGGCACCGAGGAATACACTGCACGGATCATTAGGTCCTGCTGCCCCATGCCCAGTGCCTGTTTTATCCCCATTGGATACCTCATCTCACAACCAATCTTTGGCACCCATCCCAGCCTCTCTTCCCCTACCTTTCGCATCCCCGCGGCAAGTTCCTGGCGAGCCCCTTGCTGCTGCTTCTTCACTAGTGTCTGACTCAACACTGCTGCTTTCCCAGTCCTCTCACACTCAATCGCTAACGCCGGCGTTTCGTGAGTTTTTCACTGCACGTGCTGGACTTGATGAGGAGTTTTCGGCTTTGGTTTCGTGGCACATGCAGCTGCAGCGTCGAAGGCGGCGGCGGCAGCAGCAGCAGAAGCAGAAGCAGCAGCAGGAGTGGCGGCAGCAGCAGCAGCAGCAGCAGCAGCAGCAGCAGCAGCAGCAGCAGCAGCAGCAGCAGCAGCAGCAGCAGCAGCAGCAGCAGCAGCAGCAGCAGCAGCAGCAGCAGCAGCAGCAGCAGCAGCAGAAGCAGAATCAGCAGCAGCAGGAGGAGGAGGAGGAGCAGCAACAGCAGCAGCAGCAGCAACAGCATAGTCAGCAGCAGGATCAGCAGCAACAGCAGCACCAGACGCAGCAGCAGGAGCAACAACAACAAGGACATCAACTGCGGCAGCAGCAGCAGCAGCAGCAAGAGCAGCAGCATCAGGTGCATGAGGAGGGACAGAAGCATCAACAGGAGTGGCGGCAGAAGCAAAAACAGGTGCCACAACAGGAGCTACAACAGCAACAACAGCAATTCCTGCAGCAGCAACATCAGCAGGAAATGATTATAGCTGCAATCATAATAATCACAGCTGCAGCAGCCTCAGAAGCCTCAGGAAGCAATGGATTTCCAAATATAGATGTGCATCAGGGAGCTCATGCAAGCGCAGAAAGAGGAACACGCTCTGGTGCAGGAGTAGCAGCTGCCCTGCCTGCTCCGGGACCACAACTTATGAGCAAAGGGATGGCTGGGGCAGGTTTGGACAGGGTAGAAACTCCGTCATTGCCGAATCTGGCTGCTTTGTTAAGAATAGTGGGACGTGAAGCAGGGGAAGGAGGCGGAGAGGAGTCTTCTGGTGGGTTGTTGAGATGGGTGGGGATGGTGGAGGGAAACACTGAAAATGGAAGTGTGCACGAAAGGGATGCTGGAGGAGGGAGAGGAGGAAAAGGAAGGGTGGGAGGAAGAGGAGGAACAGGAGGAATAGAAGGAATAGGAGAATTTAAATCCTCCGCGGATCCAGTGGAAGGTGGGGCAGGATTCACGATTTTTTCAAGAGGAGCAACAGAAGGTGGCAACAATAGTCGCAGCATCTCAGGTCTCGTCCAATCACAGTACTCTTTCACTCCAGCTTTAAGTCCTTACCGCACTTCAAGAGTTCAGAACAAATTCTCTTGCACAAGCTTAGCTACTGCTGCAGCAGGCGGGGTGGGACGTGGCCCTTTTGCAGCAGTGGGAACTGCACAAGGAAGCATGAGAGATGCATGTGGCGGTGCGAAACCTGGGACCCTCAAGCATGAAAGCATGACCTTTCACCAGCGAGATCTGGACCTCTCCTTGTCCCTGTCCCTGTCTCCTCCTTCTGCTGCTCGTCCCGCTCCTGCACCTGCTGCTGCGGCTGCTACACCTGCTGCTGCTGTTGCTACTGATTCTGGATTTCCTGCTCCTTCTGTTGCTATTGCTGCCACTGTCAAATCTTCTGGCCGTGGTGCTGCTTCTCCTGTCTCTACTGCCTCGCCAACAGATCGTTATACTTCTATGGCTGACAGACAGGAGGAAAGTCATATGATGAGAGAAAATGCGGCGGTTAGTTTTGAGGCGGCTAACAATGCCGAGGCTGATGAGCCGGTGGAGGTTCCCCTGATGGAGGTAACCACGGCTGAGTTTGGGGCACGTGAGATGCAGGTGGGCCTTGTGCGGTTTGATGAGGTGAGGAGGGAGGGAGGCTCCATCGAGGAGTCAGGGCGATGGGGAAGACGAGGAGAAGGGGTGAAGTCTGGAGGAGGGGTTAAAGGAGGAGGAGGAGGAGGAGCAGGAGGAGGAGGAGGAGGAGGAGGAGGAGGAGGAGGAGGAGGAGGAGGAGGAGGAGAAATAGGATGGGGAGGAGAATCAAGAGGAGTACATGGTGGTTCAGTTGAGGCAGCAGCAAGGGTAATCCGAAGTGAATCCAGGAATGGGGCAGCCCATTTCCGCACGCAACCAGTCACCCCTCTTTCTGCTTCCACGCATTTTCATGCTCCCGTGCCCTCACGTTCCCTCATGCCTGCATTCTCTCATGCTCATATGCCGGCAGCCGTTGCATCAGGTGCTCCTGCTCCTGCTTCTGCTCCTCCTGCGACTGCTGCCAATTTTGCTTCAACTGTTAATCCTGCCATTCCTGCTTCAACTCCTTCTGCTGCTCCTGACACTACCGCTTTTGCTCCTGCTACTGCTGCTGCTGCTGCTGCTCCGACCAATCCAGTTACTCTTCCTCCTCCTCCTGCTCCTTCCTCTGCCTTTGGCGCTTCTCCCGATTGCTCTGCCTGTGCTGCCATGGCATCAGCAGTTGCCGCTAGCCCCCTTCTTGCAGCGCTCCTCTCCCATCAAGCATCCCACTTGACCAGCTGTTTATCGCAGATCTCCTCTCTAGGATCTCATCGTTTCAGGTCAGGATACAAACCTGCTGCTGCTGCGGCTGCTCCTCCTCCTCCTGCTGCTGCTACTATTGCTGCTGCTGCTGCTGCTGCTGCTGCTGCTGCTGCTGGTAATTCTGCTTCTGCTTCGTCTGCTGCTATTGCTGACGGCAGTGGTGGTGGTGGTGCTAGTCCTGTTTTGGCAATTCGTCGAGCACCTAATGTCTCCAGCACACAACTTGCATTTGCTGCTGCTTCTTCTCTTGATGCTGCTGATGCTGTGGCCCTTGTTGCTGATGACAGTGGTGGCGGTGGTGCTAGTAGTCCCACTTTGGCGAATCGCCAAGCACCTGATATATTAAATGCTCAACTTGCATTTGCTACTGCTGCTGTTTCTTCTCCTGATGCTGCTGATGCTGCAGCCCCTGTTGCTGACGGCAGTGGTGGCAGTGGTGCCAGTCCCGTTTTGGCGAATCGCCTAGCATCTCATCGCTTCAACGCACAGCTTGCACTTGCTGGTGCTGCTCCATATGCTCGTACTTTTGCTGCTGCTGCTGCTGATGGTGGTGGTGCTGCTGCTGGTGCTGGTTCTGCTGGTGTTGGTGCTGCTGGTGCTGCTTCTGCTGCTGCTGATGCTGCAGCACCTGTTGCTGATGTTGGTGATGGTGGCAGTGGTGTGGGTAGTGGTGGTGACGGTGCTAATATTTTTATGTTGAATCGGCAAGCACCTCATCTCTTCAACACACACCTTGCACTCGCTGGTGCTGCAGCTTCTCGTACTGCTGGTGCTGCAGCTTCTCGTACTGCTGGTGCTGGTGCTGCTGCTGATGGTGGTGCTGCTGGTGCTGCTTCTGCTGCTGCTGCTGGTGCTGATACTGGTGCTGCTTCTGGCACTATTTTCTTCACAGGAGAAGTCTGGGAAAGCAAGGAGGGAATACAGGTCAACAGGCAGAGTATAAGGGATGCGGTAAGCAGGGGAGTGGGGAGATCTGTAGATTATTCAAGGCCGGATGGTCAAGTGGGGGAGCTTTGGAGAAGAAACGAGAAAGAGAGGGGTAAGAAGAGAGGGAGGATGGAGGATGAGGAGGAGGAGGAGGAGGAGGAGGAGGAGGAGGAGGAGGAGGAGGAGGAGGAGGAGGAGGAGGAGGAGGAGGAGGAAGAAGAAGAAGAAGAAGAAGAAGAAGAAGAAGAAGAAGAAGAAGAAGAAGAAGAAGAAGAAGAAATAAAGGTAGAAAGAAAAGTTGCAAGGAAGGCACTAGGAGAAGGTCCGGCAGCGAGGGATGGGGGTACGAGGAGGGGTGGTCGCAGTGGGAGTGGGCATAGTAGTCGGTGCAGCAGAGCAGGCTCAGGCGGAAGAGCAAGGCAGAAAACAACAAAGGCAACAATGGTGGCTTTGGGAGAACCTGTAACAACCACCAGAGACGCTGCTGCAACTATTCGGATTCCCTCTGATGGTGGTGAAGTCAGAAGCAAAGTTGCACCTATTCATGCTTCTCCGAATCAACCAAGAAGTGTTGATTCAGCCCCTTTTTTTCCATCCACGCCGGTGGTCGGCAAGCAAGCAAAAAAGGACAAAAACATGTACCGTGGTGTGCGGCAACGGCGCTACGGGAAGTGGGTGGCGGAGATCCGATTGCCGAATAAAAAATCCCGCCTTTGGCTTGGAACGTTCACCTGCCCTGAAGAAGCTGCTCGGGCATATGATCAGGCAGCAGTGAAACTGCGTGGGCCCCGAACATTAATAAATTTCCCTGATTAGTATGAACATTGTCAGAATGGGGCAGGTGATGACTTGTAGAGGTTTAAGGGGGAGGAAGGAGTGGAGAATGGAAATATGGGGGGGGATGAGGTTGGGCTTAAGGGGGAACGTGCGGCAGAGAGAGAGGGAGTGAGGAGAGGGGAAATGGATATTATTGTAGAGGGTGGTGATGAGAGAGGGGAGTGGAAGGAAGACGGCAGCATGTGAAGGAAAAGCCGAGGAGCAAGGCTGGAGGAAACCAGGAGAGGGGGTAGGGATGGGAGATGTACGTGAGTGGAAAGAGTGATGGGGAGAAAGGCGGAAGATAGGAGCTTATGGAATGAGAAGAAGGGCTGAAGGAAAAAGGGAGAGAGGAAAGGGAGGGGACATAGATGTGATTGGGAAGGGTGACGAGGAGAAAGGGGATGAGTACAGGCAGAAGGAAGGAGATGAAAGGGGGGTGGGGGAAAGGGGGGGGGGGGGGGGGGGTGGGTGGAGGAGTAGGAGCAGGGCTGAAGGAAGGAGAGCTGGGTACGGATATGATTGGAGAAGGTGAGAGGGGTGTTGAGTGGAGGCAAAAGATCGGAGTTGGGGGGAGAGGGCTAGTGAGCAGAACTGAAGCAAAATTATCATCACCACTTGCTTGTGCAAGAGAACCACGGATGACCACGGATTTAATAAACGTGATGTAGAACAATCTGCTTTTTTTATGTTCAACTGGGGAATGGGGGGATTGATAGACGATTCTTTAAGGGGTTGCGGGCTTGGAGTATCGGCAGTGGAGAGGAGAGGGAAAGCGGAAGGTAATGGAGGGGGGAGGGTGCGGAGATAAACTCTACAACGTGAGGGTGCGGAGATAAACTCTACAACGTGAGCTAGACTATGGGGAAGGCACGGTTGTGAGAGGAATCATAGCGTTCCTTGTGTTCTCCAACACTTGTGCGTTCACAGGGCAAAACCGCAAGAGTTTCACTAGCAAAAGTTGAGAACAATGGTAGCAACAACATTGGTAACAAAGACTACATCAGATGCAAGTTTGCCTAGCGCACTGGCAGGTCGACCTCCAACGCAGCATGGTCGACCGCGTTCCAGCGCAACATGGTTGACCGCGTTCCAGTGCAGCAAAGTCCGCACCGCTCCAGTGCTTCAGAAAGGCAGCTTGCCAACGTTGCAAGTCGACGGCGTGCCAACGCTGTCCAGCGTTGCACCCGCAGGTGACAGCAGCGCACCTACTTCGCAGGTGCTCATAGTCGGTTGGTGCGACGTGCGCCGTCACGTGCACAACGCAGGTGCCAAGTCGACCACGTGTCACTGACTGCACCTGATCGTCCACGTCGACCTCAGGATACCACTCCGAGGTCGGCTTCGCCAAAAACCACCTGGGCGACGGTCGCACACCCCGCAGAACCTCGTTGCCATGGTTACTTGGTCGACCTGGAAACCACCTGGTCGGCGTCGACTTGCTCGGTAGAAGTCGACCAACAGTTGTACGTGCTCGTCGACCACCCAAGTCGACGACCACCAGCCGACTTCACTAAGTCGGCCACTCCCCAGGTCGACCACTTCTGGTCGACCAGACCTGCTGTTCACCGACTGCACCAAGTCGGCTTCCTCAGGTAGGTGCCACCAAGTCGGCGCCCTCCCAGGTCGACCTCGCCAAGTCGACCTCCCAAAGTTGGCGCCCTCCCAAGTCGGCGTCGCCCACTGCAGCAGGTCGGCTGCACCTCCCGCACACCCGACCACGAAGACGGCTCCGCCCAAGCGAGGATGGGGCCAACACACAACTCCCGTTGACACTCCCCTGCCGCGTTCACGCTTGGACTCCCAGCCCACACGGCAATACTCCATGGAGAACAGCTCGTGTTCACCGGGCAAAACGGCAAGAGTTTCACTAGAGAAAGTTCAGAACAATGGTTAAACAAGCAAAGCAACAATGGACTACATCAGATGCTAGTAAGCAAGCAAGCAGGTCGACCTCCAGTAAAGCATGGTCGACCGCGTTCCAGCGCTGCAAAGTCCGCACCGCTCCAGCGCTGCAGAAAGGCGGCTTGCCAACGCTGCAAGTCGACAACGTGCCAACGATACAGCAAGGCGGCTGCACAGCGTTGCACCCGCATGACAGCAGCGCACCCGCTTTGCAGGTGTTTGCGGTTGGTTGGCATGCTGTGCCCCGTCACGTGCACAACGCAGACGCCAAACCGACCACGTGCCAACGACTGCACTTGATCAGCCACGTCGACCTCGGGATACCACCTCCGAAGTCGGCTTCGCTAGAGCCACCCCGGCGACCGTCGCGCACCTCTGCAGAGTCCCGTCGCCGAGTAACCTGGTCGACCAGGCAATCACATCGACCAAGTGCTGCTCCATGTGCCCGTCGGCCGCCTAGGTCGAAGACCACCTCCTGCCGACTTCGCGAAGTCGGCCACACCCCCAGGTCGACCATTTCTGGTCGACCAGGCCTGCTGGTCGCAGACTTCACCAAGCCAGCTTCCCCAGAGCGGCGCCACGAAGTCGGCGCCCTTCCTAAGTCGACCTCGCCGGTTCGACCTCCCGAAATCGGCGCTCTCCAAGTAGGCGCCCTGCTCAGGTCGACGAGCCAATTCGTCGACCACCCGTAGAAGTCGGTCGCCGGCGACCTAAAGTCGGCGGCTTAGCAGTGGCCTCGTGTAGGTCGTCCAAACCTGTCGACCAGCTCGCCCAAGTCGGCGTCGCCCACTGCAGCAGGTCGGCTGCACCTCCCGTACACCCGATCACGAAGTCGGCTCGGCCCAAGCAAGGACGGGGCCAACACACAACTCCCGTTGACACCCCCCTGCCGCGTTCACGCTTGGGCTCCCAACCCACATGGCAGTATTTCTCGGAGAACAGCTCGTTGTCGTCGGCGTGCACACAACACACAGCACGCCGGTCACTGCACCAGCAATGCAAGAGGGCATGGCATCTATAGCTGCATGTCGCCGTCACCGTCGCCGATTTCGGCCAGGCGCACTTGGCCGATTGCGACGGAGCACCGGTTGAAGGCCGGAAAGTGCAGCGCCTTTGTCTGGAAGTTGGCCGGCTGCTCGGTGGTCGGGATGTACCTCAGCACAAACTTCCCGCGCTTCACCATGTGCTGCAGCCAGGCGTATCGCCGTTCCATGTGCTTGAGGTTGCCCTGCAGTCCCAAGCCCTCGACGACAGTGGTGGCCGACTTGTCGTCCACACGAAGGACCGTCGGCGTCCCAGCGTCCAGCAGCTGGAACTCTGCAAGAACGAAGCGAGTCGGCGTCCCTCCTTGCCGGCCTTGGTGGCCGCCACGTATTCCGACTCGGTCGACGAGAGCGTCGCGCACTTGATGCGCTGGCTCGACCAGGGGACGGCGGCCCCTCCGAAGACGAACACGTAGCCGGCCGTGCTCGTCCGATTCTGCTTGTCGCCGGCGTCGTCGGCGTCCACGTAGCCGACCAACTTTAACGACTCTGCTCCACCGCCGAACTCCAAGGCGGTGTCACGGGTGTCGGTGAGGTAGGCGAAGCAGCGGTCGACCTCGCGCCAGTGCTGGTCGCTCCTCACCGTGAGGCCGCTCCCCAGCTTGCTGCAGTCGAAGGCGATGTCCTGCCTTGTCGTTGTCGCCGCGAACTACAGCGAGCTGACCTTCTGCCGGTACTCCTCCTCCTCGCGCTCATGGGCCTCTTCATCGTCGAACGTCAGCTCGGCGTAGGCGTCGACGGAGACCGGCGTCTTCGGAAGTCGACCACCCTGCTCCTCGTCGATGAAGCGCCTGCGTAGCTTGTCGACGTAGCTCTGCTGGTGCCGCCACAACTTCCTCGCCGGCCTGTCGCGCACGATCTCTAGCCCGAGGTACTTTACGACCGACGAGATCTCGCGCAGCTCGAAGGCGGCCTCCAGCAGCTAGCAGGTCGTCGACGTAGACCATCACCCAGCAGGTCACTCCGTCGTCGCCGACCTTGAAGTGGAGAGCCTCGTCGACCTGGCTCTTCTTCCAATCGGCGGCCAGCAGCACGGCGTCAAGGGCCCTGTACCACAGCAGCGGCGACTGCTTCAGCCCGTAGAGACTCTTCAGCAGCTTGCACACCCGGCCGCTCCCGTCGTTGTAGTAGTCCGGAAGGTACATGTACAGCACCCGGTCGAGCTTGCTCTGCAGGAAGGCATTTTTCATGTCGAGCTGCATCGGGTTGAGGTCGAGGATGGCGACGATGCTGAGAGATATCCGCAGCGTGACGTAGCTCCCGACCGGCGCGTACGTCTCGTCGTAGTCGGCGCCATACACTGGTGTGAAGCCTTTCACGAACAGCCTTGCCTTCTCGCGGTCGACGGTGTCGTCGATGTGGTACTTGGTCATCAGCACCCACCAGTTCTTCATGATGTTGACACCGCGTGGGCGTTCGACCAGCTCCCACGTGCCGTTGGAGATGAGACTCTGGATCTCCTCGTCCATGGCGGCCTTCATCACCTTGCCCTTCCAGCTTGCCAACGCCTCCTTCACCGTCATCGTCGAGATGTCCCAGTGGTGCTCAGGGTTAGAGTGCCACATCGAGCAACGTGGTGAAGGCAGCCGGTGGCAGACAGGCATGAAAGCTCAGCCGCTCCGGCGGCTTTCGACTTCGGCCTGAGCGTCGCAGTTCCGGCTTCTCGACCGGGACCTCCACCACATCACTGTCGGTAGACTCCTCCCCTGCCGACAACTTCCCTTCATCATCGACATCCTTGCCGTCGACGAGCTGCTTCTCCAGCGTTGACCCTTCGACTGGCTGCTCCCCTCCCGTTGGCCCGCTTGCCGACCGGCGCCACAGGCGACGCCTCCAGGCTCCCCTCATCGCCGGTGGTCGACAGCGGTATCGACACAAGCAGATCGGCGACAAGGGGCGGAGCAACGGGAACAGGAGGAGGACGAGAGGGCAGGACTTCCTCGACGTCCTCATCAGCAGGCTCGTCGACCTTAGCGAGCAGCGGGAACGTCACCTTCGAGGTGTCCGTCGGCGGGTGTTCCTCCGTCCGCCCCGACGCAGGCCCATACTTCACCTTCCACACCTCCAGCGACAGCGTCTCGTAGAAGATGACCTCGACCGACGTGACCACCTTGTTGTCGGTCAAGTCGAGCACCTCCCAGCCCTTGCTCTCCGGCGACACCCCCAGGTGAAGTCCCCAGTGAGCCTTCGGCGCCAGCTTCCCACCGCGCTGCTGCTCGAGGACCATGAACTGCACCATGCAGCCCCACACCCGCGCCAGCGTGAGGCCGGGCTTCTTGCCAGCCAGCATCTGGTACGGTATTGTCCCCGGCGGCGTCGTTGACCGCTCCAAGCAGTTGTGCACACAGAAAGCCTGCCGCAGGGCGAGGCGCCACCAGTGGTGCTGCACTCCCATGTGCAGCAGCATCGTCTGCACGGCCTCAAGGACCGTGCGCATTTCCCGTTCTGCCATGCCGTTCTGATGCGGAGTGTACGGGCAGGTCAGGTCATGGACGATGCCCTTCCCGTCGACGAAGTCGGTGAACTCCCGCCCGAGGAACTCTCCTCCACGGTCGGAGCGGAGCATCAGCACCGTTTTCTTCGTCTGTCGCTCCACCACCAGTAGCCACTTCTCAAACTCCCGCAGCACGCCGCTCTTCTTAGCGACCGGCTTCACCCACACACACCGAGTATGGCGGCCCTTCAGCAGTAGGAAGTACAGGCTGCCGTCCTTGACAACCACCCGAAATGGCCCGCACAGGTCGATGTGCACGACGGCCAGGGCCTCCTCGACGTCCAAACCCTTAACGGGGAAGGTGTGCCGCGCCCGCTTCCCACCGATGCACGAAACACACGGCAAGTCGGCCACGGTCGACGGCTTGACGTCGAGGCCGGTGGCGAGTTCATGCTTCGCCGAACTATTGATCGTGTCGACGCTGACGTGCGCGAGCCTCGCGTGCCACCTGTCCGGGGGAGACTTCGTCGCCGATGCGATTGTCCGCAGAGCCACCACCTCTGTCGACTTCGACGACGGCTTCGTCGAGCAGGGACGGAGGTCGGTGCAGAGGACGCGACCAGTGTAGCGTGCTCGACCGAGTATCTCCCCTGCACTCGACACGAGCAACATTTCGTCGCCGTCGTCCTGCAGCTTCACACCGCTCTCCTGCAACTGGCCGGCTGACAGCAGGTTCGCCTGCACTTCCGGAACGTAGAGCACGTCAGGGATGAGGACCTGCGTCCCGGCCTCCCCTTGCAAAGCGACGGTGCCGCGGCCTTCGACGGTCTGCAGAGCCCCGTTGAAGCCGCACACATGCTCCACGTCGCCGCTCGGCGCCATGTCGACGAAGACCTCCTTCGTCCCCATCAGGTGGTGCGAGCAACCGCTGTCGAGCAGCACCACCATCGAAATCGCTTGCACGGCGGCTGCCACCGCCTTTAAGTCCTCCTCGGCTTCCGCTGCAAGCAAAAGGGTCGGCTCCACAACGCTGACCATCGAGCACGACGCCCCCCCGTCGCCTCGGCCCTTGCCGCTGGAGGAGTCGACGTCCTTCGTCGACGACGTCTTCTTCGACGTCTGCTTCTCCTTGCGTGGCTTCTCCTCCCGACTTCGTCGACCGTTAGCTGACCTCCCGCGGCCTCCCCTGCTGTCGTCATCGTCGGAGTCATCGCGGTTGGGACACTCGCCGCAGATCCAGCACTCCCGTCGTCGACCACCGCAGTTTCGACCGCTGTCCCGAGCCGACTTCTTCTCGTCGACTTCCTTCGTCGACCGCCCACCTCCGCTACCACCTCCGCCCGGCTTCCCGCGCTGCCCCTGCTGACGACTCTGCTTCGTCGGGGCGACGTAGTTCGCCTGCGGAAGGAGCTCCGTGGGTCGCTCTGCCTCCTGCATCGCCTCATCCTTGATGATGTGGCTGGTAAGGGTGTCCTTATCGAGCGACTCCCGCATGCCGGGCATCACCAACATCCGGCGCATGAGGTTGTAGCCGCTCGGGAGACCCTTGACGACGTGCGTGATGTACGACGCCGTCAAGTAGTCGACGCCCGCCATCCGCAACTCGGCGAGGATCCGTCGAGCACGATTGCAGTAGTCCGTCGCCGACTCCTGCTCGCCCATCCGGAGGTGAGTCAGCTACTCCTCCAGCTGACCGCTGTACAGATCGTCCGTCGCCTAATACGTCGACAAGATGAACCGCCACGCCTGCTGGCCAGCGTCCAGTCGAGTTCGACACGACTTCAGCGCTATATGCACCACCGGCGAGCAACACCTCGAGATGACCATGAAGGTCAGCAGGTGAGCGGCATGAAACTCCGCTCGTAGCACGACGTCGTCCACGTTCGGTATCGACACGTCGCCGTCGGCGAAACCCTTCAGCCCTGCAATCTCCAGCTGAGGCTCTATGGACTCCCTCCACTTGATGAGGTCCCGTCGACCTTGCAGTGGCACTGGCACGGCGATCTTGCCGGGCGAAATTTTGAAGTAGCCGTACGCCGGCGCGATTCCGCCCGCCGTCACGTGAGTCGTCGACATGGGCCTCCCACTGCTTCGCTGGAGTGAGCGACGTCGCCCGTCGACGTTGACACGCAAGCTGCCAGCGACCGTCGTCGACCGCTGCACTCGCGCCTGACTCCCACCGACCTCGACGTCGGCGGACCCGAGCACTCCTCTCTTCTTCGTGCCCTCGTTGACGCCGACTTGATCACCACCGTCGACCTCCTCGTCGACGCCCCCTTTGTTGCGTGCCGGTCGATGAGATGCAGGTCGGGAAGGGTGATCCGTCGCCCACTGTGCACGGATGCCCAGCTGAACCACCTCCAAGGGGAGGGCGACTCTACAACGGTCCGGAGCTAGACTACGGGGGGTTGGCACGAGTTCTAGGAGTGATCGTAGCTTTCCCTGCGTTCTCCAGCTCTTGTGCGTTCACAGGGCAAAACTGCAAGAGTTTCACTAGCAAAAGATGAGAACAATGGTAGCAACAACATTGGCAACAAAGATTACATCAGATGCAAGTCTGCCTAGCGCACAGGCAGGTCGACCTCCAACGCAGCATGGTCGACCGCGTTCCAGCTCAGCATGGTCGACCGCGTTCCAGCGCAGCAAAGTCCGCACCGCTCCAGCGCTGCAGAAAGGCGGCGTGCCAACGTTGCAAGTCGACGGCGTGCCAACGTTGTCCAGCGTTGCACCCGCAGGTGACAGCAGCGCACCTATTTCGAGGTGCTCGTAGTCGGTTGGTGCGACGTGCGCCGTCACGTGCACAGTGCAGGTGCCAAGTCGACCACGTGTCACTGACTGCACCTGATCGTCCACGTCGACCTCGGGATACCACTCCGAGGTCGGCTTCGCCAAAAACCACCTGGGCGACGGTCGCACACCCTACAGAACCTCGTCGCCCTGATTACTTGGTCGACCTGGAAACCACCAGGTCGGCGTCGACTTGCTCGGTAGAAGTCGACCAACAGTTGTACGTGCTCGTCGACCACCCAAGTCGACAACGACCAGCCGACTTCACTAAGTCGGCCACTCCCAGGTCGACCACTTCTGGTCGACCAGACCTGCTGTATGGTCGACCTGACCTGCTGTTCGCCGACTGCACCAAGTCGGCTTCCTCAGGTCGGCGCCACCAAGTCGACGCCCTCCCAGGTCGACCTTGCCAAGACGACCTCCCAAAGTTGGCGCCCTCCCAAGTCGGCGCCCCTTCCAGGTCGACGAGCCCCGTCGTGGACCACCAGTAGAAGTCGGCCGTCGACATCCCATTGTCGTCGGCTTCGCAGTGGCCATATGCAGGTCGACCAACCTTGTCGACCTGCGTGCCCAAGTTGGCGTCGCCCACTGCAGAAGGTCGGCTGCACCTCCCGCACACCCGACCACGAAGACGGCTCCGCCCAAGCGAGGACGGGGGCAATACTCAACTCCCGTTGATAGAGGGCACAGGGAGGGCTATGGAGGGGAGAGGGCACGGGAGGGGCAGTGGAAGGGAGAGGGCAAGTGGGTAGTGGAGGGGAGACCGAGTTGGAAGGATAGCGGAGGCGAGAGGGCACGGGAAGGGCAGAAGAGGGGAGAGGGCACGGGAAGGGAAGTGGAGGGGAGAAGACAAGGTTAGAGTAGTGGAGGTAAGAGGGCAAGTGAAGGATAGTGGAGGGAGGAGTCAAGGGAGCGTAGTAGAAGGGGAAGGGTGGACATTGAGATAATTTCAAGGAGCTAAGAATGGTGGACTTAATGTCAATCCGTCACCCAAGATCTCGCCTGGAAGGCAGAGCAGGTTCAAGAAAAACTAAAAACTGCAAGAACAAAGAAGATGGACAACGTAATATCTTCCGTTTATCAGTTTTTGCTGCCATTTATCGACAACTACTAAAGAGAAAGGAAGCTCCCCGATCACCCTTTCAACCATTTGCGGGAAGGATTGGGTCTCGACCAGAGTCGCTTTTTAACAAAACTGGGTATACGACATCCATGGATACTCAAGACAGCGGCATTGCTGGCTGTGATTCACGCCCTTCACGGCGGCAAATGTTTGAAGAACGCTGCAGATTTGGATCAAGGACAGGTTGCGACGGAAAGTATAACCTTACATTGGCGGATCTAGAGAAACTACCCTTGTGCATGGCTGCTGACGCGACTAACGAAGGAGATACATTTTTTAAGATGACCATTCAAACTCAAGAAGAACTTTTTTCTGTCGTGATCCTGGACAACCAAGAGGAAGAGGGGGCTTACGCTGAATACTTCACTACAATTAAGAGGAGTGAACGGTCAATCATTATAGATCCTGCAACGGATAATTCCCAAGAAGCTCTTATGCAACTGGATGACATAAGTCCATGGTGTCGTGCTATGGTCACGGATGTGTCAAGAGGAAGGCTTCCAGGCACCTCTGGGAAGGTCAGAATGGGTGTAGCAGCTGCAATTTTCACTCTCCTCGGGAAGGCACCAACGGGTGGACTGAGGAATTCCAGGAAAACATATCTCCTCAGAGCCAGGGCAACAAACCAATCTCACCAGACTCGGCAAGGCAGGTTCGGAGGTGCCAAGCAACCAAAGATGATGAAGCGACAGAACCAATATGAGGGGTGTATGCTAGTGCTGAAGTGTGACAACGGCATAGGACTTTGTGGCGGGCAAGCTGAAAATTTTAGGCGTTTGGTCTATAAGCCTCCGTAGAAATCTGCGAGGGTACGGTAGTATACACTACCTAGGCCCTCTAGCTTCGGTTACGACCGCGGTGTTTTTGCATTGTACGTGTATAGTGCATATTTCACCTACCAAAAAAAAAAAAAAAAAAAAAAAGTAGAAGGGGAAGGGCAAGGGAAGGGTAGTAGAATGGAGAGGAATACAGTAGAATGTGGAGGGGTGAGGAATACATTGGAATGTAGAGGGGAGATGAACACAGTGGAATGTGGAGGGGAGAGGAACACAGTGAAATGTGGAGGGGAGTGGAACACAGTAGAACTGATGTGGTGGCAGAGGGACTGAATAGCCAATCGCTGATGCTGCAACTGCATTAGTAAATGGATCCTGATGGAACGTAGAGGAAGAAAGAGACTGAGAGTTTTTTTAAAGCTTAGAGTCATGGGTTCTTTTTTTCTAAAGTGCCATCAAAGGGGTTGTTATTGTTGTTGTTGTTGTTGTTGTTGTTGTTGTTGTTGTTGTTGTTGTTGTTGTTGTTGTTGTTGTTGTTGTTGTTGTTGTTGTTGTTGCTGTTGTTGCTGTTACTATTGCTGTTACTGCTGCTGTTGCTGCTGTTGCTGCTGTTGCTGCTGTTGCTGTTGTTGCTGTTGTTGCTGTTGTTGCTGTTGTTGTTGCTGTTGTTGTTGCTGTTGTTGCTGTTGTTGTTGTTGTTGTTGTTGTTGTTGTTGTTGTTGTTGTTGTTGTTGTTGTTGTTGTTGTTGTTGTTGTTGTTGTTGTTGTTGTTGTTGTTGTTGTTGTTGTTGTTGTTGTTGCTGCTGTTGCTGCTGTTGCTGTTGCTGCTGTTGCTGCTGTTGCTGTTGCTGCTGTTGCTGCTGCTGCTGCTGCTGCTGTTGCTGCTGCTGCTGTTGCTGCT
This sequence comes from Closterium sp. Naga37s-1, assembly GCA_947471745.1. Taxonomy (NCBI): domain Eukaryota; kingdom Viridiplantae; phylum Streptophyta; class Zygnematophyceae; order Desmidiales; family Closteriaceae; genus Closterium; species Closterium sp. Naga37s-1. The sequence goes on from CANJKZ010000888.1 coordinate 862,583, forward strand.
GCTGTTGCTGCTGTTGCTGCTGTTGTTGCTGTTGTTGTTGTTGCTGTTGTTGTTGCTGTTGTTGTTGTTGTTGTTGTTGTTGTTGTTGTTGTTGTTGTTGTTGTTGTTGTTGTTGTTGTTGTTGTTGTTGTTGTTGTTGTTGTTGTTGTTGTTGTTGTTCTTCTTCTTCTTCTTCTTCTTCTTCTTCTTCTTCTTCTTCTTCTTCTTCTTCTTCTTCTTCTTCTTCTTCTTCTTCTTCTTCTTCTTCTTCTTCTTCTTCTTCTTCTTCTTCTTCTTCTTCTTCTTCTTCTTCTTCTTCTTCTTCTTCTTCTTCTTCTTCTTCTTCTTCCTCTTCTTCCTGTTATTTGTGAAGAGGGATTTGGGCTTCTAAAGGCTGGCAAGAAAGGCTGAGATACCTAGGTTATGGTGTTGGAGGGATTGGGAGGATTGGACTATTGGGGACGCGAGGGACTTGGGAAGTTGGGCGGTGATGGGCGAGATGGATTGGTGGGGGGGTGGGCTGTGATGGGCGAGAAGGAATGGTGGGGGAGTGGGTTGTGAGGGGTGACTGGGGGCGGTGAAGGGTAAGAGTGAATGGCGAGTTGAGGGGTGAGACGGGCTGGGGGGGTTGGGCTGTGAGGGGTGAGAGGGAATGGGGTGGCTGGGCTACAAGGGGCGCAAGTGGAGCTGGGCTGGGTGATGAGGGGTGCTAGTGATCGGGGTTGGGCTATGTGAGGCACGATGGTTTGGAGGGGTGGGCATTGGGAGGCACGAGAGACTGGGGGCTAGGATGTACGAGACGCGAGTGATTGGGGGGGAGCTGGGTTGGGAGGGGCACAAGGGACTGAAAGATGCGCCCTTGCTATAAATATCTCACAACTTTCTTCAACGCACCTTGTCGGGAACCACATAACGTACCTTAGGACCCTTGTTTAGGTAATGCTGGTTTCAAGGAGCAAGTCTGATACAGTCTACCAACTCAGGGTTTCGAGTAGAGAAAAACAATCATGGCATAGCAGTGATTCTAATCCATACAGTATTGCTAGAAAGAAATTCTAGAAATATCAGGTCTAGGGTTGAGCAGCACACCCACCCATATTTGGAACTGAGGGCAGCAGCACCCCTAAACCTGATTTTTCTCTACTTGTAGGCTGCATTAGTTTCCCTAAATGCCCAAAGCAGCACACCCATAAGTGCCATTTAATTGCATATGTGCAGGTGCATTTTTTCCTCTCCCGTCGTCCTTCTGCCATTTGAGCACAAGTCCTTCACACACCCTTCACACTCTCTCTCTAAGCTCATCCCCCAGCCTTTTCAGTCCCTGTACTGATTTCGCAGTCCAGCTGCATTCCTCGCCCTGTTGCTACCCGTATTGCCGCAATTTTCATCTAATGCAGCACCAATGTATGTGTGTGTGTGTGTGTGTGTGTATATGTGTGTGTGTGTGTATGTGTGTATGTGTGTGTGTGTGTATGTGTGTGTGTGTATGTGTGTGTGTGTATGTGTGTGTGTGTGTATGTGTGTGTGTGTGTATGTGTGTGTGTGTGTGTGTGTGTGTGTGTGTGTATGTGTGTGTGTGTATTTGTTAATTTGTTTGTTTGTTTGTTGTTGTTGTTGTTGTTGTTTTTTTTTTTTTTTTTTTTTTTTTTTCTTTTTTTTTTCCGTGCTGATTTGTGATCAGCCGGAATCATCGCATCTGTGAACCTCAATATCCTCAGCTCTTTTCAACCAGCTCGTACATTTATCATGTTTCCCGATGCTTCTGATTCCGTTGATGTTGAACTCTCCAAATGGAAGGCCTTTGTTATTACCATTCTTCCATGCCCTGTTCACCTGTACGCATCCATGGGCATGGTTGCTATAATGAAACCACTCCTTACATTTGACAAGTATAGAAAACTCAGCCCCCCTGATCCTAACCACGAGCCCAAACACATCCTAACTTCACCTCATCCCTCCCCCAGAATACCGCTCAGCCAATAAGTAGAGGATGGTGCGGCTAGAGGCCAAACACCTTGATCGAAAAATCCTCTTCCACCTCCCTTCACAGGCATCGGATCCCGGCTGCACCAGGTCCGACTAGAGGCAGAAGGCCGCAATAAGAGTTGCTATTTGTGCCAAACCGATGTCATGGTCCCTCTCATATGCGCCTTGCACACGCAGAATCACTCCTCCTAGTTGCTCCTGTCAAAACATAATATATGACCCTTGTAGGCTGTAGTGGGGCACCCTCCAAGGGGTATGACCCTTTTAGGGTTAGGCACGCGCCCTGCTGCCCGCACGCCTTGCTGCCTGCGCGCGCCTGCTGTCCGCGCGCCCTGCTGCCCGCACGCGCCCTGCTGTCCGCGCGCCCCTGCTTCCCGCGCGCGCCTGCTGCCCGCGGGCACTGCTGCACGCGCGCCCTGCTACCTGCGCGCCCTGCTGCCCGCGTGCGCCCTGCTGTCTGCGCGCTTGCTGCTCGCGTGCGCCTGCTGCCTGCGCGCGCCTGCTGCTCGCGCGCCTGCTGCTCGCGCGCCCCTGCTGCCCGCGCGCCCCTACTGCCCGCGCGCCCCTGTTGCCCGCGCACCCTGCTGCCCGCGCGCCCTGCTGCCCGTGCGCCCCTGCTGCCCGCGCGCCCCTGCTGCCCGCGCGCCCTGCTGCCCGCGCGCCCTGCTGCCCGCATGCCGTGCTACCCGTGCGCGCCTGTTGCCCGCGCGCCCTTGCTGCCAGCGCGCGCCTGCTGCCCGCGCGCCCTTGCTGCCCGTGCGCGCCTGCTGCTAGCACGCCCCTGCTGCCTGCGCGCAACCCTACCCTGTGCGCCCCTGCCGAGCCGCCTTGCCGAGACACGCCGCCAGGGCCTAGCACGGCACCTTGTTCCTAGCACTGCTACTACTACTGCCCTTCGTCACTGCCGCTAGGCCGCACTGCTCCCTATGGCGACACCCACTGTACTGACGTTTGACGCCGAGGGTCGCCCTATAGAGTTCGAGTCCTGGCTCGAGGACCTGCACCTATACCTGCAGAGTGTCACTCGGGACGACGTCTCCCTGTTCGAGCACACGTCGGGGACCTGCACATATACCTGCAGAGTGTCACTTGGGACGACGTCTCCCTGTTCGAGCACACGTCGGGGTCCCTTCAGGCCCCCGCGACTCTGGCTGAGCCTACTGCTGACGCTGGGGAGGAGGTGAAGCAGCAGTGCCAGGCTGACTGCTTTGCCTGCACACGGTGGACGTCACGAGACGCCACCGCCCGGCTTGCTGTCCGCACTCGCCTGCCGCTCGACCAGAGGGCCCACTTTTGCCAGGCGACGTCGGCCAAGGCTCTTTATGCTGTTGTGGTTAGGCGCTACTCCTCCCCCTCTTCTGCCACTCTAGGTCGTCTTGCCCTGCCGTTTCTCTTCACCGAGCTGTCCAACTTTCACACTGTAGCTGACCTCGTAACCCATCTGCGCTCCCTTGACTCCCGCTATTGAGCAGCCCTTGTCAAACTATGTTTTGCATAGTTTATATAACTGTTTGTAGTTAGTGTTAGTGTAGTTATATATTTGCTTGTTTGGTGGTGCACCTTTGCTAGTTTGCTATATGTACCTTATGTGCTATAGTGAACCCAACCATTCTCGCTTCCCTTGGCCACAATTCTCTCGACATACGTTGGCCTAGGCTCCTAAGCCTAGGCCCTAAACCTTACGCTAGTAATTTTACATTGTGACATGGTATCAGAGCGATTAAGTTCCTAGACCTAAGTCAATGGGCCCACCCTTAGCAACCGCCGTGACTCGCACTGCCCGTCGGGCGCCCGTCAATGCGACCGTCGCGAGCGTCGCCACGGCCACGGCGGCCGCAATGGCGAGCCTCGACGGTTCGCGGTCGCACCGTCGATCGTCGTCTCGCCGCCCGTCGCCCGGACGCACCTCGCCTCCCGCTCATCCCCTCGTCGCGGCTGCTCGCGTTTGCAGCGACGGTCGTTGTGGGGGGGAAGAGGGAAAAGGGAAGGTTGTGGTGGCGGACGGCCAGCAACGACCACCAAACCGCCAGCCGCCATCGCCCACGCACCTGCGACTCCGTCAGTCTCCCCGCTTTTTGTCGCCCCACCCGCTCCTTCGCCCGCCGTCGCTCTGCCCGTCGCATTTCCCCCGCCCCCTGCCCGTCACCCCCTCCGTTGCGAATGTTCGTGTGTGCAGCGGCGGTCGCTGTGGGGAGGAGAGGGAGGAGGGGAAGGGAGTGGCGGCGGAACGCTGTGGGGGGGAGAGGGAAAGGGGGAAGGGAGTGGTGGCGGAACGCTGTGAGGGGGAGAGGGAAAGGGGGAAGGGAGTGGCGGCAGCACACCAGCGACGACCACCACACACCGTCAGATCCCGCCCAGCCTGTAGCCCGTTTGCAGCTCATCCCACCCGCCGCGCCCCATCAGCTGCACCAGCAGCGCCACCGCCAACAGAGTCCCCGCCAGCAGGGACACCGCGAGCAGCGCCACCGCCAGCAGAGACCCCGCCAGCAGAGACCCCGCCAGCAGAGACCCCGCCAGCAGAGACCCCGCCAGCAGAGACCCCCGCCAGCAGAGACCCCGCCAGCAAAGACCCCGCCAGCAGAGACCCCGCCAGCAGAGACCCCGCCAGCAGAGACCCCGCCAGCAGAGACCCCCGCCAGCAGAGACCCCGCCAGCAGAGACCCCGCCAGCAGAGACCCCGCCAGCAGAGACCCAGCCAGCAGAGACCCCGCCAGCAGAGACCCCGCCAGCAGAGACCCCGCTGCAGGGACTACCATGGGTGGGGCAGGGGTGTGGAGGAAGGAGGGGGGGGGGGGGGGGGGGGGGGGGGGGGTACAAGGGGGCGGCTGTTATGGGGGGTGAGGTTAAGGGGGGGTGGTTGAATGGGTGTGGGGATTTGGGGGTTACTAAGAGGGGTTTCGTCGTGCTTGGCTCCCCCCCACCTCCTCTCCTCGTCACTCTCTCACCTCCCCCCTTTGTAAAAGGGGGTTACTACGAGGGTTTCGCCACGGGTGGCTCCCCCTCAGCTCCTCGCCTCATCCCTCTCTCACCTCCTTCTTCGTACTTCTCCCCTCTGCTCTCCTCTCTCCCTCTCGTCTCCTCCTCCTCACTTACCCCTCAGCCGTCTTCCTCTGCGCCAGGTGTACCCCTCCACAAGCGTTCTACACTTCTACCTGCAAACAGTTCAGGGGGCGTGTCAAACTATGTTTTGCATAGTTTATATAACTGTTTGTAGTTAGTGTTAGTGTAGCTATATACTTGCTTGTTTGGTGGTGCACCTTTGCTAGTTTGCTATATGTACCTTGTGTGCTATAGTGAACCCAACCATTCTCGCTTCCCTTGGCCACAATTCTCTCGACATACGTTGGCCTAGGCTCCTAAGCCTAGGCCCTAAACCTTACGCTAGTAATTTTACATTGTGACAGCCCTCACGCCAGAGTTTCTGGCTGAGAACCAGCCCCCCCTATACCTCACCATGTACTTCCTCACGACTCGCATCCCTCACACCCTTCGTGCTATTCGCGACCACTTCCTCTCCCTAGAACCCACTAGTCTCGACCTTGCCTCGTTTGAGACCCGTCTTCTCGAGGCCGAGACCACTGCCCGTGCTGTTGCTGCCTCCCGTGGCACCCCCCGCACCCCCTTGCCGGGTGCGCTCCCTCCCTTCTCGCGTCCTCTACTACCTCAGTTGATGATGTTGACCTCCACGGTACTGAGACGGTCGACGCTGTGTCCACTCCTGATGTGAGACGCGACGGCAGCGGTAGGTGAAGGCGCGTTGGAGTAGTGGAGGTGGCGATGGCGGTGTGAGGGGCGGGTGTGGTGGGGGTGGCGGGGGTGGCGGGGGTGGTGGGGGTGGCAGAGGTGGTGGGAGTGGTAGTGGTGGTGGAGCTGGCGAGAGTGGCAAGGGTGGCGAGGGTGGAGCAGTCGGCGGACGAGACGGTTCTTGGGATGGACAGCAGCCGGTAGAGGCTGCTAGTCTAGGTGCTTGTGAGTCTGCTAGCACAAGTGCAGTTCCTACGGAGGCTTTGCACACCTTCACTCTGGACTCAGGTGCGTCTCGCTGCTTCTTCCGCGACTACACTGTCAAGCTATATTTGTTATAGCTTATATTTGTTTGCCTAGGTGTACATTCTTGACCTAGGGTTAGGTTAGGGTTCACCGGATATATCTTGCTGTATGTTTCATTCCATAGTTAACTTTTACATTGTGACATGGTATAGAGCTAGGTTAACCCTAGCGAGATTTCCCCCTTAGGAAAAATCACTCGACTAAGTTATGGGCCCACCTAGTCGCGCCCCGTCCTAGACCGCCTGTAGCGCGCTTACCTTAGGCCCCGTCGCCCGTAGACCCCCCCCCCTCCCCCCGTCGCCCGTCGCCCGTTTCCCCCCGTCGATCGCTGCCCGTTTTCCTTTTTTTTTTTCCCGTCACCCGTCACCCGTCGTGGCTGTTAGTTAACGGGCCCCGCGGCCTTTTGTTAGCGGCCCCCACGGCCTTTCGTTAGCGGGCCCCGCGGCCTTTCGTTCGTGGGCCCCGAGGCCCCTTCGTTAGCGGGCCCGGCGGCCCCGTCGTTAGTCGCACGCACGCACAGCAGTAGCCGCCCGCACGAGCGACCCGTCGCCCCACCCGTTCCCCACCGTCGTAACCGTCGCCCCACCCGTTAGACGCGGCCCCACCCGCTGCCTTACCCGCCGCCCAGTCTGTTAGCCGTCGTCTCACCCGCGATCTGCCGCCCCACGAGCAGAAAACCGCCGCCACACCAGAAATCCGCCGCCCCAGGAACTGAAGCCCGCTCCTTAACCGCCCCCAGACCTGAAACACGACCCCTTACCACCTGAAAACCGTCGCCCCACCTGGTAACAGCCGCCCCAGACTTGAACCCGCCGCCCGAGACCTGCTAGAACCGTCCTAGCAGTGCCAGCAGCTGCTAGAAACGTGCTAGCAGCGCCAACAGCCGCTAGAACCGTGCTAGCAGTGCCAGGAGCTGCTAGAAATGCGCATCTAGCCCCACCTGTCCAGAAGCCCCACCTGTCCAGCAGCCCCACCTGTCCAGCAGCCCCACCTGTCCAGCAGCCCCACCTGTCAAGCAGCAGCTTAGGCTGCCCCCAGCAGAACCAGCAGCAGCATAGGCTGCCCCCAGCGCACCAGCAGCAGCTTAGGCTGCCCCCAGCAGAACTAGCAGCAGCTTAGGCTGCCCCCAGCAGAACCAGCAGCAGCGTAGGCTGCCCCCAGCAGAACCAGCAGCAGCACAGGATGCCCCCAACGCACCAGAAGCAGCTTAGGCTACCGCCGGCGCATCCCCTCCCGTTTCTAGCTACTCACATAGCGTGTACTAGAGTTCTACAGCAGCAGGGCCAGCCGCAGCACTCCCGGCAGTGGGGACCTGTGGGTCCAAAGTGTGGAGCCCCTAGCAGTGGCTCAGCTAGCAGTGGGCGAGACGTCGGCCCCTGCGGGTACCGGGCCCTGACAGGCCCTCGTGCTGGCACTACCTGCTGGAGTCCTGACCACTCTGCGTCCAGCTGCTACCGTCGACTCGACGACCTCCACCGTGAGCGTTTTGGTCCTCACGCTATTACACCGCACTGGCCCCCGCGACTTCGCCAGCGCACTGCTGCACCAGTTGAGTCTCACCTACCTGGTCTAGGACCTTTCCCGGCTGCACGAGTAGACACCTGTGTTTCCAGTCTTGGTGTGTGTGTTGTTTCTAGTCCAGGCGCCTCTGAGGGTCTTTGTGTAAGAGCTGCAACTACCACTAGTCTAGCACCAGCCTTTGTAGGTGGCTCGGGTGCGACCTCGCAGACTGCACAGCTTTCCTTCACCCTAGACTCTGGAGCGTCCAGCTGTTTCTTTCGCGACTGTACTGACCTCACACCACTGCGCACTCCAGACACTGTCGCCTTGGCTGACCCCTATGTGGGACCTGTAGTTGCCCGCAGCACCACCACTCTCCCGTGTCTGGCGGCTCCCTCTGGGTTCCTCACAGGTTACTACACCCCCTCGTTCTCCAGGAACCTGGTGGGTGTCAGTCACCTCCACGACCTAGGTGTAGTCACAACCTTCCCATTGGACGAGCCAGTTGCCTCCTGCACAGTCGGTACCACTGGGGCCCCTCTGGCCACTTTTCACAGGGAGCCGGGCTCTGGTCTGTACTCACTACACACTGGGTCCCACCACACTGGGTCAGGCCAGGTCAGGTCAGGTCAGGTTGCTGCTGTGTCGTGTGACTGTCGGTCCCTCACCCACCCGTCGTTCCTCTGGCACCACCGTCTAGGTCACCCGTCGTTCCCACGTCTCAGTAGGATGGCACGTTACCGTCTGGTCTCAGGTCCCCCAGAGTCGCTTGCCCCGCTTTCTCGCTCGCCTGCGCCGCCGTGCACTCCTTGCGTCGAGGGTCGGCAGCGCGCTGCCCCTCACTCCTCCTCGTTCCCCCCCACCACGGCTTCCTTCCAGACCCTGCACTTGGACGTCTGGGGCCCCTCCCTGGTCCTTGGCCCACGTCAGGAGCGCTACTTCCTGATTCTGGTGGACGACTACTCCTGCTACACCACGGTTTTCCCCTTGCGACGGAAGGCCGACGTGCCTACCGTCCTCGAGCCGTGGCTACTAGCGTGGGGTGGCGCCCAGGGTCTGTGTGGGCTTCGCCTACACTCGGACCGTGGTGGTGAGTTTTCTTCCACTCGCCTGGAGACGTTTTGTCAGGGTCGGGGGATCATCCAGTCTTACACGCTACCAGCCTCGCCTGATTCTCCAACATGGTGTGCTGAGTCTTTCAGCTAGTCACTCAAGGAATATATAGTTCACTTCATCACTGCACCACGCCTCATAAAACAAAGGCATCCAAGTCACAGGCGCATCCGAGCCGCTGGAGCTCTGGCGATGAAGGCCCAAAGTCTTCGACAAAATTAGTGTAATTGTCGTTTCATGAGGGAGGGTCTAAAGGGGAGGTGTCCATGCCAATGTTGTCAGTGGGGAGAACTTTGGTTCCTTTGCCAAATGAGGATCGTGTAGCACTGCCGGAATGTCACGTCAGACGGGACTACGGAGGCAACAAAGAAGGATGTGATTATGGCGAATCCTCCGGTGGTGATGCCTGCTGACACGAGAAGTTACTCAAATTCAAAGAATGAAGAGGAGGACGCAAAGGGTTATTTCAACGACGACCCGGAGGAGGCTTTGTTCCCTAGAGTGACGGGATTGGTTGCAATTAGGGTCCTTATTACTTTGACGCTGCTGATGCCATATATAATTGCGAGAGAGTTATTACGATCGAAGGCGACCGTCTTGGATCTACTGGGGTTTTGGAGAACCTTGTTGAGTGGCAATGTCCTGTAGAGTGCAAAGACAAAACATGATTGCCAACGTACCACTCCAAGAGGAAGTTTGGTCGCATACAAGTGGCGTTTTTAAGAGCATTTAGTGTGATTTTTGCATGGACGCATGAAGTGGAACATACCTGCATTGATGGGAACCGGGCTGTCCTCAACTCGCAGTACCCCGAGGATGCTTCCTTCTTTTGTAGGCGTGCTGCATACATGGGGTTTGTTGAGGTGATCTACAAAAGCGTCCATACTATGGTCTCACCAGTCATGATCCGTAGCATGATGGTGGAGGTCAAGCTGCTGCCGAGGGGTCCGTTTGCTTTTCGTGAGGGCCAGGGTTATCCATCGTGTCCCGGACCTTGTCTCGTGTCGTATACGAACAAGATTCGTGGCCTAGTGCGCCCTCATCACTATACCATGGGCGGTTCCAGTATAGGTACCACTGTCGTCACATGGTGCAGGATCCGAGTCAACAATAGAAGACACTGATGGTGCACTACCCACCTCTCCGTTGCTGCTTCTTACCGGGACATCATACTGGTTGTTATCATCATGATTATGTTACAGAGCGGTAGCACAACCTTGGCAAATGGAATCTAACCATGGGGAAGGTCCATGCAATCATAGGTATTGGTGGTGTCGCAAGTTTGAAACAAATATGCACGGCTGTCTTGCTGGAATACACACGAGCCCTCTGTCTTCTGCTCAAACCTTTTCGCAGCGGCATCGACCAAAGTGGCAGGCAGCGGTCCTCAAGGACCTGGGTATAACCTTGGTTTCCGCTGGGAGCAGTCAAAAGTGTAAACAGCGGGAATGAATGCATTGAGAGAAGTTTGGTACATATGCCTAACCCTAAAAGGGTCATACCCCTTGGAGGGTGCCCCACTACAGCCTACAAGCATATATTATGTTTTGACACACCCCGATAGGCAAAGTGGGGAACATCAAGAACAACAAGCGATCACAAGACCAGTCAAGATAAGCAACAAAGCAAAGCTCAGGGTGGATCTCAAGATCACCACACACTCCGAGCACAAGCAAGCGGCCACAAGGCCAGTTCACATGCAGTGTTATAATAGCACAAGCAGTACAGTGATCACTACCTAGCAAGAGTAGGCATGCAGGTATATATAAATCACAGTACAAGGCACAGTCACGAGACAAGCAAGTGAGGCAGAGTGGGCACAAGCCCAAGAGCAGTGCAGAAAAGCTGATGATTACCAGACCCCAGGGCCTTGGTGAAGATATCAGCAGTGTTGGCTTGTGAGGCCACGTACGCAAGACGAAGCTGACCACGCTGCTGTAACTCCCGTGCAAGAAAGTAACGAAGAGCAATGTGCTTCGTTCTGCACTCCAGTCTCTCCTCACGACACAAGGCAATCATGGCCTTGTTGACGTACAGAACCGGAGGAGAACGAGGCCGCTCACCCAAGCCAGTCAGCAAGTAGGCCAGCCAGCGTAACTCATGTGCAGCCATAGCCCCAGCGTAGATCTCTGCCTCACAGCTGGAACTAAGTACAGAAGACAAGCAGGTGGACCTCCAGGAGACAGAATCATCGCCAAGACTGAAAGTGTAACCCTGTGACGACCGCTGTGTCTCCTGGTCGTCGGCCCAAGAATCGTCTGAGTGCCTAGCGAGCACAACTTGACCCTGTCCACCAAGCACAAGCCCCATGCCTGATGTACTGCACAAGTAACGCAGTACCCTCTGCGCAGCCCGGTAGTGCTCAGGGCGGTGTCTCCTGGGCGCAACGAAGCGCGCCAGGATGCTGAGAGGGTACGCGAGGTCAAGTCGAGTGCACGTCATCAGGTATATGAGGCAGCCCACAAGCTCTGGATACGGACCACTCGGCTTTACGGCCTCGTCCGAAGGTGGACCTGAGAGCGAGTGACTCGTAGGCAGAGGAGTGGGCTGTGGCGAGGAGAACTGAAAGCGGAAGCGCTGAAGGACCTGCTGCACCATGTATGACTGAGTCAAATTGATGGTGCGCACTGCTCTGTCCCGAGTGATCTGCAAGCCAAGATAGCTGCGCAACTCACCCAGGTCAGTGCAGGTGTGTCTCTTCTGCAGTTCTGCCTTCACAAGGGCCAGTGCCTCAGTGTCAGCAGTAGCAAAGACCAATTCGTCGACGTACATGAGGATGTAGAACAGCGGCAGAGAAGGGTCGGTGCACAGAAACATCGACGGGTCAGCAGTCGAAGGAGCAAACCCAAGAGCCGCAAGTGTCGTCCTCAGTGTGTCGTGCCACTCGCGGGGCGCTTGGCGGAGACCGTATACTGGCCGCCGGAGGCTCCACTAGGTACCCTCAGGAAACGACCCAGTGAAGCCAGGTGGGCGGCGCAGCCATATCTCCTCGTGAAGGCTGCCCTGCAAGAAAGCTGTGGAGAAGTCGAGAGAGTGCAGCTCGTAGTCACACTGTGGTGCAACGTGCATTAACACCTGAAGATTGGTCATATTCGGGGTGGAGGAGAAGGTATGGAAGGAGTCGACCCCCTGCCGTTGACTGAAGCCTCGTGCAACGTAACGCGCCTTGAACACAGGCGGAGAACCCGGCGGCCGCTTCACCCTGAAGATCCACATGCCATCGACTATGTTCATCACAGGAGGGGGAACTACGTCCACGTAGGTGCCTGTGGACTTCCAGGATGCCATCTCTGCATCCATGGATGTCTGCCACTCAGAGGAGTACTGACCCGTGATCGCCTCTGCGTAAGAGCGCGGGGTCGGGATGTCCAGTGCATCCGGGTCTCCCTCAGGGGCAAGCAGCATGGCAGCAAGAAGAGGTACAGCAGCCGCAAAGTACTCGAGCTCCGACTGTCTGTCCTCAAGGACGTCACTGCAAGGGCAAGCTCACCCCCAACAAACAGAGGACAGTCCGACTCAGAAACAAGACTCGCGAAGTAGTCAAGGCGGCAGGCAGCAGCAAAGTCAACAAGCTCAGTGACAAATGCGGGAGCAGCAGTGGAGGGTCAGTGACAAGTGTGGCCAGACAACGAGTGACAGTCGGACTAGCAGCACGAGCAAGGTCAGACTCAGGGTCACGAACGTAAGGAAGAGAGGACGCTGGAGGAGATGGCATGGCAACACGCTGTGGAACAGAGGAAAGACGAAGTGCCATAGTGTGAGTGCCAAGGACAGGTGGAGGACGAACACGGGGAGCACGACGAGAACGAACAGGTGTGGCAGGACAGGACGCATGCTCTCGACGCTCGGTCAGGGAGTCTGTCGTCTCAGTGTAAGGAGAAGGAGTAGGCAGTGGGGAGTAGGCTGTAACTGTGGCTGGGATTGATCAGTTGGGGGACACAGTAGAGGAGGAGAAGCACCAGTGGAAGACGGAAGACTGAGCACCTGGCGAAGCGCCGAGTCAGGTGGTGGCAGCAACGACTGCGGCTGTGGCTAGAAAAACGGTCGCGGCTGCAGTGACTGCGTAGCACCCCCGGAACCATAACCTCCAGTACCTCCAGCTCCAGGACGTCCATTACCTGCACCTCCAGTACCTCCAGTACCACCAGCTCAAGTACCTCCAGCTCCAGTGCCTCCAGGACCTCCAGCTCCAGTACCTCCAGCAGCAGCACCGCCAGCACCAGCACCTCCAGCTCCAGGACCTCCAGCACCTCCAGCACGAGTACCTCCAGCACCAGCGTCAGTAACCCTAGGCTCAGCACCCTCAGACTCAGCACCCCCAGGCTCAGCACCCCCAGAACCAGCATCTCCAGCGTCAGCACCCTCAGAGTCCACGCCTCCAGCGCCACCACCCCCAGCAGCACTGGGGTCCACTACGACAGGCTGCAGAGGCGGCGAAGACGGCCAAGGCGGAAAGCCTGGAGGGGTCTCCAAGCGCGGGGAGCAGCGAGAGGCCGCAGTGTCGCCAACAGTAGGTTCACCCCCCTCAGCCGGGCCAGAGGAGACCTTCAAAGGCTCAACCAAGGGGGGTGGTGCTACCTGAGACACACTTGAGGGAGCCAGGCGCGAGGGGGGGTGGGGGTCTACCGAGGGGTAACCTGGAACCAGGAAGAGGGGCGACGGGGGGACAGGAGAAGATGCGTGGGGGAAGAGACGGTAGAAATAGACCGACTTGTCAAAGGTGACGTCCTGGGAGGACAGGACACGACGCGTGGCCGGGTGGTAAAACTGCCAGCCATACGCGTCCGTGGTAAAGCCAAGGAAGACGCAGGGATCGGTGCGAGAAGAGAGCTTGCCCGCGGTAGTATCATGGACAAGGGCAAGCGAACCCCTGACCCGAAACGCCGACGCATCACCAACCTTCCCCGTCCAACGCAGTGTAGGCGAGGTCTCTGTCTCGGAGACACGGGGCCAGAGGTTGAGCTGATGCTCGGCGTATCGGACCGCAAACGGCCACAGAAAATGGGGAGCAGCCGGATGAATCATGGAGGTGCGAGCAACCTCCATGATCAATCCAATGCGGCGCTCAGCGATCCCATTCTGCTGTGAAGAGGCTTGAAGCGTGAACGACCGGGTGATGCCCTCCTCATGACAAAATTCCTCAAGGAGACCGGAGGAAAACTCACCTTCATGGTTAGAGTGCAGACGGAGAACCGGGAGGTCCTGACGGAACCGTACGATCAGCTGGCGACGAACAGCGCAGATCCAAGGGATCAAAACAACACGGAAGTCGCCCTTGCTCCGCAAGGAAAACACCGTGGTGTAGCGTGTGTAGTCGTCGACGACCAGCAGGAAATAGAGCTCTTAGCCTTGCCCATCGACGGGGGCGGGGCCCCACACGTCCATGTGCAGGGTCTGCAGAGGAGCAGTGGTCAGAGGGAACGAGGAGGAGTGAGGAGCGGCGCGCTGCCACCCCTCGACGCAGAGAGTGCACGCCGGCGCAAGTGACGGCGGGGGTGGGGGCAGGGACCTCGAAAGGCCAGAGACAAGAAGACACGAATGCATGCAACGCAGACGCTGCAGGAAGGGGTGACCAAGACAGTGGTGCCAGAAGAGAGATGGATGCGTGAGTAACCGACACGAGCATGACGCAACTACCTGACCTGACGCAGCTACCTGTGCAGACTCAGTGTGCAATTTGTACAGCCCAGACCCAGGCCTCCGGGTGAACGTGGCGAGGTGGTCGCCAGTCACCGAGTTCGTACAAATCGCCACGAGCTTGCCCCCAGGAGTAGTGGTGGTGACCCACTGATCCTGGAGGACAGCCTGACTCACCAAGTTCATAGCAAACGAGGGGAGGTGGAAATCTGTGAGGGAGCCAGAGGGGGCTGCCAGACACTCGAGAACAGTGGTGCCGCGTGCAACGACTGGGCGAGACGAGGGGTCGGCCAAAGTGACAGGGATAGGTGCTGTGAGAGGTGTGACTGTGGTGTATGTCACAATGTAAAAGTTAACTATGGAATAAAACATACAGCAAGATATATCCGGTGAACCCTAACCTAACCCTAGGTCAAGAATGTACACCTAGGCTAATAAAAATAACCTATAGCAAATATAGCTTGACACACCCCCATAGTCTAGGTGATGGTAGACCTGTAGAAAGCAACACATAGCTCAGGGTGGATCTCAAGGACACCATACAGTCCGAGAGCAAGCAAGGGTCACAAGACCAGTCCACAAGAACAAGGCAAATCTCAGGGTGGAGCTCAAAGTCACAACACAGTCTGTGAGCAAGCAAGGGTCTCAAGACCAGACCACAAGAACAAGGCAAATCTCAGGGTGGAGCTCAAAATCACCACACAGTCCGAGAGCAAGCAAGGGGCCACAAGGCCAGTCCACATGCAGGTATATAGAAAATATATCAGATGCAAGAGTACAAAACAAGCAAGACAAAGCATCTCTACATAAGCAAGTGAGGACGGACACGCACAAGGCCCAGCTGGGTGCAGAAACGCTGGTGATCACAAGGCGGTAACGCCTTGGTAAAGACATCTGCAGTGGTGCGGCCGTGACTCCTCCTCTACTCTCTCCTGCTGCGACTGCAACTGCACCCACTGCTGTACTCGTGACTCCTCCTCTACTCTCTCCTGCTGCGGCTGCAACTGCACCTGCTGCTGCAGTCGTGACAACTCCTCTACTCTCTCCTGCTGCTGCTGTGACTCCTCCTCTACGCTCTCCTGCTGCTGCGACTGAGACTGCTGCTGCTGCTGCTGCTGCTGCTGCTACTGATGTAGTGCCCTCTCAAACCGCTCACGCTCCTCCCTCTCCAACCAGAGGAGATGCTGCTCACGGGCCAGGAAACGTACAGTGCGCGGTGTAGGCGCCACAGTGCCAGTGCCTCCAGCTCCAGCAACCCCAGAACCAGCACCTCCACCACTGACACCCCCGGGGCCTCCAGTACCTCCCGCAGGAACACCCTCAGGCTCCGCATCAAGCGGCCGCAGAGAAGAACGAGGAGGGAGCTGCGGGACGGACGGGATGCCAGGGGGTGATGCGGGGCGAGGCCGCCGACTCGAGGCTGCCGTGTCCTCCACGGGAGTGACCTCCACGCCCAAAACCCCTGCACCCCCAGGGCCGACACCACCAGCTCATGCAGCCTCAGTACCCTCACGCTCCGCAACTGCACCTCCCGCACCCCCAGACACGACAAGGACTGGACGCTGCGGGGGGGAAGACTGCGGAGTGACGTGCGACACACCTGACGGGGCAGGACGCCAAGGGGGGGGGGGCTACCGGGGCGACTGGGGGGGGGCTCTCAAGGGTGAGGAACAGCGGGGGGGAAAAGACCTCAGTACCTCGGTGGGGGCGACTCCTGTCGTAACAGACAGACTCGTCGAACGTGACGTCATGAGAAGCGAAGAACTGGTAGGTGACCGGGTCGTAGAACACCCAGCCGGAGGCGTCCAAAGGGAAGCCAAGAAGACGCAGGCACGAGTGCGCGGAGACAACTTGTTCGCGCCAGGGGCGCGAACGTGAGCCAGAGAACCCCAAACACGGAAGTCAGCTGCTACGCCCGGAGAACTTGTCCAAAGGGAGACCGGCGTCACCCGTGGCCGTGCGTCACTGGGCCACAGGTTCAGCTGGTGCGTGGCGTAGCGGACTGCCTGAGGCCACAAGAACTGAGGGGCACCGGCATGGCACATGGTAGCGTGTAAGACTGGATGATCCCCGACCCTGACAAAACGTCTCCAGGCGAGTGGAAGAAAACTCACCACCACGGTCCAAGTGTAGGCGAAGCCCACACAGACCCTGGTAGCGTGTAAGACTGGATGATCCCCCGACCCTGACAAAACGTCTCCAGGCGAGTGGAAGAAAACTCACCACCACGGTCCAAGTGTAGGCAAAGCCCACACTTGGACCAACAGCTGTCTTTGGCGTGGCTTGTGATGATCTTACCTGAATAGCAGTCATCGCCTTATCTAGCTGCCATGGCATGTCATTTCCTGACCATACGCACTATCACAGGCTTGTAACCGTTGTTTCCTATATTGTTTTAGAGGAAATTCTGAGGGAGATTCTTTGCGGAATCGATCAAACCCGTTGAATCTTGTTGAGTTCAAGATTAATAGGCAATTACGACCCACCAGATGCTTCATGCACCGCCCCAACCTGACCTGAGCGATTTATGTAACAATCGGATTTTGTGTCATCACTGAAAGTATTCCTATAGGGGGAAATCCAGTGGAAGGTTTTGATGTCGCGCAAAAACAAGAATTAGGATGGATGAGCTTAGTGTGATATCGAGCAAACCATCTGTCCCGCTACCCACTGGGTCAAAACGAGGGTTATATTTGAGGCGCAGCGGAGGCACTCAACCTTACACGTAAGCCCCACAGGCGTTACAAATTGTCAGAGCGTGGTTACAAAGGAGGCCTGAAAAAATAACACTACTATACATTCGTGTTTCTTACCTTTGAGTGTCAATTTCATCATCATGTCACGCTATTACAACATCTAGGACTTGCAAATGGTGCATATTTGCTCATTTCAACACTACTTCTAGCTCTAGCCTCACACTATGACTGCTCTCATCATCAGGCACAGCGGCACCTGTGGTTTTAGGATACATCTTGGATCCCCACTCTTCCACAGTGGCACAAAATGGCGGTACTTTGAAAAATGAACCTCCTGTTCCCTTCTCGAAATCTCCTTACGCATGCTTCAGGTTGGTAAAACAGCGTCTCGTATCTCCTAATGCTGGAGAAAGTAAACCTTTCAGTGGTTTCAGAAGCTCATCTCACTTGGCCCAGCCTCTCTAGTAGTATCAGGAGCATGCAGTGGCTCTGGTTCTGTCAACTAATGATTTTTTAGTCACTACTGGCACCGGTGTCCAGTGGCTTTGGTATTGCCACACAACAAAACGTTGAGTCTGTCTAGACGGCCATCGACGGTGGCCACATGCTGTCTCACCTGGCAAGCTTTGAAAAACCGGAACGGTCGCATCACCCTTGCCATTCCCCGTTTTCTTTACCGCACATTTTGTTCTTGAGTCGACTCGCAAACAGTGATTCTCCCTCCTTTTTACCACACGTATTGTTCTTGAGTCGACTCGCAAACAGCCATTCTCCCGCCTTTTCTCCACACAAATTGTTCTTGAGTCGATTCTCAAATAAGCCCGTTCTTGAGTTGTCTCCTCGCTTGGATGCTCTCTGTCCCTCCGAGGGAGTGGGCCCCAGTGGGTCCTCATTAGCACTAATATGGCCTCTTCTACTCACCCCTCTCTCTCACGAATGGCTTCCTTGCATAAAGACCGTCCTTCCCTTAGCACCATGGCCGTTTCACAGTATAATCCTTACAACGATCTCACATGAACCACTCGTATCGCAACCCTGGCACACCCGAGCATCTCTAGTACTACTCAACCGCTCTACACCACTCCAGTTGGCATTTCCTTCAGCAGCCCTGCTGTTCTCATGGCCTTCCTTGGGTCTCTGAACCCAGCTGACCCCACAAGACAAATTACTACAGGCTTGGGTGGCGGCGATCGTCTAATTGGAAACGTTTCTTCCGTGCGCAAGAAGGATTTAGATTTGTTGTTGGTAAGGACTCCAATAGAGGGAGAGGGCATGGAGCCATGATTGCTGATATCAGTTGCGCTACTATGCCCTTGGCTGTTCCCAGAGTAGGTGAATCTGATGGCGAGGGGAGGGGTGGGCCTCGAAGGAGTGTGAGCATGAACCAAGAGGCCTTGATCCAACTTTTGAGATTTCTACAGCGGCAGCAGCAGCAGCAGCAAAAATAGCAAAAAGAGTTTACTGAAAGGCCAGCAGCACAACAGTCAACAGCAATCTTTCCGCAGCATGGAACGGTCGCCCCGCGTGCGTCCACACCCCCTGTTTCATTCCCACAGCGTACGACGTTTCTGTGTGCTTCTTCCCCTCAACTCTCCGTGGGACTTCCTGCACCACGACATACACAGAACGTCATAATAGACCCTGTGGCCCCATGCCCAGCGCCTGTCTTATCCCCATTGGGTAGCTCATCTCTTGGCCAACTTTCGGAACCCAACCTGGCCTTGTCCCTGGCCAGCCCTTTGCTGGCCGATCTTCTCCTGCGTCTGACTCGCCAGTGCTGCTTTACCAACCTCTCATGCTCAATTGATACTAGGGGTCTTCTGCTCTGGCTTCATGGAAATTGCAGCTACAGCGTCTAAGGCAGTAGCAGCAGCTACATCAAGAGAGGCAGCAACAACAAAAACAAGAGCGATAGGGGTGGCATAAGAAGGAGCAACAGGAGCAACAACAGCATCAGCAGCAAGATCAGCAACACCAAACACAGCAAGAGCAAAAGGGGTGGCAGAAGAAGCAGCATCAGGAGCAGAAGCAAAAGCAGTGGGAGCAGCAACACCAGTCGCAGCAGCAGAAGCAACAACAGCAACAACATCGTCGGTAGTAGCAACAACAGCAACAGCAGAAGCAGCAACAGCAGCAACAGCAGAAGCAGCAACAGCAGTGGCAGCAGCGGAAACAACAGCAGGAGCAACAGGAGCAACAGGAGCAACAACAGAATCAGCAGTGAGAGCAATAACAGCAGCGACATCAACAGCAGCAGCAGCGACAGGGATAGCAACAGCAACAGGATTGGCGGCAGGAGCAACTTCAGGAGCAACAACAGCAACGTCAGGAACTGCTGCTCCAACAGCAGCAGCAACAAAGGATCATAGCTGCTATTATAAGAATGACTGCTGGAGCACCTTCAGAAGCCTCAGGATGACTCAGGAAGCTTGAGAGGTAGTCCTTCGTCATGAGGAAGAAATGCCCCATCGCTCTTAGGTAGGATCGTAGTCCAGTTCTTTCTTACGGGTTCCACGGCCACATCTGAGGGTTGAAGAATTTCGTGCCAGTGATGGTAGCATTTGCGGAGACTCACTCTACAACGGTGGTAGCTAGACTACGTGGGAGGGTACGGGGTTGTACGGGTGGTCAAGCGTTGCTTGTGTTCTCTCTACTTGCATGTTCACGAGGAAAATCGGCAAGAGTTCCACTAAGAATTGAGAAGAACAATCACACAATGGCAAGAACAAGTCAATATCGCAGGATCACAATGCAATACTTCCTAGCATCCTAGCAGACTGACTTGCCAGCGCTGCACAAAGGCGGCTTGCCAGCGTCGCAAGATGGCGGTCTGCCAGCACTGCAAGATGGCGGCCTGCCACCGCTGCACCAAGACGGCTTGCCAACGCCGCAAGATGGCAGCGAGCTAGCGCAGCTAGAAGGTGGCGCGCCAACGCTGCAGCATGGCGGCCTACCAGCATTGCACCAGGGCGGCGTGCCAGCACTGCAGCCGCGGATGACCATGTGTGCACATGTGCGCACCTACCAAGTAGGTGCATGTAGACGGTTGCGTGCACGTCGTGCTGTGAAAGATAGAACGAGGAATGAATGAACTAGCAAGCAGGTGGGTACAAGTAGGAAAACCTAAATGTGTTGTACCCCATATGGACTACCCCACTACAGCCTACACAGACTATGTCATATAAGTTTGACACACCCCCATAGGCAAAGTGGGGGAGAACAAGAGGTCACAAGACCAGTCAAGAAAAGCAAAGTCAGCTCAGGGTGGATCACGAAGTCACCACGCATTCTGAGCACAAGCAAATGGCCACAAGACCAGTTCACATGCAGAGTTATACAAAGAGAGCAAGCAATACAGTGATCACAACCTAGCAAGTGTAAGCATGCTGATATATGTATAGAGATCACAGTACAAGCAAAGTCAAGAAGTGAGCAAGTGAGGCCAAGTGGGCACAAGGCCTAGAACAGTACAGAAACGCTGATGACCACAAGGCTGAAGTGCCTTGGTGAAGATATCAGCAGTGTTGGCCTGAGTGGCCACGTAAGCAAGACGAAGCTGACCACGCTGCTTCAACTCTCGAGCAAGGAAGTAGCGCAGAGCGATGTGCTTCGTTATGTGCTCCAGTCTGTGCTCCTGACACAAGGCAATCATGGCCTTGTTGTCGACGTACATCACTGGAGGAGAACGAGGCGACTCTCCCAGGTCAGTCAGCAGGTAGGTGAGCCAGCGTAACTCCTGTGCAGCCATGGCCCCTGCGTAGATCTCAGCCTCACAGCTGGAGCTGAGAACAGAAGACGAGCGGGTAGACCGCCACGAAACAGAGCCGGAGCCAAGGCTGAAAGTGTAACCCTGTGACGACCGCTGCGTAGCCAAGTCGTCAGCCCAGGAAGCGTCTGCGTGACCAGTGAGGACAACTCAAGCCCGCCGTCCAAGCACGAGCCCCATGCCCGACGTACTGCACAAGTAGCGCAACACCCTCTTAGCGGCATCCATGTGCTCCTTCCGGTGTCTCCCAGGAGCAACATAGCGTGCCAGGATGCTAAGAGGGTATGCAAGGTCAGGTCGAGTGCAGGTCATCAGGTACATGAGGCAGCCCACAAGCTCTGGATACGGGCCACTCGGCTCTACGGACTCATCCGAAGGCAGAGCTGAGAGCGAGTGGCGGGTAGGCAGAGGAGTGAACTGTGGCGAGGAGTACGTGAAGCCGAAGTGCTGAAGGACCTGCTGCACCATGTGTGACTGAGTCAAGGCAATGGTGCGCTGTGCTCTGTCCCGGGTGATCTGCAAGCCAAGATAGCTGCGCAGCTCACCCAGGTCTGTGCACGTGTGTCTCTTCTGCAGCTCCGACTTCACGTGGGCGAGTCCCTCAGTGTCAGCAGTAGCAAAAACCAAGTCGTTGACGTACACGAGGACGTAGAACGGCGCCAGAGAGGTGTCGGTGCGTAGAAACAGCGACGGGTCAGCAGTAGAAGGAGCAAACCCAAGAGCCGCAAGAGTCGTCCTCAGTGTGTCGTGCCACTCTCGGGGCGCCTGGCGGAGACCGTAGACTGGCCGCCGGAGGCTCCACTGGGTACCAGCAGGAAACGACCCAGTGAAGCCAGGTGGGCGGCGCAGCCAGATCTCCTCGTGCAGGCTGCCCTGTAGGAAGGCTGTGCTGAAGTCAAGAGAGTGAAGCTCGTAGTCACGCTGAGCGGCGACGTGCAGCAGTACCCAAAGAGTAGTCATCTTCGGGGTAGGGGAGAAGGTCTGGAAGAAGTCAACTCCCTCTCGCTGACTGAAGCCTCGTGCAACCTAACGCGCCTTGAAGACAGGCGGAGAACCCGGCGGCCGCTTCACCCTGAAAATCCGCATGCCACTGACGATGTTCGCCCCAGGTGGGGGAACCTCGTCGACGTAGGTGCCTGTGGACTTCCAGGAAGCCATCTCTGCGTAAGAGCGCGGGGTCGGGATGTCTGGTGCATCCGGGTCTCCCTCAGGTGCAAGCAGCATGGACACGAGATGAGGTAAAGCAGCGGCAAAACACTCAAACTCCTCTTGTCTGTCCTCAAGGACGTCCGTGCCAAGAGCACACTCACCCCCGACGGACGGAGGACAGACAGACTCAGACTCAGCAACAAGACTAGCGGCGTAGTCTAGACGACAGGCGGCAGCAAAGTCAACAAGCTCAGCAACTAGGGCAGACGCAGCAGTGGACTCAAACGAAGGGTCAGTGACAACAGTAACGAGAAGACGCGTGACACTAGAACTGGCAGCACGAGCAAGGTCTGACGGCGGGTCAGGGACGTCAGGAAGAGAGGACGCAGGAGGAGACGGCAGAGGGACACACTGTGGTGCAGTGGAAGGACGAAGTGTTACGATATGAATGAATTGATAGAAAATGTGAAGTACAACCCTAGATATAGCAAACCCTAATCATGCAAGTAAGTAGAAATGTAACACCTAGACTAACCTAAACAACACATATAAAATATATGTTGACACACCCCCATAGTCTAGGTGACGGAAGTCCTGTAGAAGCAACAAGAGCAAGCAACGGTCACAAGACCAGTCCACAAGAACAAGACAAATCTCAGGGTGGAGCTCAAAGTCACCACACACTCCGAGAGTAAGCAAGGGGCCACAAGGCCAGTCCACATGCATGTATATAGCAAATATAAAGAGATGCAAGAGTACAAGACATGCAGGACAAGGCATCTCTAAGCAAGCAAGTGAGGACGGGCAGGCACAAGGCCAAGCTGGGTGCAGAAACGCTGGTGGTCACAAGGCGGCAACGCCTTGGTGAAGATATCTGCCGTGTTGGCCTCTGAGACCACACGTCGAACGAGTGCCTGTCCACGCTGCTGCAACTCATGCAGAAGGAAGTAACGAAGCTGGATGTGCTTCGCCTTCCCAACCAGTCGGGGCTCCTCACACAACAGGACAGCAGACCTGTTGTCGGCGAACAAGACTGGGGGAGAGCGAGGCCGCTCACCAAGGTCGGTGAGAAGGAAAGACAGCCAGCGAAGCTCCTGAGCGGCCATGGCCGCAGCGTACACCTCTGCCTCACAGCTGGAACCGGCGACGGACGACGCCCGAGTCGACCGCCACGAAACAGCACCTGCCCCGAGGCTAAAGGAGTACCCCTGTGCAGACCGACGCGTCTCCGCGTCGTCGGCCCACGACGAGTCCGAGTAACCTGTGAGTGTAACTGGCTGCTTCCCTCCAAGGACAAGTCCCATGCCTGATGTACTCGCCACATACTTCGCCACCCTCTTAGCAGCGTACCAGTGGGAAGGTCGGTGTCTCCCAGGCGCAATAAAGCGCGCAAGGACGCTAAGAGGGTAAGCTAGGTCTGGGCGAGTACAGGTCATCAGGTACATGAGACAACCCACCAGCTCAGGATATGGACCACTGGACTCAAATGACTCGTCCGAAGGTGGAGCCGTGAGCCCATGATCCACACCAAGAGGGGTGAGCTGTACCCTAGAGAACGGGAAGCGAAACCGCGTGAGGATCTGCTCGACCATATGCGACTGAGTCAGCGTAATGGTGCGAGCTGCCCTGTCCCTGGTGATCTGCAGGCCAAGGTAGTGCTGCAGCTCACCAAGGTCAGTGCAAGTGTGTCTCCTCTGCAGTTCCTCCTTCACGGAGGCCAGCGCGCGTCGGTCGGGAGTGGCGAACACCAGGTCGTCGACGTAGACCAGGACAAAGAACGGGGTCGAGCCACGGCGAACGAACAGTGACGGGTCAGCAGACGACGGAAAGAAGTCAAGAGCTGCAAGGGTCGAGCGAAGTGTGTCGGGCCACTCACGTGGGGCCTGACGCAGGCCGTAGACTGGTCGACGCAGCTGCCACTGGGTCCCAGGTGGGAAAGAGCCAGTGAAGCCAGGCGGGCGACGCAGCAAGATCTGCTCGTGCAGGCTCCCCTGAAGGAACGCGGTGGAAAAGTCCAAGGAGTGCAACTCGTAGTCGCGCTGGGCTGCAATATGCAGCAACACCCGAAGAGTACTCATCTTCGGGGTGGGAGCGAAGGTCTGGAAGAAGTCCACCCCCTCTCGCTGACTGAAGCCTCTCGCAACATAGCGCGCCTTGAACACAGGTGGTGATCCAGGCGGCCGCTTCACCTTGTAGAGCCATCGGCCACTGACGACGTTCGTCCCAGGTGGTGGGACTGCGTCGACGTAAGTGCCTGTGGACCTATAAGATGCCATCTCTGCCTCCTCAGCTGCTATCCAGTACGAAGCCTAGGGTCCCAAGACCGCCTCGGCGTGAGTGCGAGGGATCGGGATGTCAAGGGCGTCTGGATCCCCCTCAGGGGCAAGCAGCATGGCGCAGAGACGAGGAACAGCGGCCGCAAGGAAACCAAGCTCGAACTGCCTGTCCTCGAGGACCTCCAGGGGAAAGATAGGAGCACCCCCAGAGGACGGAGAACGTGCAGGGCCACTCACCAAGTGAGCGGCGTAGTCAAGGCGGTGGGAAGAGGCAAAGCCAGAGACAGTGGTAACAAGTGCTGAGACAGACGACAGAGGTGCAGTCGGGTGAGTGACCAACGCGGAAAAAACACGGGAGACGACAGGACGGGAGGCACGGAGGTAGTCGGACAACGGGTCGTGAAGCACAGTGAGGGACGACTCAGGGGGCTGTGGAAGGACAGGAGGAGGTGGAACACGAGAGCGGAGAACAAGGTGAAACGGACCGTCTGCACGGTAACGGGACCGACGGGGCTGTGAAGACACAGCACGACTGAGGGGAGGACGACGAGTCCACTGGGAAGAGGAAAGGGACTCAACAGGGGGAACAGGAGGGGACGGTAGGGGACCACGAACAAAGCGTGCAGGTGCTGGGTCGGGGAGGTCGCGTAGTCGCAGTCGCTGCTGCTCCGCCTCCTCTGGCGTCTGCTGCGACGGTACCGGCCCCTGTTGCTGCTCCTGTGGCTCCGCCTCTGCCCTCTCCTGGTGCGGCTGCAGCTGCACCCGCTGCTGCGACCGGGACTCCTGCGCTACCCTCTCCTACTGCTGCCGTGACTCCTCCTCTACTCTCTCCTGCTGGGTCTGTAACTGCACCTGCTGCTACGGGTGGGACTCCTGCTCTACCCTCTCCTTGTGCGGCCATGACTGCTCCTCTACTCTCTCCTGCTGTGTCTGTAACTGCACCTGCTGCTGCGGGCGGGACTCCTGCTCTACCCTCTCCTGGTGCGGCCGTGACTCCTCCTCTACCCTCTCCTGCTGCGGCTGCAGCTGCACCCGCTGCTGCGACCGGGACTCCTGCGCTACCCTCTCGTGCTGCTGCTGTGACTCCTCCTCTACTCTCTCCTGCTGCTGCTGCTGCTGCTGCTGCTGCTGCTGCTGCTGCTGCTGCTGCTGCTGCTGCTTCTGCTGCTGTGCCCTCTCAAATCGCTCACGCTCCTCCCTATCCAACCGGAGGAGACGCTGCTCACGGGTCAGGAAACGTACAGTGCGCGGTGTAGGCGCCACTGTGCCAGTGCCTCCAGCTCCAGCACCCCCAGAACCAGCACCTCCACCACCGACACCCCCGGGGCCTCCAGTACCTCCCGCAGGAACACCCCCAGGCTCCGCAGCAATGGGCCGCAGAGAAGAACGAGGAGGAAACTGCGGGACGGACGGGAAGCCAGCGGGTGAGGCAGGGCGAGGCCGCCGACTCGAGGCTGCCGTGTCCTCCACAGGAGTGACCTCCACGCCCACAACCCCTGCACCCCCAGAGCCGACACCACCAGCTCCTGCAGCCCTAGTACCCTCACCCTCCGCAACTGCACCTCCCGCACCCCCAGACACGACAGGGACTGGACGCTGCGGGGGGGACGACTGCGGAGTGACGTGCGACACACCTGACGGGGCAGGACGCGAAGGGGGGGGGGCTACCGGGGCGACTGGTGGGGGCTCAAGGGTGAGGAACAGCGGGGGGGAATAGACCTCAGTACCTCGGTGGGGGCGACTCCTGTAGTAACAGACAGACTCGTCGAACGTGACGTCCTGAGAGGCGAAGAACTGGTAGGTGACCGGGTCATAGAACACCCAGCTGGAGGCGTCCAAAGGGAAGCCAAGAAAGACGCAGGCACGAGTGCGCGGAGACAACTTGTTCGCGCCAGGGGCGCAAACGTGAGCCAGAGAACCCCAGACACGGAAGTCAGCTGCTACGCTCGGAGAACCTGTCCAAAGGGAGACCGGCGCCACCCGTGGCCGTGCGTCACTGGGCCACAGGTTCAGCTGGTGCGCGGCGTAGCGGACTGCCTGAGGCCACAAGAACTGGGGGGCACCGGCATGGCACATGGAGGTCCGGGCAACCTCCATGACCAGGCCGATGCGTCGCTCGGCTACCCCGTTCTGCTGCGATGAGGCTGTCAGATTTATATGACATAGCTACTGTAGGCTATAGTGGGGTGGCACATATGGGGTACAGTTTTCTAGGGTTTGCTTTTTGTACCCAACTTTCACTTAGTCATTCCATTCCTCGTTTCTTCTCATGGTATCGAGCAGGTTCCCTAGTGGGAACGATTCCTAGGGCCCACCACCACGATTTTTTTTTTTTTTTCTGCCCGGAGCGCGTTTTGCTCCGGCCCGAGTCGCGCCGCCCCTACGGCCCTTCGCGCCGCCCTTTCGCGCCCGTCGCGCCCGTCGCGCCCGTCGCGCCCATCGCCACCTTACGCGGCCCCGCCACCTACCTGTGCGGCCCCGCCACCTACCTTCGCGGCCCCGCCACCTAACTGTGCGGCCCCGCCACCTACCTCCGCGGCCCCGCCACCTACCTGTGCGGCCCCGCCTCCTACCTTCGCGGCCCCGCCACCTACCTGTGCGGCCCCGCCACCTACCTCCGCGGCCCCGCCACCTACCTGTGCGGCCCCGCCACCTACCTTCGCGGCCCCGCCACCTACATGTGGCCCCGCCACCTACTAGCGGCCCCGCCACCTACCTGCGGCCCCGCCACCTACCTTTGCGGCCCCGCCGCCTCCTCTCAGCGGCCCCGCCGCCTCCTCCCAGCGGCCCCGGACGCCGCCCTCTCAGCGGCCCCGCCGAGCCGCCCAGCAGCCAAGCCGCCCAGCCGCCGAGCCGCCCAGCAGCCGAGCCGCCCAGCAGCCGAGCCGCCCAGCAGCCGAGCCGCCCAGCAGCCGAGCCGCCCAGCAGCCGAGCCGCCCAGCAGCCGAGCCGCCGAGCCGCCCAGCAGCCGAGCCGCCGAGCCGCCCAGCAGCCGAGCCGCCGAGCCGCCCAGCAACCGAGCCGCCGAGCCGCCCTACAACCGAGCCACCCGAGCCGCCCTGTCCGGTAAGAGCAGCGCCCCTTTCACAGCACTGCCCTCACCCTACTGTTTGCGCTGCTAGTCTACTACTGTCATGGCTACCCCTAGTGTCCTCGCTTTTGACGCTGAGGGTCGGGCCATTGACTTTGACGTCTGGATAGATGACCTGCAGCTTTTCTTACAGTGCGACAGGGCAGACGGCCTCTCCCTCTTTGACCTCACTTCTGGTGCCTCTCCTGCCCCCGCTGCTGCTGCTGACGCCACTGTTCGCTCCCAGTGGGCCACGCGCGATGCTGCTGCACGTCTTGCTGTGCGTCGCCACCTACCTACCTCTGAGCGTGCGCACTTTAGCCAGTACAAGAGTGCTCAGACCTTGTACGACGCTGTAGTTGCGCGCTACTCCTCCCCTGCCACTGCTGCACTTAGCCGCCTCATGCTACCGTACCTCTTCCCTGACCTTGCTGCCTTTCCCACAGTCGCTGACCTCATTACGCACCTCCGCACTAGTGACACTCGCTACCACGCTGCGCTTCCTGCAGAGTTCTGCGCCAAGAACCCCCCCCCCATGTACATCACCCTCTACTACATAGTCACCCGGCTCCCTGACTCCCTTCGCGTAGTCAGGGACCACTTCCTCTCTGTTTGCCCCACCACTCTCACCGTTGACCTCCTCGAGAAGTCCCTCCTAGCAGCAGAGAAGAGCATAGTAGCTGTAGGAGCCTCTCGTGGTGACCCTCGCACCCCCATCTTTGAGGGGTGTTCCCCCTCCCCCCTTTTGCCCTCTGTTGCCTCTGCTGCTGCGGCCGACCTCGTTGGGCTTGAGTCGGTCGGTGCGGCGTCTACCCCTAGCGGGAGACGCCGCCCTGGCAAGGGCAAGGGGGGCAGGGGCACTGGAGGAGCTAGCGGGGGCGGTGGAGGCGGCGGTGGAGGCAGTGGAGGGGGTGGGGGTGGTGGCGGGGGTGGAGGTGTCGGTGGTGGCAGTGGAGGCGGAGGCGGCGGCGGCGGTGGCGGTGGGAGCGGAGGTGGCGGCGGTGGAGGAGGAGGCGGCGGAGGAGGTGGAGCTGGTCGGGGTGGCGCTGCGCAGAGAGTCGGCGGAGGAGGTGGAGCTGGTCGGGGTGGTGGTCAGCGCCAGCAGCAGCAGCAGCAGCAGCAGCAGCGCACTCGTGACATCCCCTCCCCTCAGCAGCTCCGTGAGTGGTACGCTGCGCGCCAGAGGGGTGGGGGTACTGGTCCGTGCACCTACGTCCTCCGCACCGGCGACCGCGCGGGTGAGCAGTGCGGGGGTGCGCACTCCACCCAGCGCTGCTTTGGCCGCCTGACGGACGCTTGGCGTCACCAGTTCCCTGAGGCCACTGAGATCCCCCGCTGGGGTGAGCTGTCTAGGGCGGGTGTGGCTGTCTTTGACCTTGACTTTGATGCTATTCTTGCTGCCATGTATACTGTGACTATTAGTGATGAGGGTGACTGTTACCGGTGTTTTCCGCCCGACCCGGGCATTGAGACTGCTGCTCTAGGTACTGGTGAGGCTGTTGCTCTAGGTGCTAGCGAGGCTGCTGCTCTAGGTGCGTCTGCTCCCTCAGGTGCTGGTGAGTCTGCTCTCTCAGGTTCTGCGTCGGCCTCGGCCTCCCACACCTTCACCCTTGACTCGGGGGCTTCTCGCTCCTTCTTTCGAGACCGCACCACACTCACGCCGCTTGGCCGGCCAGTTGCGGTCTCTCTGGCAGACCCCTCTGGGGGTCCTGTCCTTGCTCACTTCTCCACTGTCCTCCCGTGTCCGACGGCCCCCTCTGGCACCCTGTCTGGTCTTTACCTCCCCTCGTTCTCTACGAACTTGGTGAGTGGTGCTGACCTACAGGATGCGGGGGTTCACCAGTTCACTCCTGGGAGTCAGCGGGTGACCCACTGCACGGACGCTCGGACTGGCCGACACCTGGCCACGTTTACCCGTCGGCCGGGGTCGAGCCTGTACACCCTGACCACTGCGTCTCCTCCAGTCACTGCGTCTGGTCAGGTAGCTGCGTCAGGTCAGGTGTTTGCTGCAGCGTCCAGGTCTGGTCCTGAGTCTGCCCCCTGTTCGTGTCGCCTCCTGTCTCACGAGACTCTCCTCTGTTACCACCGCCTTGGTCACCCCTCCCTGCTTCGTCTCCGAGGCATGGCCTCCCGTGTCCTTGTCTCTGGTCTTCCCCGGTCCCTCCCTCCCCTTCCTCCGGGGCCTGGCCCTACCTGCGTCCCCTGTGTCGAGGGGCGGCAGCGGGCTGCCCCTCACTCCTCCCAGTTTCCTCCGACAGAGGCCCCGCTGCAGACGCTTCACATGGACGTGTGGGGCCCGGCCCGCGTCCGTGGACAGGGTCACGAGCGCTACTTCCTGCTGGTGGTTGACGACTACTCGCGTTACACCACAGTCTTCCCCTTGCGCAGCAAGGGTGATGTCACTGAGGTGTTGATCGACTGGATCCGCGCAGCTCGTCTCCAGCTCAGGCAGAGCTTCGGTTCGGACTTTCCTGTTCTGCGTCTGCACTCTGACAGAGGTGGAGAGTTCTCCTCTGGCCTTCTGCGAGCCTACAGTCGAGCACGAGGCATCCGCCAGACCTTCACGCTTCCGGACTCTCCACAGCAAAATGGGATTGCTGAGCGCCGCATTGGCATGGTCATGGACGTCGCTCGTACGTCCATGATGCATGCGGCTGCCCCCCATTTTCTGTGGCCGTTTGCGGTTCGGTACGCGGCGCATCAGATCAACCTTCACCCTAGGGTCTCCAGACCGGAGACCTCCCCTGCTTTGCTGTGGACGGGGAAGGTTGGCGATGCGTCTGCGTTCCGTGTCTGGGGATCTCGGGCGTTTGTCCGCGACTTGTCTGCGGACAAGCTGTCCCCTCGTGCTGCTCCTTGCGTCTTCCTTGGCTTCCCCCCTGACGCGCCAGGGTGGCAGTTCTACCACCCCACCTCTCGCCGTGTTCTGTCCTCCCAGGACGTCACGTTTGACGAGTCGGTCCCCTACTACCGCCTCTTCCCCTACCGCACTCCGTCCCTCCCCCCACCACCGCTCTTCCTTGTGCCAGGTCCCACCCCGGTAGACCCCCTCCCCCCTCAGGGTCCTGCCCCTTCAGGTGTGTCCCAGGTAGACGCCGTCGAGCCTGTCCAGGTTACTGGTGACTCTGGTGCTGCTGAGGGTGCTGAGCCTGGGGGTGCTGACTCTGGGGGTGCTGAGCGTGTGGGTGCTACGCCTGGGGGTGCTGAGCCTGAGGGTGCTACTACTGGGGGTGCTGAGCCTGGGGGTGCTGAGCCTGGAGGTGCTACTACTGGAGGTGCTGAGTCTGGGGGTGCTGAGCCTGGGGGTGCTGAGCCTGGGGGTGCTACGCCTGGAGGTGCTGGGCCTGGGGGTGTGGAGCCTGAGGGAGCTGGGCCTGCTTGTGTGGCGTCTGGCGGTGCTGAGCCTGGAGGTTCTCCGGGTGCTTCGTCTCGGCGGGAGCCACTCTCTCCACAGGAGCTGCGCGAGTGGTTTGCCCGGCGCTGGAGGCGTGCTGCTGGAGCTGGAGGTTCTTCGGCTACTGAGGGTGCTGGTGCCGCGGGTCCCGGAGGTGCTCGTACTGGGAGTACTGGAGCTGCTGGGCCTGCGGGTACGACTGGAGCTGGAGCTGCTGAGGGTGTTGACGCTGAGGCTACTGCTGTCGGTCCTGGAGGCGGGCCTGCTGGGGGTGCTACTGGTGCTGCTGGAGGTACTGGAGCTGGAGTTGCTGCTGGCGCTGGTGCTGCGGCTTGGGGTACTGGTGCTGTCCCTGCTGTGTCTGGAGTCGCCGCGCGGCCTCGGCCGTACTTCGTTCCGCTCCTTCAGCAGGTTCTTGGTCTCCCGCCTTCTACTGGCCCTCCTCCTCCCTTAGAGAGTCCACAGCCTGTCCTGTCACAGTTACAGTTACAGCCGGCCTCCCCACTGCCCGCTCCTTCTCCCTACACTGGTCCTACTGGAGGTCTTGCTGAGCGTCGTGAGCCTGCGTCGCGTCCTGCGTCGCCTGTCCGTACTGCTCGCGCTAGTGGTCGTGGTTCGCGTCAGCGTCCTCCTCCTGTCCCTGGCACGCACCGGATGTCTCTGCGTCCGTCCACTGCTCCTCTGCGTGCCCCTTTGCCTTCTCCTCCTGAGTCCTCTCTTCCTGCTCTTCCCGACCCAGAGTCGGACTCTCTTCATGCTGCCAGTCCTACTGTCACACGTCTCCTTGCTACTGTCGTCACTGACCCTTCCTTTGCGTCCACTGCTGCGTCTGCCCTAGTTGCTGAGCTCGTCGACTTTGCTGCTCGCTGTCGTCTAGACTACGCTGCTTGTCTTGTCGCTGAGTCTGAGTCTGTCTGTCCTCCGTCCGTCGGGGGTGAGTGTGCCCTTGGCACGGACGTTCTTGAGGACAGGCAGGAGGAGTTCCAGTGTTTGGCTGCTGCTTCACCTCATCTCGTGTCCGTACTGCTTACCCCTGAGGGAGACCCGGATGCACTTGACATCCCGACTCCGCGCTCTTACGCGGAGGCGATAGAGGGTCCCTACTCCTCTCAGTGGCAGGTAGCTATGGACACAGAGATGGCTTCCTGGAAGTCCACAGGCACCTACGTTGACGAGGTTCCCCCGCCTGGGGCGAACATCGTCAGTGGCATGTGGATTTTCAGGGTGAAGCGGCCGCCGGGTTCTCCGCCTGTCTTCAAGGCGCGTTACGTGGCTCGTGGCTTCAGTCAGCGGCAGGGAGTTGACTACTTTCAGACCTTCTCTCCCACCCCGAAGATGACCACTCTTCGGGTACTGCTGCACATAGCTGCTCACCGCGACTACGAGCTGCACTCTCTTGACTTCAGCACTACTTTCTTGCAGGGCAGCCTGCACGAGGAGATCTGGCTGCGTCGCCCACCTGGCTTCACTGGGTCTTTTCCTCCTGGCACCCAGTGGAGCCTCCGGCGGCCAGTCTACGGTCTCCGCCAGGCACCGCGTGAGTGGCACGACACACTGAGGACTACACTTGCGGCTCTTGGGTTTGCTCCCTCTACTGCCGACCCGTCGCTGTTTCTGCGCACCGACACTTCTTTGCCGCCGTTCTACATCCTCGTGTACGTCGACGACTTGGTCTTTGCCACAGCTGACACTGCTGGACTCGCCCACGTGAAGTCCGAGCTGCAGAAGAGACACACGTGCACAGACCTGGGTGAACTGCGGAGCTATCTTGGCTTGCAGATCACCCGGGACAGAGCACGCCGCACCATTACCCTGACTCAGTCACACATGGTGCAGCAGGTCCTTCAGCGCTTCGGCTTCACGTACTCCTCGCCTCAGGCCACTCCTCTGCCTACTCGCCACTCGCTCTCAGCTCTGCCTTCGGATGAGTCCGTAGAGTCGAGTGGCCCGTACCCAGAGCTTGTTGGCTGCCTCATGTACCTGATGACCTGCACACGACCTGACCTCGCATACCCTCTTAGCATTCTCGCACGCTATGTTGCTCCTGGGAGACACAGACCGGAGCACATGGCTGCAGCGAAGAGGGTGTTGCGTTACTTGTGCAGTACGTCGGGCATGGGGCTTGTGCTTGGAGGGCAGAGTCCAGTGGTCCTCACTGGGCACGCAGACGCTTCTTGGGCTGACGACCAGGCTACGCAGCGGTCGTCACAGGGTTACACCTTCAGCCTTGGTTCCGGCTCTGTTTCGTGGCGGGCTACCCGCTCATCTTCTGTTCTCGGCTCCAGTTGTTAGGCTGAGATCTACGCCGGGGCCATGGCTGCACAGGAGCTTCGCTGGCTCACCTACCTGCTGACTGACCTCGGAGAGCCGCCTCGTTCTCCTCCAGTGCTGTACGTAGACAACAAGGCCATGCTGGCCTTGTGTCGAGAGCAGAGACTGGAGCACAGAACGAAGCACATTGCTCTCCGCTACTTCCTTGCTCGTGAGCTACAGCAGCGTGGTCAGCTGCGGCTTGCGTACGTGGCCTCTCAGGCCAACACTGCTGATATCTTCACCAAGGCACTTGCGCCTTGTGATCATCAGCGCTTCTGTACTCAGCTGGGTCTTGTGCCCACCTTGCCTCACTTGCTCACCCCTTGACCTTGTTTGTACTGATGCATATATATATATATACTCCTGCTCTTGCTTGTCTAGCCTTATATATATATGTAATCCTGCATGTGAACTGGCCTTGTGGCCTTGAACTTGTGCTCGGAATGTGTGGTGACTTTATGATCCACCCTGAGCTTGTTTTGCTTTGCTTGACTGGTCCTGTGACCCCTTGTTCTCCCCCACTTTGCCTATGGGGGTGTGTCAGATTTATATGACATAGCTACTGTAGGCTATAGTGGGGTGGCACATATGGGGTACAGTTTTCTAGGGTTTGCTTTTTGTACCCAACTTTCACTTAGTCATTCCATTCCTCGTTTCTTCTCAGAGGCTGGTAGCGTGTAAGACTGGATAATCCCCCGACCCTGACAGAACGTCTCGAGGCGAGTGGAAGAAAACTCACCACCACGGTCCGAGTGTAGGCGAAGCCCACACAGGCCCTGGGGTGGCCCCCACGCTAGTAGCCACGGCTCGAGGACGGTAGGCACGTCAGCCTTCCGTCGCAAAGGGAAAACTGTGGTGTAGCGGGAGTAGTCGTCCACCACAATCAGGAAGTAGCGCTCCTGACGTGGTCCAAGGACCGGGGAGGGGCCCCAGACGTCCAAGTGCAAGGTCTGGAAGGGAGCTGTGGTGGGGGGGAACGAGGAGGAGTGAGGGGCAGCGCGCTGCCGACCCTCGACGCAAGGAGTGCACAGCGGCGCAGGCGAGCGAGGAAGCGGGGCAAGCGACTCTGGGAGACCTGAGACCAGACGGTAACGTGCCATCCTACTGAGACGTGGGAACGACGGGTGACCTAGACGGTGGTGCCAGAGGACAGACGGGTGGGCGAGGGAGCGACAGTCGCACGACACAGCAGCTACCTGACCTGACCTGACCCACTGCGGTGGGATCCAGTGTGTAATGAGTACAGACCAAAGCCCGGCTCCTGGTGAAAAGTGGCCAGAGGGGCCCCAGTGGTACCGACTGTGCAGGAGGCAACAGGCTCGTCCAGTGGGAAAGTGGTGACTACACCTAGGTCGTGGAGGTGACTGACACCCACCAGGTTCCTAGAGAACGAGGGGGTGTAGTAACCTGTAAGAAAACCTGAGGGAGCCGCCGGACACGGGAGAGTGGTGGTGCTGCGAGCAACTACAGGTCCCACAGAGGGGTCAGCCAAGGCGACAGTGTCTGGAGTGCGCAGTGGTGTGAGGTCAGTACAGTCGCGAAAGAAACAGGTGGACGCTCCAGAGTCTAGGGTGAAGGAAAGGTGTGCAGTCTGTGAGGTCGCACCCGAACCAGCTACAAAGGCTGGTGCAGGACTAGTGGTAGCTGCAGCTCCTACACAAAGACCCTCAAAGGTGCCTGGACTGGAAACAACACACGCACCAAGACTGGAAACACAGGTCTCTACTCGTGCAGCCGGGAACGGTCCTAGACCAGGCAGGTGGGACTCAACTGGTGCAGCAGTGCGCTGGCGAAGACGCGAGGGCCAGTGCGGTGTAATAGCGTGAGAACCAAAACGCTCACGGTGGAGGTCGTCGAGTCGATGGTAGCAGCTGGACGCAGAGTGGTCAGGACTCCAGCAGGTGGTGCCAGCACCAGGGCCTGTCAGGGCCCGGTACCCGCAGGGGCCGACGTCTCGCCCACTGCTAGCTGAGCCACTGCTGGGGGCTCCACCCTGTGGACCCGCAGGTCCCCACTGCCAGGAGTGCTGCGGCTGGCCCTGCTGCTGTAGAGCTCTGGTACACGCCATGTGGGCCTAAGCTGCTGCTGGTTCTGCTGGGGGCAGCCTAAGCTGCTGCTGGTGCGCTGGCGGCAGCCTAAAGTGCTATTGGTGCACTGGGGGCAGCCTATGCTGCTGCTGGTTCTGCTGGGGGCAGCCTAAGCTGTTGCTGGTGCGCTGGCGGCAGCCTAAAGTGCTACTGGTGCGCTGGGGGCACCCTATGCTGCTGCTGGTTCTGCTGGGGGCAGCCTAAGCTGCTGCTGGTGCGCTGGGGGCAGCCTGTGCTGCTTCTGGTTCTGCTGGGGGGCAGCCTCGGCTGCTACTGGTTCTCCAGGGGGGCAGCCAATGCTGCTGCTGGTGCGCTGGCGGTAGCCTAAGCTGCAGCTGGTGCGCTGGGGGCAGCCTATGCTGCTGCTGGTTAGCTGGGGGCAGCCTATGCTGCTTCTGGCTCTGCTGGGGGCAGCCTTAGCTGCTAATGGTTTTGCTGGGGGCAGCCTACGCTGCTGCTGGTGCGCTGGGGGCAGCCTATGCTGCTGCTGGTGCTGCTGGCGTTAGCCTAAGCTGCTGCTGGTTCGCTGGGGGCAGCCTATGCTGCTTCTGGCTCTGCTGGGGGCAGCCTATGCTGCTGCTGGTGCTGGTGTAATCGGGTGGGGCTACTGGCGGCGGGTGTGGCAGCTCGTGAGGAGGCGGGTTTCAGGTGGGGAAGCTGTTAAGGCAGCGGGCTACGGGTGGGGAAGGTGAGGCGGCGGTTCTGTGCGGTTCTGTGCGGTTATGTGCAGTTCTGTGCAGTTCTGTGCGGTTCAACGCGGTGGAGAGTACTGGGTGGGGCGGCTGAATCCGGGTGAGGTGCCTGGAATGGGTGGGGCGGCGGTTGTCAGGTCTGGGGCGGCGGTTTTCAGGTCTGGGGCGGCGGGTTTCCAGGTTCGGCGGCGGATTTCAGGTCTGTAATGGCGGGTTTTCAGGTCTGGGGGCGGTTAAGACGGTGGGCTGCACGTGCGCGCGACTGCTGCTGCACGTGCGTGCGGTCGCGACGTACTAGCGCGGAGCTGCGGGTGCGACTAAGGCTGCGCGCGCAGCTACGCACGTTCGTCTGCTGCGCACTAGAGGGCTGGGGGGCAACGCGCGGGGTAAAACGAGTGGGGCGCGGGGCAGAAAACCGAGTGACGCACGGCAAAAACGGGTGGGGCGCAGGGCAGAAACGGGTGACGCGCGATGGCGACGGGGGGCGCGGCCTACTCGGGCTCTACGGGGCAGGGCGCTTCGGGCTACGGGTCGCTACGAGGCGCGCGGGTGGTGGGCCCATAGACTATCGAGAGAAATTTCGCCTAGGGGAAAAAATCGCCTAGGGGAAAAATCGCCTAGGGGAAACCTAGCTCTATACCATGTTACGATATGAATGAATTGATCGAAAATGTGAAGTACAACCCTAGATATAGCAAACCCTAATCATGCAAGTAAGTAGAAATGTAACACCTAGACTAACCTAAACAACACATATAAAATATATGTTGACACGAAGTGCCATCTGGTGCGTGCCTGGGACAGCAGGAGGACGCTGACGCGGAACACGACGACCAGTGCAAAGAGCGCGAACAGGCGACGCAGGACGAGACTCACGCGACGCAGGACGAGACTCAGGCTCACGACGCTCCGTAAGACCTCTACTCGGCCCAGAGTAAGGAGAAGGACTAGGCAGTGGAGAGGCTGGCTGTAACTGCGACTGCGTCTGGTCGGGCGGTGGACACAGTAAGGGAGGAGGAAGGCCAGTAGAAGGTGGGAGACCAAGAACCTGCTGAAGCAGTGGAACAAAGTACGGTCGCGGCCGCACAGCGCCTCCAGCACCTGCACCGACAGCACCAGTACCCCCAGCGCCAGGGTCTCCAGCTCCAACGCCAGCAGTACCACCAGCTCCAGCACCTCCAGAAGCTCCAGCTCCAGCAGCACCCCCAGCTCCAGCAGCTCCAGTACCTCCAGCTCCAACTCCTACAACACCACCAGCTCCAGCAACTCCAGTACCTCCAGTACGAGCACCTCCGGGACCAGTGGCTCCAGTAACTCCAGCAGCTCCAGCTCCAACGCCGGCAGCACCTCCAGCTCCAGTAGCACCAGTAGCCCCAGCTCTAGGGGCTCCAACGGCAGGCCCCCCAGCTCCAGCAGCTCCTCGCTGGAGTCTCCAGCGGCGAGCAAACCACTCGCGCAGCTGCGGTGGAGAGAGAGGTTCCCGCCGAGACGAGGGACCTGCAGGAACTCCAGCAGACTCAGCACCCCCAGTGTCAGCACCCGCAGGCTCAGTACCCTCAGGCTCAGCACCCCCTGACTTAGAAACCCCAGGCTCAGCACCCCCAGGCTCAGCACCCTCAGACTCAGCACCCCCAGGCTCAGCAACCCCAGACTCCACACGCTCAGTCCCAGCACCCCCAGGCTCCGCACGCTCAGGCTTAGCACCCCCAGGCTCCGCACGCTCAGGCTCAGCACCCCCAGGCTCCGCACGCTCAGGCTCAGCACCCCCAGCAGTACCAGCCCCAGGAGCAGCACCAGAGTCAACCGCTACCTCGACAGGCTCGACAGCGTCTACCTGAGACACACCTGAGGGAGCAGGATCCTGAGGGGGGAGGGGGTCTACCGGAGGAGGACCTGGTGCAAGGAAGAGTGGCGGGGGGGGGAGAGAGGTAGTGCGGTACGGGAAGAGATGGTAAAAGGGAACCGACTCGTCGAACGTGACGTCCTGAGAGGGCAGGACACGGCGCGAGGTGGGGTGGTAAAAATGCCAGCCAGGCGCGTCAGGGACAAAGCCAAGGAAGACGCAGGGAATAGCGCGGGCGGAGAGCTTGTCCGCGGTAATATCGCGGACAAAGGCACGAGAACCCTAGACCCGGAACACCGACGCATCGCCAACCTTCCCCGTCCACCGCAGTGTGGGCGAGGTCTCCGGCAAGGAGACACGGGGC
The DNA here is from genome assembly GCA_947471745.1 of Closterium sp. Naga37s-1. NCBI lineage: Eukaryota > Viridiplantae > Streptophyta > Zygnematophyceae > Desmidiales > Closteriaceae > Closterium > Closterium sp. Naga37s-1. The sequence continues at coordinate 900,498 of CANJKZ010000888.1, forward strand.
CAGAGGTTGAGCTGATGCGCAGCGTATCGGACCACAAACGGCCACAGAAAATGGGGGGCAGCCGCATGGACCATGGAGGTACGAGCGACCTCCATGACTAAGCCAATGCGGCGCTCAGCAACCCCATTCTGCTGCGGTGAGGCCGGAAGCGTGAACGTCTGGCGAATGCCCTCCCCACGACAAAAGTCCCGCAGAAGGTCGGAGGAAAACTCACCACCTCTGTCAGAGTGCAGACGCAGGACGGGAAGGTCCGTCTCGAATCGCTCGCGGAGCTGGAGACGGACAGCGCAGATCCAAGGGATCAAAACATCAGGGACCTCACCCTTGGTGCGCAAGGGGAAGACCGTGGTGTAACGCGTGTAGTCGTCCACGACCAGCAAAAAGTACCGCTCGCGGTCCTGTCCACGGACGCGGGCTGGGCCCCACACGTCCATGTGGAGGGTCTGCAAGGGAGCAGTCGTCGGGGGGAACGAGGAGGAGTGAGGAGCGGCGCGCTGCCGCCCCTCGACACAGGGAAGGCAGGGAGGGGCAGGCGAGGGTGGTAGAGGAGGCAGAGTCTCTGGAAGTCCAGAGACAAGGAGACGTCGGTGCATGCTACGGAGGAGCTGCACCGAGGGGTGACCAAGACGGTGGTGCCAAAGAACGGTCCGGTGCGACAGAGCGCGACACGAGCAGGGTGCCGCTAGCTGACCTGACGCAGACGGAGACGCAGCTACTTGAGGGGACACAGTAGTCAGTGTGTACAGACTCGAGCCAGGCGCTCGGGTGAACGTGGCCAGGTGCCGACCAGTCCGGGAGCACGTACAGTGGGTCACACGCTGACCTCCAGGAGTGAACTGGTCAACCCACACATCCTGGAGGTCAGCCCCACTCACCAAGTTTGTAGAGAACGAGGGGAGGTGAAAACCCGACAGTGAGCCAGACGGGACCGCCAGACACGGCAGAACCGTGGAGGAGTGCGCAAGGACTGGGCCCCCAGAGGGGTCCGCCAGGGAGACTGCAACCGGCCGACTGAGCGGCGTGAGTGTGGTGCTGTCGCGAAAGAAGGAGCGGGAGGCACCTGAGTCAAGTGTGAAGGTGTGCAAGGCCTCAGTAGGCGCAGTACCAGAGAGAGCAGACTCACCAGCACCTGGAGCAGCAGACTCACTAGCACCTAGAGCAGCAGCCTCACCAGCACCTAGAGCAGCAGACTCTATACCTGGGTCGAGCGGCACACACAGGTAACAGTCACCCTCAGCACTAAAAGTCACAGCATACATGGCAGCAAGGATAGCATCATAGTCAAGAGTAAAGATATCAACACCAGACCTAAGCAGATCAGCCCAGCGAGGGAGCTCAGCGGCGTCAGGAAACTGTGCGCGCCAGGCGTCAGACAGGCAACCGAAACAGCGCTGCGTCGTGTGTGGCAGCCCGCACGTCTCCCCACGGCGCTCGTCGGTGCGGAGAACGTAAGTGCAGGGACCAGCACCCCCAGACCTACCACGCCCAGCGTACCACTCACGAAGCTGCTGGGGCGACGGGGCCTCACGGGAACGCGGCTGCTGCTGTCGCTGGCTGCCGCCAAAGCCTCCACGCTGCGCGGCTCCACCCCTACCAGCACCACCACCGCCGCCACCCCAACCGCCGCTGCCGCTGCCTCCACCACCTCCACCGCCGCCACCGACGCCCCCACTCCCGCCACCACCTCCACCTCCACCCCCACCCCCTCCTCCTCCTCCACCGCCACCACCGCCGCCCGCGCCGTCCCCTCCACCACCCTTGCCCCCCTTGCCCTTGCCGCTGCGGCGCCTCCCACTAGGAGCAGACGCAGCCCCGACCTCCTCGGTGCCAACGAGGTTGACAGCAGCAGCAGAAGCAACAGAGGGCAAAAGGGGAACGGGGGAACACCCCTCAAAGAAAGGGGCGCGAGGGTCGCCGCGAGAAGCTCCTAGAGTGACTATACTAGTCTCAGCTGCAGTGAGGCGCTCCTCTAGCAGGTCAACAATGAGCTCGGTGGGGCAAAGGGAGAGAAAGTGGTCCCTGACTGAGCGAAGAGAGTCAGGGAGACGGGTGACGAGGTAGAAGAGGGTGATGTACATGGGGGGGGGGGGTTCTTGGCGCGAAACTCGGAGGGAAGCGCTGCGCGGTAGCGGGTGTCACTAGTGCGGACGTGAGTGATGAGGTCAGCGACTGTGGCAAAGGCGGCCAGGTCAGGGAACAAGTACGGCAGCATGAGGCGGCTGAGGGCAGCAGTGGCAGGGGAGGAGTAGCGCGCGACTACAGCGTCATACAAAGACTTAGCAGTCTTGTACTGGCCAAAGTGCGCTCGCTCAGCAGACTGCAGGTGACTACGAACAGCAAGGCGAGCAACAGCGTCACGAGTAGTCCACTGCGAGCGAACCGTACTGTCAGCAGTGGCAGCAGGTGCAGCAGAGGCGCCGAACGTGTGATAAAAAAGCGAGACTCCGTCCTTGAGTCGCACTGAAGAAAGAGCTGCAGATCGTCTACCCAAACGTCGAAATCAACCGCACGACCCTCAGCATCAAAGGTAAGAACAGTAGGGCTAGCCATGGTGGAAGTAGCAGCAGTAGCAGCAGAAGCAGCAGCAGCAGCAGTTTTAACAGCTGTAGCAGTAGGAGCAGCACGGGCAGAGCAGCGCGGCTCAGTAGGGCAGGGCGGCGCGGCTCGGCAGAGCGGCTCGGCTCGGCAGAGCGACGCGGCTCGGCTGGGCGGCGCGGCTCGGCAGAGCGACGCGGCTCGGCTGGGCGGCGCGGCTCGGCTGGGCGCTTGTCGGGCAGGTGCGCGGGTAGCGCGGGTAGGGCAGGTGCTCACCAGGGGCGGATAGGGCAGGTGCCACCGGCGGCGGGTAGGGCAGGTGCGCGACTGGCGCGGGTAGGGCAGGCGCCCGACGGGCGGCTGCAGGCATTCGACGGGCGGGTAGGGCAGGGCCGCGACGAGCTGCAGGGTACGGCAGGCGCGCGACGGCGACTGCAGGTAGGGCGGGCGCGCGACGGCGCGGTTAGGTCAGGCCGCAACGGGCGGCTACAGGGCAGGGCCGCGACGGGCCGTTAGGTCAGGGCCGCGACGGGCCAGGAGGTCAGGGGCGCGACGGGCGGCAGTAGGGCAGGGCGCGCGACGGCGCAGGTAAGGAAGGCGCGAGGCACGCTTCGGGCAGGGCAAGAAAAAACGATCGTGGTGGGCCCTTAGAAAAAACAATTACGTTCCCACTAGGGAACCTGCTCTGAAACCATGTGAAAGATAGAACGAGGAATGAATGAACTAGCAAGCAGGTGGGTACAAGTAGGAAAACCTAAATGTGTTGTACCCCATATGGACTACCCCACTACAGCCTACACAGACTATGTCATATAAGTTTGACACGTGCACCATCACGCACATTGCGCAGATGCCAGATTGCTCGTCGTCCCGCAGGTCGAAGTTCGCCAAAACCACCTAGGGCGAAGTTCGAGCACCCCCGCAGAACTTCGTCGACCAGGATACTCACTCGACCAGAAGAGGCCGCTCAGCCATCGGTGCCCGTAGGTTGGCGCCGGCAGGTCGGCGTCATGTCGACAACCACCATCGTCGACCGCCAAGGCCAGGCGTCGTCTGCCGACTTCACTTCGTCGGCGTCACCATGGCCGGCGTCGCCGTGGCCGGCTTTGCCGAAGTCGGCTCCGCTGAAGTAGGCTCCGACGAAGTTGACACCGCCGAGGTCGGCTCCGACAAAGTCGGCTTCGCTGTGGTCGTCTAACCAAACAAGCCGACTTGCTCCTTCAAGTCGGCGCCGTCGACGAAGCCCGGCTGGCTGCACGCCTTGCACGCCGGACAACAAAGTCGGCTTCGCCCAAGCGAGAGCGGGACCCTTTCTCGTCAACACTCCCCTGCCCAGCTCAAGCTTGGCCACCCACGCACATGCAAGGTCCACTCAAAACCTATTGAATAGAATACAGGGGATACTTTGCCGGCGTGCGACCATCGCACGCCACCCACCACACTCGTCATGTTGAAAGACATGGCACCTACTTCTGCACGTCGTCGTCGCCGACGTCGGCAAGGCGAACCTGGCCGATCGCGACGGAGCACCAGTTGAATGTTGGAAACTGCAGGGCCTTCGTGAGGAAGTCCATCGGTTGCCTGGTGGTCGGGATGTACTACAGTGCAATGTGTCAGAATGTAGTTTGTCTAGCCTGCAGAAGTAGGTGCCATGTCTTTCAACATGACGAGTGTGGTGGGTGGCGTGCGATGTAGTGGGTACGACCCCTTAGGGTTTCCTATATGTATCCTCCTGCTTGCTAGTGAACATCCTCCTTTGCTCATTTCCATTCCTTCCTTCACTATTCTGACATGATATCAGAGCAGGTCGACCCTCCTGGGTCGATCCTGTGGGTGGGCCCCACCCGATGCTTCCGCTGCTCTACTGCTGTCGCGCGCCCCAGGCGCGCGACCCTTTCTTCCTGCCGCGCGCTCGGAGCACGCGGCGTTTTTCATCCCGCCGTGCGCTCGGGGCGTGCGGCGGTTTTTTGCCTGCCGTGCGCCCCGAGGCGCGCGGTGGTTTCCTGCTTCGCGCGGCGGTTTTCTACCCGTCGTGGTGCCCCCGGGGACCTGCGCGCTGCCCCCCGTCGCCCGTCGCGGTGCCCTGGGGGCCCGCGCGTCGCCCTCCTCCCGTCGCCTCGTCGCGGCGCCCTGGGGGCCCGCGCGCCGGCCCCTCCTGTCGCCTCGTCGCGGCGCCTTGGGGGCCCGCGCGTCCCCCCCTCCCGTCGCCTCGTCGCCGCACCTTGGGGGCCCGCGCGTCGCCCCCTCCCGTCGCCTCGTCGCGGCGCCTTGGGGGCCCGCGCTCCGACCCCTCCCGTCGCCTCGTCGCGGCGCCTTGGGGGCCCGCGCGCGGCCCCTCCCGTCGCCCGTCGAGCCGCCCTCGGGGGCCCGTGCGCGGCCCCCCTCCCGTCACCCGCCGTGGCGCCCTCGGGGGGGCCGCGCCCTGCTCCTTCGTGGCGCCCAGGAGACTCCCCCGCCGCCTCCCTTTCCCTCCGTGAACCGCCCCTGCTGCTTCCCGCGCTCCTGCCTGCGTTAGGGTTTGGGGGTGGCGGGCATGGGGGTGACCGGTGTGGGTAACCTGCAGCTCCTCCTTCTCCTCCGTCTCCCACTGCTGCAGCTGCCGCTGAGGGGGGTGGGTGTGTGGGAGCCGAGGGTTTAGGGTTTAAGGGGGGTGACGTGGGAGTGGAGCTAGGGGTGCAGCAAGGGGTGTGTGAAAGGGGGGTGGGACAGTTGGGGGAGGTTGAGCGGAGGCTGCCGTCTTGTCGTCCGCAACACCTGTAGTCCGGGGCGCTGTCCTGGTAGCCCAGAGAGCCTGCTGCGCCTGTCGCCCGTGGGTCCGTTGCTCCTGCCGCTCCTCGTAGCCGCCGAGCCAGTTACTCCAGTAGTCCGGGGCGCTGTCCCGGTAGCCACTGTGCCAGCCGCTCCTGTTGCCCGTGTGTCTGCTGCTTCAGCCGTCGCCTCCTATCTTCTCTCCTCTTATAGTCCCGCCTCCTCCTCCTCACTTGCCCTTTGTGAATGCCTCTAGCTTTGCTTGCACTTGTGCACCTGCTCTATGACTGCTTGCTCTGCTGATTATACCCCACTTTGACTATGGGGGTGTGTCAGAATGTAGTTTGTCTAGCCTGCAGTGGGGTACTCTGTAGTGAGTACGACCCCTTAGGGTTTCCTATATGTATCCTCCTGCTTGCTAGTGAACATCCTCCTTTGCTCATTTCCATTCCTTCCTTCACTATTCTGACACAATGTTCTTGCGCTTCACCATTTGCTACGTATTGTCGCTCCATGTGCTTTAGTTTGCCCTTCAACCCCAAGCCTTCAGCGGCCGCGATGGCCGACTAGTTGTCAACGTTGAGGACGTCCCAGTGTCAAGCAGCTGGAACTCGGAGAGGGGGAAGCGAAAGCGGCGAGCCTCCTTGCCGGCTTCGGTGGCCACGTAGTACTCCGACTCGGTCGACGACAGAGTCACGCGCTTGATGCGCTGGCTCGTCCATGAGACTGCGGCGCCACCAAAGAAGAAAACGTAGTTGTTCATGATGCTCCGTGTCTGCTTGTCGTTGGCGTCATCGGCGTCCGCGTAGCCGACCAGACGCAAAGTCGCCGGCCCGCCGCCGAACTCCAGAGCGGCGTCAAACGTGTCAGCCAAGTAGGCGAGGCAGCGGTCGACCTCGCGCCAATGCTGGTCGTTCCGAACCGTCAAGCATGTTCCCAACTTGCTGCTCGCGAAGGCGATGTCCGGCCGGGTTGTGGTGGCCGCGAACTGCAGTGAGCCGACCTTCTGACGGTGCTCCTCTTCCTCGTGCGACTGGAAGTCGTCGTCGTAGAACGTCAGCTCGGCGTAGGCGTCGACGGAGACCGGCGTCTTCGGACGTCGACCATTCTCCTCATCGTCGATGACGCGTTTGCGCAGCTTGTTGACGTAGGACTGCTGGTGGAGCCATAGCTTCCGCGCCAGTCGGTCGCACACGATCTCCAACCCCAGGCACTTTTTGACCGGGCTGATCTTGCGTAGCGCGAAGGCGCTCTCCAGCAGCTCGCGCAGCTCCTTCAGCATCACGGTGCTGCTGCTGGCAGCCAGTAGGTCGTCGACGTAGATGAGCACCCATCACGCGTCGTCGACGACCTTGAAGTAGAGAGCCTCATCGACCTGGCTCTTGCTCCAGCCGTCGCCGGTCAGCACAGCATCGAGCGTCGAGTACCACACCAACGGACTCTGCTTTAGGCCGTACAAGCTCTTCAGCAGTTTGCACACTCGGCCGGTACGGTCCTTGTAGTAGTTGGGCTGATCCATGTAGAGCATGAGGTCAAGCTTGCTCTACAGGAAGGCGTTCTTCATGTCAAGCTGCATCAGGTGCAAGTCGAGGACGGCAACGATGCTGGGGAAGATTCGCAGCGTGACGTAGCGCCTGACCGGCGCATATGTCTCGTCGTAGTCGGGGCCGTACACCTGCGTGAAGCCCTTCACCTCCAAGCGCGCCTTCTCGCGTGCGACAATGTCGGCGACGTGGTACTTTGTCATGAGCACCCAATGGTTTTCCATCACGTTTTTACCGCGTGGCCGCTCGACAAGCTCCCACCTGCCATTAGCGAGGAGGCTTCGAATCTCCTCATCCATGGCGGCCTTAAACGCCTTGCCCTTCCATCTCGCAAACGCCTCCTTGGCCGTCATGGTCACAATGTCCCATCGCCTTTCCGGGTCGGCGTGCATGTCGGGGTTGAGCTCGGGCAGGTCGACGTCGGCCTGCACGTCGTCGAGGAACGTGCTGTAGGCGGACGCCGGCAGGTAGGCATGATAGCTCCACTACTCTGGAGCGTTGCCAATGTTGGGGCGCGCGGAACGTCGCGGATTCACTTCGTCGACCGGGACTTCTACCACGTCGCTGTCGGTGGGCTGCTCCCCTGCCGATAGCTCCCCTTCATCGTCGCCGGCTTCGCCGTCGTCGAAATGCTTCATCGTCGTCGGGGCTTCTGGCGACTTCTCCCCTGTCATCGGCTCCGTAGCCGACTTCTCCGCCAGCTGCTCCCCTGTCGTCGGCTCCCCTGAGGTCGGCAAATTCCCTTTGTCCCCGAATTGCACAGCGTCACGTCGGCCACCGGCAATGCCACTGGCCGGCGCCTCAGGTGACAATCCAATTATCCCCTCATTGCCGGTGGCCGACGTAGACGTCGACCGAGGCTGGTCGGCGACGAGGCGTAGAGGTGAGGCGACCGCGGTAGGCGGCAAAGCCGCTGACGGCTGGATAGTGGGGACAGAAGGAGGATAGGGTGGTGGGACATCCTCAGTGTCGGGCTCGTCGTCCTCGGCGAGCATAGGAGTCATTGCCAGTGTTGGGGAAACCTGTGTCCACGCCGACGCTGACCCATGCTCCGCCTTCCACACCTCCAGTGACAGTGTCTCGTAGAAGATGGCCTCGACCGTCGTGACCACCTTGTTGTAGGTGAGGTCGAGTACCTCCCAACCCTTGCTCTCCGGCGAGACGCCGAGATGAAGTCCCCAACGGGCCTTCGGCGCCAACTTCCCGCCACGTTGCTGCTCGGGGACCATGAACTGCACCATGCAGCCCCACACGCGTGCCAGCATGAGGTCGGGCTTCTTGCCGTACAGCAGCTCATGCGGCGTCGTCCCGGGCGGCAGCGAAGCCCGCTCAAGACAGTTGCGCACCCAGACAGCCTGGCGCAGGGCGACGTGCCACCAGTGGTGCTTCACACCCATGTGAAGCAGCATCGTCTGCACGGCCTTGACGACCCTGCGCATCTCCCGCTCAGCCATGCCTTTCTGCTGCGGAGTGTAAGGGCAGGTTAGGTCATGGATTATGCCCTTGTGGTCGACTCGGTGAAGTTCCCGCCAAGGAACTCGCCTCCGCGATCAGAGCGGAGCTTCTTTACCGTCTTCAACATCTGCCTCTCCACCACCTTCAGCCATGTCACAAACACCCCGAGCACGTCGCTCTTCTTGGCGACGGGACGGACCCACATGTAGCGGGTCTTCCTATCCTTCAGCAGGAGATAGTACAGGCGGCCATCCTTAGCGGCCACCCAGAATGGCCTGAAGAGGTCGACGTGCACGACTTCGAGCGCATTCGCGGCGTCCGAACCCTTGTCGGGGAAGGTGTGCCGCACCAGCTTGCCACCGACGCAGGAGACGCATGACATATTGGCTCGTGTCGACGCCGACATGTGCAAGTCGAGCGTGCCATACGTCCGGCGTCGACTTCGCCACGGTGGCGATCGTCCGTAGTGCGACCGGCGCCGTCGAAGTCGACGTCGGCTTTGTCGAGCAGGGGCAAAGGTCGGTGCATAGGACCCGGCCGGTGTAGCTTGCGCGGCCGAGCACTACTCTCGCATCTGACATCAGCAGCATCTCGTTGCCGTCATCCTGCAGCTTCACGCCGCTGTCCTTCAGCAGGCCGGCCGACAGGAGGTTCGCCTGCATTCCCAGGACGTACAGCACGTTGGGGACGAGGATCTGCTTCCCGGCCTCCCCTTGCAAGGCGACAGCACCGCAACCTTGGACGACCCGTTGAAGCCGCGCCCATGGCTGACGTCGCCGCTCGACTGCATGTCGACGAAGGCCTCCTTCGTTCACATCAGATGATGGGAGTAGCCCCTGTCAAACAGCACCACCGTCGGGATTGCCTGCACAGCGATGGTGACCGCCTTGAAGTCCTCGTCGACTTCCGGTGCCAGCGAGATTGTCGGCTCCACCACGCCGACCATCGAGCACGAGGCTGCTCCATTACCTCGTGCGTTGCCGCTTGAGGAGTCGGCGTCCTTCGCCGATGACGTCTACTTCGACGCATGTTTCTCCTTGCGCGGTTTGTTGTCCCGACGTTGACGACCGGCGTCGGACTTCCTGCGTCCACCCTTGTGGTCGTTGTCGGACTCCTCGCGGTCAGGGTCGCCACAGACCCAGTACTCGCACCGTCGTCGGCTGCTGCCACCACGATCGTTGTCCCGAGCCGACTTCGTTTGGTCGGGATCATTCGCCGACTTCCCACCTCCGCTGCCACCTCCGCCTGACTTCCCACGTTGCCCCTGCTGACGTCCCTGCTTTTTCGGGGCAACGTAGTGCGCCTGCGGAAGGAGCTCCTTGGGCTGATCGGACTCCTGCATGAACTCATCCTGGATGATGTGGCTCGCCAACGAGTCCTTGTTCGGCGTCTCGCGCACGCCGGGAAGAGCCAGCAGCCGACGCATCAGGATGTTGTTCGTCGGGAGTCCCTTGACGAGGTAAGTGACGTAGGACGCCACCAAGTAGTCGACGCCGGCCATCCTCAGGTCGCCAGAATTCGCCGAGCACAGTTGCAGTACTTGGTCGCCGACTCCTGTTCGCCCATCCTGGTGTTGGTCAGCCGCTGCTCCAGTTGGCCGATGTACAAGTCGTCGGTCGCCTTGTACGTGCGCACGATTAACTGCATAGCCTGAAAACCGGCTTTTATCCGAACTCGCCAAGGCTTCAGGGCGACCTGCACCATCGGCGAGCAGCACCACGATATGACCATGAAGGCCAGCAGATGGGTAGCGCGAAATTACATCCAAAAGGTCGACGTCCTCCTCGTCCAGCGCCAACACGTCGCCATCAACGAACTTCTTCAGTCCGGCGATCTCCATCTGCAGCTCAATCGACTCCGTCCACATCAGGAGGTTATGTCAACCTTCCAGCAGCTTGGGCACGGCGATCTTTTCCGGCAAGAACTTGAAGTAGCCGTACACCGGCGCGATGCCTCTGTCCTGACCAGCTGACAAGTGGGTCGCCGACGTCGGCGCGACTCCACTGCGCTGGGAGAACGACGTCGACCATCGTTGTCGCCATGCGAGCTGCATGCGGTCGCCGACCGCAGCCCTCGCGCTTGCATTTCGCTGACGCCGACGTCGGCGCCCCGAATCACTCCACAAGTCACCCTCGTGCCTCCGTCGCCGACTTGGTCATCGCCGCCTTCGTTGTGCACAGCTCGGGGAGAGGCGGACGCACCGTCCGCTTCAGCACGGGGAGGGGGTATTCTCGCGCGCCCACTGCGCACGAGTTCCTAGGAGCATCAACTCCAAGCTCGCTCCGTCGTACTATCCAGCCTCGTGGCGCGCCGGAACATCAGCCTCTTGCACCTGCAGGGTATCATTTGCGCCTGCTTCGACTACGTGGTCGACCATGGCGACTAAGCCAACTGCCAGCCTAACAACGACTTAGGTAAGCGATAAGTCGGCTACTATCTGAAGGTATAATGTGGGGCCGTCCACGCTCACCGCACCATGCGGAGAGTCACTCTACAACGGTAGTAGTTGGACTATGTGAGAGGCTACGGGGTCGTACGGGTGATCGATGCGTTGCTCGTGTTCTCTCTACTTGCATGTTCACGAGGGAAATTGACAAGATTTTCACTAAGATTTGAGAAGAACAATCACACAATGGCAAGAACAAGTCGATATAGCAGGAACACAATTCAAAACTTCCTAGCATCCTAGTAGGCCAACTTGCCAGCGCAGCACGAAGGCGGCTTGCCAGCGTCGCAAGATGGTGGCCTGCCAGCACTGCAAGATGGCGGCATGCCAGCGCTGCACCAAGGCGGCTTGCCAACACCGCAAGATGGCGGCATGCTAGCGTAGCTAGAAGGTGGCGTGCCAACGCTACAGCAGGGCGGCCTGCCAGTGTTTCACCAGGGCGGCCTGCCAGCACTACACCCGCGTGTGACCATGTGCGCACATGTGCGAACCTACCAAGTAGGTGCATGTAGACGGTTGCGTGCACGTCGTGCACCGTCACACACATTGCGCAGATGCCAGGTTGCTCGTCGTCCCGCAGGTTGACGTTTTCCAAACCACATGGGGCGAAGTTCGCGCACCCCCGCAGAACTTTGTCGACCAGGTTACTCAGTCGACCAGAAGAGGCCACTCAGCCGAGATCCGCGCCCGTAGGTCGGCGCCGGCAGGTCGGCGTCATGTCGACAACCACCACCGTCGACCGCCAAGGCTCCACCGACTTCACTTCGTCGGTGTCACCGTGGTTGGCGTCGCCGTGGCCGGCTTTGCTGAATTCGGCCCCGCTGAAGTCGGCTCCGACAAAGTCGACTCCGCCGAGGTCGGCTCCGCCGAGGTCGGCTCCGCCGAGGTCGGCTCCGACGAAGTCGGCTTCGTTGTAGTTGGCTAACCAAATTAGCCGACTTGCTCCTCCAAGTCGGCGTTGTCCACGAAGCCTAGCCGGCTGCACACCTTGCACGCCGAACAACGAATTCGGCTTCGCCCAAGCACACCTTGCACGCCGGACAACAAATTCGGCTTCGCCCAACCAAGGGCGGGGCCCTTTCTCGTCAACAACGTTGCCCTCTATGTGGAGGACGAAGAGGACACATCATCCACTTCATAATTATTACCTTGCATTTGTCCTTGGCAGGGATACGTGGTGGAACGCAGGATATGCTTGCGACTGCGGGCGGTGAGCTGGTCGTAGGTGCGCGGGGTGCGATGACCGCTGGTTGCAGCTGGCTTGGGGGGGAACATGTATCGCTGTTGAATGGTAGGTGAGTGCTCATGCCTACGATAATGTTTGGTCCTGCCACGGTCTAGTGTTTGTAGCAGCGCTCCACTGTGTGTCCGATCTTCTTGCAGTATTTGCATAAGCGCGCCTTTTGCTAGCGTAACTCCCCTTCACGTGCTCTTGTGTAGAGCACGATATTCTCTCTCTTGTTTCCTCTTTCGTTTTTCAGGTCAATCTCCTGTTGCTTGGCTATTAGGGTTGCAAAATGATAAGCTTGGGAGATGGTGCCTTGCACGTGAAGGAGCGACTTGCATTGTCGCCATTCCGTACTAAAGCTGGAGAGGATGATAGTCATGAAGACGTCATGAGGGAAGTTACCGCCGCACTTTTTATACTCCTCTCTCATTTTTTTGCAACGATTGATGTGGGGCCTTGCCTTTTCTCCAGGAACCATTCTTACGGCGGTGAATGGACATTACAATTGACTCATTGTTACTGGATGTGTCGCCATGTACATTCCCCGCAGATTTTCCCAATATAGTTGGTTCTTAAATGAGCGAATTCCCAACTGCTCCGCATGTGAGAGGTTTTGGGTGAATACAGTGTATGCGAGAAGCGACTCGTTATAGATTTGCGCCTTTTCTTGAAGCGTTTCGTCGTTCGGGAAGGGAAATGTATTGACGTAGCACATCCGGATTCGTGTTGTATGCGCAAGGAGCTCGAACTCGCAGCTCCAAGTGTAGAAGTCGTTTTTGTCAAAGAGTGTGCTTATCTTGAGCTTAGACGTAGTTGTCAAAACATATTTGTATGTTCCTAGTTCTGCTAGGCTACAGTGAGGTGCAAAGTATAGGGTACAACCCCAGTTAGGGTTTCATACTTGTATCTCCCTCTTGCTAGTCATTCATCGTTCCTGTTTTCCTATCTCAACATGGTATTAGAGCATGATCGTTCCTAGGGCCCACCGAACGTTCCGCCTTGCCCTGCCCGAAAAAGTTTCTTCCCTGCCCTGCAGCCCGCGAGCCGCGCTGCCCTGCCCTTAGGCCCGCGCGCAGCCCTACGCTGCAGCCCGCGCGCTGCGCTGCCCTGCCCTTAGGCCCGCGCGCTGCGCTGCCCTGCCCTTAGGCCCGCGTGCCGCCCTGCCCTTAGGCCCGCACGCCGCCCTGCCCTGCAGCCCGCGCTCGCCCCTGCAGCCCGCGCTCGCCCCTGCAGCCCGCGCTCGCCCCTGCAGCCCGCGCTCGCCCCTGCAGCTGCGCTCGCCCCTGCAGCCCGCGCTCGCCCCTGCAGCCGCGCTCGCCCCTACAGCCCGCGCTCGCCTCTGTAGCCCGCGCTCGCCCCTACCGCCGCACTCGCCCCTGCAGCCCTCGCTTGCCCCTGCAGCCGCGCTCGCCCCTGCAGCCCGCGCTCGCCCCTGCAGCCTCGCTCGCCCCTGCAGCCCGCGCTCGCCCCTGCAGCCCGCGCTCGGCCCTGCAGCCGCGCTTGCCCCTGCAGCCAGCGCTTGCCCGTGCAGCCCGCGCTAGCCTCTGCCACCACGGTCGCCCCTGCAGCCCGCGCTCGCCCCTGCAGCCCGCGCTCGCCCCTGCAGTCGCGCTCGCCCCTGCAGCCGTGCTCGCCCCTGCAGCCCGCGCTCGCCCCTGCAGCCGCGCTCGCCCCTGCAGCCCGCGCTCGCCCCTGCAGCCCGCGCTCGCCCCTGCAGCCGCGCTCGCCCCTGCAGCTCGCGCTCGCCCCTGCAGCCGCACTCGCCCCTGCAGCCCGCGCCCTGCCCAGCCCTGCAGCCCACGCGCCTCTGCTGCCCTGCGCCCTGCGTGTGCCCTGCAGCCCGCGTGCGCCCTGCAGCCCGTGCTGACCTACCGCCCGTGCCGACCTACCGCCCGTGTGCCTGCCCTGCCTGCGCACTGCTGTTAGCTTGTGCCCTGCTACCCACGCACAGCCACTCCAACAGTCGGTGCTGCTGTTACAGCCACAGCGACCACCGCTACTGCTCCAGCTGCAGCTACAGCAGTCGCTACTACCGCCCTTGCGCCGCTGCTACTGACTGCCACTGCCTGTCATGGCCACTATCACGGTCGTAGCAGCGTCTAGGGGTGGACAACAGCAGCCACTGCCTCACCCGGACACTCTATCACCGCAGCAGCTTCGCGTGTGGGTTATTCAGCGAGGCCGTCCTGGTGGTGGAGGTTATCGTGCTGGAGGTGCTGGACAGCAGCAGCAGCCAGCGCACCCAGACACTCTCTCGCCACAACAGATTCGTGAGTGGATCATTCAGCGAGGCCGTCCAGGTGGTGGAGGTTATGGTTTTATGGGTACTGGACAGCGGCGGCAGCAGCGTCAGCAGGAGACCTTCTCCCCGCAGCGGCTTCGCGACAATGTTTCTCAGCGAGGCGTCCTTGGTTGTGTAGAGGCTTCTTCTCTATGTGCTAGTGAGTCTGCTGCCGCTCTAGGTGCTAGTGAGTCTGCTGCAGCTCTAGGTGCTAGTGCGTCTACCGCCACTGGTCCTGCCTCAGCTGAGGCCTTGCACACTTTCACACTTGACTCAGGCGCGTCACGTTGCTTCTTTCGTTATTGCACCACAGTCACACTGCTCGCAGCACTTGTTCCAGTCTCACTGGCTGACCCCACTGGGGGCCCAGTAGTAGCCCGAGCCTCCACTGTCCTCCAGTGTCCGGTAGTCCCCTCCGGCTCTGTTTCAGGTCTCCACCTCCCCTCGTTCTCGACGAACTTGGTGAGCAACGCAGTCCTTCAGGATGTATGGGTTGATACCTTTATCCCTGGGGGACAGCGAGTGGCAATCTGTACGTGCTCCCTGACTGGCCGTCACCTTGCTACGTTCACTCGGCAGCCTGGGTCCAGTCTGTACACACTGACCACTGCGTCTGCCCATGTGCATGCGTCAGGTCAGGTGGTTGCGTCGAGTCAGGTGTCTGCGTCTGGTCAGCTTGCAACGTCTTGCTCGTGTCGGCTACTTTCCCACCAGAATCTCCTCTGGCACCACTGACTCGGTCACCCCTCTCTGCCGCGTCTGCGCAGCATGCACTCCCGTCTCCTTGTCTCTGGGTCTCTGCCCCCCCTCCCGCGCTCGCCTGCCCCGCCGTGCCTTCCCTGCGTCGAAGGGCGGCAGCGCGCCGCTCCTCACTCCCCCTCGTTTCCTCCGATCACTGCTCCTCTGCAGACTCTCCACATGGACGTGTGGGGCCCCGCCCGCGTCAGTGGGACGGACCAGGAGCGCTACTTCTTGCTGGTCGTTGACGACTACACGCGCTACACCACCATCTTCCCCTTGCGCAGCAAGGCGGACGTCAGCGGTGTT
The DNA here is from genome assembly GCA_947471745.1 of Closterium sp. Naga37s-1. NCBI lineage: Eukaryota > Viridiplantae > Streptophyta > Zygnematophyceae > Desmidiales > Closteriaceae > Closterium > Closterium sp. Naga37s-1. The sequence goes on from CANJKZ010000888.1 coordinate 915,782, forward strand.
TTGATCCCCTGGATCCGCGCTACTCGTCACCTGCTGCGCGAGCGGTTCCGGCGGGACCTTCCAGTCCTGCGTCTGCACTCTGACAGGGGCGGTGAGTTCTCTTCCGGCCTCCTTGCAGAGTTCTGTCGAGACGAGGGCATCGTCCAGTCGTTCACGCTTCCGGCCTCTCCGCAACAAAATGGGATTGCTGAGCGTCGCATTGGCTTGATCGTGGAGGTTGCTCGTACCTCCATGATCCATGCGGCTGCTCCCCATTTTCTGTGGCCGTTTGCGGTCCGATACGCCGCGCATCAGCTCAACCTCTGGCCCCGTGTCTCTTTGCCAGAGACCTCGCCCACACTCCGTTGGACAGGAGAGGTTGGCGATGCGTCGGTGTTTCGGGTCTGTGGCGCGCTCTCCCTTGTTCGCGATACCACCGCGAGCAAGCTCTCTCCTCGCACTCTCCGCTGCGCCTTCCTGGTCTTTCCCACCGACGCCCCTCCGTGGCAGTTTTACCACCCTCGCTCGCGTCGTGTCTTCTCCTCCCAGGACGTCACCTTTGACGAGTCGGTCTGTTTCTACAGGCTCCACCCACACGCGTCCCACCCGGTCCCCCTGGCGCCTCTCTTCCTGGTACCAGTTCCCCCCCCGGTAGACCCCCTCCCCCCACATGGTCCTGCTCCCTCAGGTGTGTCTCAGGTAGACCCACCCCCCTTAGTTGAGCCTTTGGTGATCTCCTCTGACACCTCTGGCCCAGCTGAGGGGGGTGACCACTCGTCGCTCTCCACGCTTGGAGACCCCTCCTGGTTTTCCGCCTCGACCGTCTTCGCCGCCTCTGCAGCCTGTAGCTGTGGACACTGGTGCTGCTGGGGGTGGTGACACTGGAGGTGAGGACGCAGGAGGTGCTGGTCCTGGGGGTGCTGAGACTGGGGGTGCTGGTCCCGGGGGTGCTGAGACTGGGGGTGAGGGTTCTGGGGGTGCTGTCTCTGGGGGTGCTGACTCTGGGGGTGCTGCGAGTCCTAGTGGTGGTGGGGCCGTGGGTGCTCTTACTGCAGGTCCTGGCGTTGGACAGCAGCAGCAGCCTAGTCGACTCGAGATGCCCTCACTGCAGCAGCTTCGTAAGTGGGTCGTTCGGCGAGGCCGCTCTGGTGCTGGAGCTTGGAGTTTTACAGCTCCTCGAGCTGCTGGTCCTGGAGGTGCTGGAGCTGCCGGACCTGGAGGTGCTGGTACTTCTTGCACTGGAGGTGCTGGAGCTGGAGGTACTGGAGGTGTTGGTGCTGCTGGTGCTGGAGGTACTGTAGGTGCTGATGGCGCTGGAGCTGGAGGTACTGGAGGTACTGGAGGTGCTGGAGCTGCAGGTCCGGTAGGTGCTCGTACTAGAGGTGCTGGAGCTGCCGGAGCAGGTGGTGCTGCTGGTGGTGGAGGTGCTGGAGGTGCTACTGGAGCTGCTGGCACTGGAGGTGCTGGAGCTGGAGGTACTGGAGGTACTAGAGGTGTTGGCGCTGCCGGAGCTGATGGTGCTGCTGGTGCTGGAGGTGCTGGTGCTGTTGGTGCTGGAGGAGCTGGAGCTGCTGACGGTACGGGTACTGCCCCGCGCCGACCGTTTTTCTAACCGCAGCCGCAGTCGTCCTTGCCGCTGCCTGACTCGGTCCTTCGCGAGGTTCTTAGTCTCTTGTCTTCCACTGGCCTCACTCCACCTCTCCTGTGTCCACCGACAGACCAGTCTCAGCCACAGCTATTGCCTGGCTCCCCGCTCCCTGCTCCTGCTTCTCACACTGAGGTGACTGAGTCCCTGACTGAGCGTCGTGAGCCTGAGACTCGTGCTTCCACACCTGTTCGTGCTCGTCGTGTCGCTCGTCCTCGTCCTCCTGCTGTCCCAGGCACTCACGTTATGGCACTTCGTCCTTCCTCTGTTCCACAGCGTGTTCCCCTGCCATCTCCTCCGGCGTCCTCTCTTCCTGACGGTCTTGAACCTGCGTCCGACCTTGCTCGTTATGTCAATCCTACTGTCACGCGTCTCCTCGCTACTGTCGTCACTGACCCTGACTTTGAGTCTACTGCTGCGTTTGCCGTAGTCATGTCAGAATGTTATTATTGTCTAGCCTGCAGTGGGGTACTCCATAGTGAGTACAGCCCAATTAGGGTTTGCTATATGTATCCAACTGCTTGCTAGTGAAACCCCTCCTTTCTTCATTCTTGTTTCTACTACTACTTCTGACAAGTCACTGAGCTAGTCGACTTTGCTGCTAGACGTCGTCTTGACTACGTCGCGAGTCTTGTTACTGAGTCTGAGTCTGTCTGTCCTCCGTCCCTCGGGGGTGAGCCTGCCCTTGGCAGTGACGTCCTTGAGGACAGGCAGTTTGAGCTTGAGTGTCTTGCGGCCGCTTTACCTTGTTTCGCATCCATGCTGCTTTGCCCTGAGGGAGACTTGGATGCACCTGACATCCCTACCCCGCGCTCTTACACTGAGGCGATCGCGGGTGAGAATTCCTCTCAGTGGCAGACAGCCATGGACGCAGAGATGGCTTCCTGGAAGTCCACAGGCACGTCTACGAGGTTCCTCCTCCTGGGGCGATCATAGTCGACGGCATGTGGATTTTAAGAGTGAAGCGTCCACCGGGTTCTCCGCCTGCCTTCAAGGCGCGTTACGTTGCTCGAGGCTTCATTCAGCGACAGGGGTTTGACTTCTTCCAGACCTTCTCCCCCACCCCGAAGATGACTACTCTTTGGGTGTTGCTGAACGTTGCAGCACAGCGTGACTACGAGCTGCACTCCCTCGACTTCTCCACAACTTTCTTATAGGGCAGCCTTCACGAGGAGATCTGGCTGCGCCACCCACCTGGCTTCACTGGGTCGTTTCCTGCAGGTACCCAGGGGAGCCTCCGGCGGCCAGTCTATGGTCTCCGCCAGGCGCCCCGCGAGCGGCACGATACACTGAGGACGACACTTGCGGCTCTTGGGTTTGCTCCTTCCTCTACTGACCCGTCGTTGTTTCTACGCACCGACACTTCTCGGCCGCCGTTCTACGTTCACGTGTACGTCGACGACTTGGTTTTTGCTACTGCTGACACTGAGGCGCTGGCCCTAGTGAAGGCGGAGCTGCAGGAGAGACACACCTGCACTGACCTGGGTGAGCTGCGGAGCTATCTTGGCTTGCAGATCACCCGAAACAGAGCACGGCGCACCATCACCCTGACTCAGTCACACATGGTGCACCAGGTCCTTCAGCGCTTCGGCTTCCAGTACTCCTCGCCACAGCCCACTCCTCTGCCTACTGGCCACTCGCTCTCAGCTCCACCTTCGGACGAGTCCGTAGAGCCGAGTGGTCCGTATCCAGAGCTTGTGGGTTGCCTCGTGTACCTGATGACGTGCACACGACCTGACCTCGCGTACCCTCTCAGCCTCCTGGCTCGCTACGTGGCTTTCGATAGACACCGAAAGGTGCACTCGGATGCTAAGAAGAGGGTACTGCATTACCTCTGCAGTACATCGGGCATGGGGCTCGTGCTTGGAGGACGGGGTTCAGTGGTACTCACAGGACACCCCGACGCTTCTTGGGCCGACGACCGCGCGACTCGGCGTTCGTCCCAGGGTTACACCTTCAGTCTTGGCTCTGGTTCTGTCTCGTGGAGGTCCACTCGTTCTTCTTCTGTGCTTGGTTCCAGCTGTGAGGCCAAGATCTACGCTGGGGCTATGGTTGCACAGGAGCTCCGCTGGCTGACCTACCTACTGACCGACTTGGGGGAGCGGCCTCGTTCTCCTCCAGTTCTGTACGTAGACAACAAGGCCATGCTTGCCTTGTGTCACGAGCAGAGACTGGAGCACAGAACGAAGCACATTGCTCTTCGCTACTTTCTTGCTCGAGAGCTGCAGCAGCGTGGTCAGCTTCGCCTCTCCTTTGTGGCCTCTCGGCCAAACACGGCTGATGTCTTCACCAAGGCCCTCGGGTCTGGTGATCATCAGCGTTTTTGCACTGCTCTTGGGCTTCTGCCCACTCTGCCTCACCTGTTTGTCTCTTGATCTTGCACTTGTTGTACACTGATATCTATATTTATACCTGCATGTTTACTCTTGCTAGGTTGTGATCAGTGTACTGCCTTTCTATTATAACTCTGCATGTGAACTGGCCTTGTGGCCGCTTGCTTGTGCTCAGAATGAGTGGTGATCTTGAGATCCACCCTGGGCTTTGCATTGCTTTGTTCTCTTGCCTGACTGGTCTTGTGACGGTTTGCTGTGTTGGCTATCCCTCACTTTGCCTAGGGGGGTGTGTCAAAACATATTTGTATGTTCCTAGTTCTGCTAGGCTACAGTGAGGTGCACAGTATAGGGTACAACCCCAGTTAGGGTTTCATACTTGTATCTCCCTGTTGCTAGTCATTCATCATTCCTGTTTTCCTATCTCAACATGGTATTAGAGCATGATCGTTCCTAGGGCCCACCGAACGTTCCCCCCTGCCCTGCCCATAATATCAATGCTAACGCCTCGTAATGTGCCCCTTGTTCTTGCGAAGGTGCTTGAACATGGCGATTGTCGAATGTGAATGACCTTTCGGAGTTCACTTCGGGAGGCTCTGGAAATCTTCGGGCGTCGGTGGAGCCGTCAATACTCATCAGCTGATGATGGCTCTCCAAGACGCTGATGCATGAGATGAGCTGCTCATGAAAGACTATGTCAACGGATGCGATTGCAGATGGGACATTAGTTAATAAGGGCTAGTTTTTCTCCAGCATCGCCGCAATCAGCATTTAGCATGTTCGCGTTTATGAATTTTGTAAGGAGAAGTTTTACGAATACTTGTTGACATCCATATTCCAACATCGATCTCATACCATGATGTGATAACGCCAAAATAAGTTGGATTGGATAAGTGCCATTGATTTTAAGACAATGGAAGCTGTAGTATGACATTGTCATGTTGAATGAAAATAACAAGATAATATAACATTGCTTATATTGGTTTATGTAGTCATAGCTAGCCATGTATTATGAAGGGTACGTTACCATATTCAACCGTATTACATGTATCGGTTCAGTGACAGTGACTATTCCGATGCCTATCGGTTACCTTGTGCAGCGTGTAACCTTCGAGTGGGCCAGTCAACAATCGGTACAATTTGTCGAAGAGAAAGGCCCCGCCCTCGCTTGGGCGCAGCCGATCTCGCCGTCGACGAAAAGTTCGCGACGGATTGGTCGACGAAATGGGCTTCTGCAGTTCGACGGAAGTTGCGGTCGAGCAGGCTCTGCTCGACAGAATCTGGTCGACGATCTCTGCGCAACGAGCTCCAGTCGAAGAGCGCTTGTCGACGATCCTGGTCGAAGAACTCTGGTCGAAGAGTTCTGGTCGAGGAGCTGTGCTCGGCGAACGCTGTTCGACCGAGCGATGTCGAGCTGATCGACCGAATTCGCAGAGGTGTGCGAAACTCTGCGGAGGCGTGCGAACTTTCGCCCAGGAGGTTTTGGCGAAGTTCTACCTACGGAACGGCATCACGTGGTCGACGGTGCGCACCTACTTGGTAGGTGCGCACATCTGCGCAGATAGACAACCTGCGACTGCAGATAGTTACCTGCGACTGCAGATAGTCACATGCGACTGCAGTGCTGGCAGACCGCGCGCAGTGCAACGCTGGCAGACAACTCTGCTGCAGCGTTGGCAAGCCGCTCCTCGGCCGCGCTGGCAGATTTCGCCCTTGCTAGGTGTTGCTTGCCATTCTAGTCCTTTTTGTTCTGCACGCCTCAATTGTACTATCAAATTTTCAATGCAATTTGTTCTTTCAACTTCCTTAGAGGAAACTCTTGCCAAACCTCTCTGTGAACACAAGCAAGAAGTAAGAACGTTAGTGCAAGCTACGATTACTCGCACAACCCCGTGCCCTCTTACGTAGTCCACTCCTGTTGTGTAGTGACTCTCCGCGCAATTGACTATCGATTGTCGAATTTCTACCTCCTTACTCTCGCGTACTCTATACGATCATATCACGATAGTGAGGAGTGTGCATCATCTTTACGAGGCTAATGCGCTTCTGTCATACTCCAAAAATATATAAATAACGTTTTTCCCCGGTTATTCCATCATATATACAAGTATATTCTTGTGATGCATGAAAATTCACGAAACCTTCACGATGATCTAAAGACATGCAAATATACTCTTGATCCCTTTCCGGTAAATAAAAAAGAAATCTTAACTATTGATTTTGTTATTTTGGCAATGCGAGATACACTATAGCAGTGCATACAAAACTGATTTTGAATTATAGATATTTTATGCACGAACGGGGCAACTTCAAACATTTGGCCCAGAACCTGCCGGTCAGATCGGCCGGTAGACAGCGAGCTGACGGCGAGCGAGATCGTGGGGCGATGAAGTGCGAGCTGTAATCGGGTAGCCGGTCCTGCGCGCCACCAAGTCTGCGGCGGTGACAGATGGATGGCAATGGACACGGCCCGTCACCCCGGGCAAACTTCAGCTCGCCAGGTGAGATATTCAGACAAAGACGAGGATTGTGGGAGACTTCGTTTCCAACGAACACTCGTGTTTAGATTGGATGTTCGCTAACATCGAAATTGTGCCCGCAAATGTTTTTGCCGACGACCCAAACCCGTTCAGGGTTTTGCCAAAGTACCAGATGTATCGCTCATTTCGCGCTGATTCTGGCGGGACAAATTACCAAATTTTCAAGCAGTACAAGCAGGGATAGGATCAAGAAGGGGATTGGTGGGATCTGGCTTTCTTCTCGCGTAGGGCGCGTCCCCTCCCTCGATTGATCGTGCAAAATCGAGAAAAACGAACCTACACCGCAATGAAATCCCGCATTTAATATTTAAAGCGTGTTCAGACGTTTTCAACCGAGCGGCCGGGGCAGCAGCAGCAGCAGCAGCAGCAGCAGCAGCAGTGGCAGCAGCAACAGGGGCAGCAGCATCAGTAGCAGCCGGGTCAGCAGCAGCAGCAGCAGGTACAGCAGCAGCAGCAGCAGCCGGGGCAGCAGCATCAGCAGCGGCCGGGGCAGCAGCAGGAGGGGCAACAATTACAACGCCGCTATTCCCACCCCTCAGACCTATTCCGAGGCAGTGTCTGGCTTTCATGCCACTGGGTGGATGGCTGCCATCATTGCCGAGTGTGAGACATTCACCAGAACTCAATCTTACGTTGACTCTGTCCCCCCCCCTGGCGCCACCATTGTCAAGAGCAAATGGGTCTTTCGTGTCAAACAGCTGCCTGGGGAGCTTCCTGTCTTCAAAGCCCGTTACTGCGCCAAAGGCTTCACCCAACGTGAAGGCATTGACTACTTTGCCACTTACTCCCCCACTGCCCGTCTCCCCACTCTTCGCCTCCTTCTTGATCTAGGTGCTAGCCGGGATTGGGAGATTTACTCTATGGATGTCTCCAATGCCTTTCTCCAGGGCGAGCTTTATGAGCGCATTTTCCTTGAGCGCCCCGCTAGCCTTCCTCGCCCCTTCCCTCCAGGCAATGTCTGGGAGCTGAAGCGCCCAGTGTATGGTCTTAAGCAGGCCCCGCGCGAGTGGCATGCTAAGCTCGCCTCCACTCTTCACTCTCTTAACACTCTGGTCCTGACACAAGGCAATCATGGCCTTGTTGTCGACGTACAGAACTGGAGGAGAACGAGGCCGCTCACTCAAGTCGGTCAGCAGGTAGGTCAGCCAGCGGAGCTCTAGTGCAGCCATAGGCCCAGCGTAGATCTCGGCCTCACAGCTGGAACTAAGTACAGAAGACGAGCGAGTGGACCTCCACGAGACAGAACCAGCGCCAAGGCTGAAGCTGTACCCCTGTGTCGGCCGGTGAGTCGTTTGGTCGTCAGCCCAAGAAGCGTCTGAGTGGATGGTGAGAACAACTGAACCCTGTCCTCCGAGTACAAGCCCAATGCCCGAAATTACTGCACAAGTAACGCAGTACCCTCTTTGCAGTGTCCCAGTGCACCTTTTGGTGTCTACCGGGAGCCACGTAGCGAGCCAGGAGGCTGAGAGGGTACGCGAGGTCAGGTCGTGTGCACGTCATCAGGTACATGAGGCAACCCACAAGCTCTGGGTATGGACCACTCGGCTCTAGAGACTCGTCCGAAGGTGGAGCTGAGAGCGAGTGGCTTGTAGCCAGAGGAATGGACTGTGGCGAGGACCACGAGAAGTCGAAGCGCTGAAGGACCTGATGCACAATGTGTGACTGAGTCAGGGTGATGGTGCGCCGTGCTCTGTCCCGGGTGATCTGCAAGCCAAGATAGCTCCGCAGCTCACCCAGGTCCGTGCAGGTGTGTCTCTCCTACAACTCCACCTTCACTAGGGCCAGTGCCTCACGTACACGAGAACGTAGAACAGCGGCAGAGAAGTATCTGTGCGCAGAAACAGTGAAGGCTCGTGCAACATAATGCGCCTTGAAGGCAGGCGGAGAACCCGACGGCCGCTTCACCCTGAAAATCCACATGCCATCGACTATGTTCGCCCCAGGTGGGGGAACCTCGTCGACGTAGGTGCCTGTGGACTTCCAGGAAGCCATCTCTGCGTCCATGGCTATCTGCCACTGAGAGGAGTACGGACCCGTGATCGCCTCTGCGTAAGAGTGCGGGGTCGGGATGTCCAGTGCATCCGGGTCTCCCTCAGTGCAAAGTAGCGTGGACGCGAGATGAGGTGCAGCGGCCTCTAGGCACTCCATCTCAAACTGCCTGTCCTCAAGGACGTCACAGCCAAGGGCAAGCTCACCCCCGATGGACGGAGGACAGGACAAAAACAAGACTCGCAGCGTAGTCAAGGCGGCACAAAGCAGCAAAGTCAACAAGCTCAGCAACTAAGGCAGACGCAGCAGCAGAATTAAAGGAAGGGTAAGTCACAACCGTGGCAAGGAGACGAGTGACAGTCGGACTGGCAGTACGGACAAGGTCAGACTCAGGGTCAGGAACGTGAGGAAGAGAAGACGCAGGAGGCGACGGCAGGACAACACGCTGTGGAACAGAGGAAGGACGAAGTGCCATACAGTGAGTGCCTGTCACAGCTGGAGCACGAGGACGGGCAACACGACGAGCACAAACAGGTGTGGAAGCACGAGTCCCAGGCTCACGACGCTCAGTCAGGGACTCAGTCACCTCAGTGTGAGGAGCAAGAGCAGGCAGCGGGGAGCCAGGCAGTAGCTGTGGCTGAGACTGGTCAGTCCGTGGGAACAATAACGGAGGAGTAGCACCAGCAACCGGGAACTCAGTAGCAGCAGGCGGGAGATTGAGAAGGTGACGAAGCGCAGACGGCTGTGGCTGAGTAGGCACACCCCCAGAACCTCGAGCTCCAGTAGGAACTGCACCCCCAGAACCAGTACCTCCAGCTCCACCACCGGGACTGCCCCAACGGACAGCCCACTCGCGAAGCTGCTGCGGCGAGAGCGACTCCTGCCGACTAGCACCACCAACTCCAGCACCTCCAGTAGAACCTCTAGTGTCACCACCTCCAGTACCTCCAACTCCAGGAACACCAGCACAAGCACCTCCAGGGCCAGTACCTCAAGTACCTCCAGCTCCAGTACGTCCAGCTCCGCCACCGGGGCTGCCCCACTGGACAGCTCACTCACGAAGCCGCTCCGGCGAGAGAGGCTCCTGTCGACGTGAGACAGGACCACCCGCAACAGCACCCACAGAACTAGTGCCTCCAGTACCTCCAGTAGCACCAGTGCCTCCAGTACCAGTACCTCCAGCACGGACAACTCCAGGAACACCAGCACTAGCACCTCCAGGTCCAGTACCTCCAGGACCTCCAGCTCCAGTACGTCCAGCGCCGCCACCAGGGCTACCCCAACAAACAGCCCACTTGCGAAGTCGCTCCGGCGAGAGACTCTCCTGCCGACGTGCACCAGCACCACCAGCACCAGCACTACCAGCACCTCCACCATCAGAACCTCGACCAGCATCACCTCCAGCACCCCCTGCACCCGTAGGACTCGCAGCACCCCCAGAGCCAGCACCCCCAGAGTCCGCACCCCTAGTGTCACCACCTCCAGCAGCACCAGAGTCCACAGTGACGGGCCGCAGAGGCGGTGAAGATGGTTGAGGCGGAAAACCAGGAGGGACCGCCAAGTGCGCGGAGCGGCGAGGGGCCATGGTGTCGGCAGCAGTCTGGTCACCCCCCTCAGCTGGGCCAGAGGTGTCTGAGGAGACCTCCAAAGGCTCAACCAAGGGGGGTGGGTCTACCTGAGACACACCTGAGGGGGGAGACCGGGAGGAGGGAGGGGGGCTACCGAGGGGGGGTCGCCCACCAGGTAGAGAGGCGGGAGGGGTACCGGGGAACTGCGGTGGGGATGAAGACGGTAGAAGCAGACGGACTCGTCAAAGGTGACGTCGCGGGAGGACAGCACACGACGAGAGCCCGAGTGGTAAAACTGCAAGGGCGGTGCGTTGGTGGGAAAGCCAAGGAACACACACCGAAGAGTGCGTGGAGAGAGCTTGCCCGTGGGCAAATCGTGGACAAGGGAGAGGGAACCCCAGCTCGAAACGCCGACGCATCACCAACCTCGCCCATCCACCGCAAAGTAGGGGAGGTCTCCGGGTGGGAGACACGGGGCCAGAGGTTGAGTTGCTCAGCGGCGTATCAGACTGCAAACGGCCACAGAAAATGGAGAGCAGCCCATGGATCATGGAGGTGCGAGCAACCTCCATGACCAGACCAATGCGGCGCTTGGCAATCCCATTCTGCTGTGGAGAGGCCGGAAGAGTGTACGACTGGACGATGCCCTCAGCACCACAGAAGTCCTCGAGGAGGCGGGAGCAAAACTCACCACCTCGGCCAGAGTGCAGCCGCAGGACTGGGAGGTCCTCACGGAACCGAGCGCGAAGCTGGAGACGGACAGCGCGGATCCAGCTGATCAAGACACCGCGGACATCCGCCTTGCTCTCCAAGGGGAAGACCGTGGTGTAGCGCGTGTAGTCGTCTACAACCAGCAGAAAGTAGCGCTCGCCACCCTGTCCAGTGACGCGGGCGGGGCCCCACACGTCCATGTGTAGGGTTTGCAGAGGAGCAGTGGTAGGAGGAAACGAGGAGGAGTGAGGAGCGGCACGCTGCCGCCCCTCGACGAAGGGAAGGCAGGGCGGTGCAAGTGACCTCGGAAGTGGGGGCAGGGACCTAGGGAGACCAGACACAAGGAGACGTGAGTGCATGCCACGCAGGCGTGGCAAGGAGGGGTGGCCAAGAGGGTGGTGCCAGAGGAGAGTCTGGTGCGTGAGGAGACGACACGAACAAGACGCAGCGACCTCAACCGACGCAGCTATCTGACCTGACTCAGCTACCAGTGCAGACTCAGTGGTCAGTGTGTACAGGCCAGACCCAGGCCTCCGAGTGAACATGGCGAGGTGCTCACCAGTGCGCGCGTCCGTACAGGTCGCCACTAGCTCGCCTCCAGGCTGGGTGAAAGTGACCCACTGGTTCTGGAGGACAGAGGTAGCCACCAAGTTCTTAGCGAACGAGGGGAGGTGGAGACCTGTGAGGAGGCCAGAAGGAACTGCTGGACAAGGGAGAACAGTAGCGCCACGTGCGACTACCGGGCCCCCGGAGGGGTCGACCAGTATGATAGGGACAGGGGCTGTGAGCGGTGTGACTGTGGTGCTGTCGCGGAAGAAGCAAAGAGACTAAAAGTGTGCAAAGACTCTGCACCGGTGCTAGCTGACTCACACGCACCGAGACTAGTAGCCTCAATGCCACCAGGTGCCTCTACACCCCAGGACGAGTACCCCGAAACCCTCCTCCACCGGGGCTGCCCCACCGGACAGCCCACTCACGAAGCTGCTGCGGACGCTGCTGCTGCTGCTGTGGACAGAGTCTTTGGTGGACGCTGCTGCTGCTGCCGTCCACCCCCAGAACCTCCGCGTCTACCAGCGGCACAACCAGCAGGAGTAGACTCACAGGTACCTCCAAGAGTAGCACCCCAGGCTCCGCCACCGGGGCTGCCCCACCAGATAGCCCACTCGCGAAGCTGCTGCGGCGAGAGAGACTCCGGCACACTCGGCTGCCGCTGACGTAGGACAGTGGTAGTGGCCATGGCAGGCAGTCTTAGTCAGCAGCAGCGGCGCAAGGGCTGAAGTAGTGACTGCAGCGGCAGTAGCTGGAACGGTAGGTGCAGTGGCAGCAGTGGTAGGAGCAGTAGCGGTAGCAACTGTAGGAGAGTGCGCAGGCGGTAGCAAGGGCGGCAGCGACAGTTTGCGGTGGGGGGGGGGGGGGGGGGGGGGGGAGGGAGGGGGCGCTTAGGCGCGCGGGCCAGGGCAGCGCGGCGGGGCGCTGGGCAGGGCAGCGCGCAGGGGTGCAGGGCAGGGCAGCGCGCTGGCGTGCGGGGCAGGGCAGCGCGGCTGGGCGCTGGGCAGGGCAGCGCGCAGGCGTGCAAGGCAGGGCAGCGCGCAGGCGTGCAGGGCAGGGCAGCGTGCTGGCGTGCAGGGCAGGGCGGCGCGTGGGCTGCAGGGCAGGGCAGCGCGCGGGCTGCAGGGCAGGGTGGCGCGTGGGCTGCAGGGAAGGGCAGCGCGCTGGCTGCAGGGCAGGGCAGGGCAGCGTGATAGCGCAGGGCAGAGCAGCAGCGCGATGGCGTACTGGGCAGCTAAAAAAACGTCGCGCAGCGTAGGGCAAAAAAATTATCGACGGGCAGGACAGAACTAACGGTGGGCCCTAACGGTAGGACGGAACCTACTCTGAAACCATGTCAGAATAACGAAACAGGGATGAATGAAATATGAGAATGTTGGGTACAATTACTAACCCTAATGGGTTATACCCCTTGTAGGCTACCCCATTATAACCTAGAGATAACACACAAACATACAGTTTTGACAGGGTGGTGGATGGGAGATTGTGAAAGGGTGGTGGAGGGGGGAGTGTGAAGGGGTGGTGGAGAGGAGATTGTGAAGGGGTGGTGGAGAAGGGAATATGCAGGCCTGTGGCCCCCACATTGGTATTGGGGTAGGCTGAAAGATCAGAGCTGTGAAGCAAAAAAGCACTGAAAGCCAGCAAAATATGAAAGTTGCACTACAAAATCACCAATTTCCAAGAGAGGGGCTGTAACATCAGCCCTGCAAGTGCAAGTATGACGATGACGCTTAATCGACTCCTAGCATCTATGAAGTCTGATGCCAGCCAGGACTGAAGCGGGCTGTGGGCCCCAGACGACGATGTACATGAAGTCACGAGCGAAGGCGAGTACAACCTTCGAAATCACCAGCAACCTTCGAAATCACCAGCAACCTTCGAAATCACCAACAACCTTCGAAATCACCAGCAACCTTTGAAATCACCAGCCTGCAGTCTCCCTGTGCCTGTATGCGCTACAAACAAGGCGCTACAACAAGCACTCGCGGGAGGACCACACACATCGCAATCGGTATATATTTTGGGAAACATAATTGGTGGTGATTTACCTACCGGTATTCAAATTGGATCAAAACATGAACAGTGCAAAGCAATACTGCGAATTATCACATGAATGGAGGTGGAAAAGAGGTAGGTACGGTAGGTAGGAGGTTGTTATAAATGTGGGAAATCCAACCACCCTTTTTACTGCACATGTCCTATTCATGTCCTTATGGGGTCTTGTTGCATTTAAGTTCAGACCTTCAAACTCGTAGCACATGCTCAATGCCAAGTTACATAACCTTTTCATGTGGCCCACATGTGGTACGAGAGTGTCGGATACCGCAACTTCATTGGCTTCATACTAAAAATCTTGGAAGGTGCATGTTGCAACTCTAGAACCACGCCCTCTGATGGCATGCTCATACCGTACCATACATTGCAAGCCTACTTTACCCTTTCACACTCCATTATGAGTAACTCACTATTAGGACAGTAGCATGATCGAGTAAAGAAGGCATGCTCGATTAGTTCACACATCCAAACACTTTCACCTTTTGTCGAGTCGGGGGTCCACTCTCGCCATTTCTTTCAACAGTACGTATTTGTCATCTTCCTTATCACATCACTAGCTCCGAGTTTTGAGGCGCCTCAGACAGGCTTCTTGTACCGTATTTTCCCGTATATAGGACCCTCCGGTAAGAGAGTCCTCCGGGACTTACTTGCCGGGTGGGAACGCTTATTCAATACTTTTTTTTTTTTTTTTTAATACATCCTCAGTCGTAACTGTATTCTTGGAGGGTCTATGCCTCGCTAAGAGAGCGATGCATTCCCCCCCTATAAAACCTACAGCGGTTGAAAGAAAGTGCGCGGATTGCGCCATATGGATAAAAATTCGGCCGTCCATATCGTTGGCCCCTCCGCACTGCAGATGCCTTGTAGCTGCTTCCTTTCGTCAGCCGCCACCTGGCACCACCGATCCGATTTCCACCTGTCGCTCTGCTCAATTTCCGCCGCCGCCCTTGTCATTGACGCTAGCACAACTCTCGCATGTGTCATGAAGTCCAAGATGGCGCAATGTCCCACCTTTTTCCGCTCAAAACTGACCGCACGCCATGCTGCATCGCACCTTGCCAGCCACACCTGGCGAAGCACCGTCGCGATCAACGTCATCTCGGGGAAACCTGATGATGTGCCTCCTCTTTTGAAAAGCAGGTCCCCCAGCGAGTTCATGGGCCTGCCCGGGTTCAGCAACTGTAGTGACCTCTTTAGCGCGCCGATGACCGGTTGTATGATCGGGCAATTGTACAAACAGTGGGCTAGGGTTTCCTCTCCCCCACAGTGTGCGCAGCATATCCTGTTTTGGAAGAAATCGAGCCTCCCTCCCACCTGGAGGTTCATGCTGTGAACCCTGAGGAGGACATCTCTTGCCTTGAGGGGGACACACACTGAGTCTCAGACAGTAATAGCACGTTTCCAGTCAATCTTCTTGCCCCACAGCGTTTCCCACTCGGCCTGCCTCCAAGAACGGCCCGACACCTTAGATAGCGCAGCCCGTATTTTGCGCAATGGTTCCAGCTTCCCTCCAACGAAGAGCCCCGACTTAGCTAGCAACATCGTCTTAGGATCGCCCACCGGTCCCACCAGCATATTCTCCCGAACCACCATCGGCTGAACTCTGCACGCCTCAAAACATCCACCGATTGCTTTCGCCGGGGCTTCCAATGCGCCCTCCTCATTGAGTAGCAACAGCGCGACATTGAGCTTGGTACCCGTCACATCCTTAACCGCCCACGGGAGCTCAGACGGTTGCCCCCGGTTGACATATCTCACCACCCCCGCCACTGCTTGCACCGCCTCCGCTGACACCGGTTCCTCCACCAGCACCCTCCATTCTGGCGGAATAGCCCTGTATGCTTTCATCGCCATAGCCGCCGCCTCCGTACTTCCAAGCTCCAAGGCCAGCACCTCCTCTTCTTTCAGCACTCGGCGCCCCCCGGCCCCTTCAGTGATCAGGTCCCGTATCCGTGTGTTGAGTAGCCCTTCTGTGCCTTTTTTATGACCGAAGGGGCTCTCCCCCCTGTGCATAATCCTTCGGTTGAAACACAAAATTTCCTCTGCCACCTCCCATCTGCTCGCAGGCTCAGGTAGGGACGCAAACGACGACTTCCAGGAGATTTTCACCGCAGCTTTCCACCTTTCGCTCCCCTGCTCCCAGCGTTTTCCTGCCGACGGGTGCGCATGCAGCGTCGCCAAGCCTTGCGGGAAGCACGCCGCCTTCTCCGCCAGCCACCGACGCGTGGCATCCGGTTTGGACAGGAGCTTGCCGATCCTGCGGACCGCCAGGCCGTCGAGGCATACTTTCGGGTCCAGCTGCCCAAGGCCCCCGTCCTTCCTCTGGAGGCAGGCCATGTACACACTCCATAAAATAAAAAACGTTTCCTCTGATGCCTCCCCCCCAGAGACGAAAGCGTGGCAGAGATTCCTGATCTTCTCCTACAGTTCGTCCGGCGGTGAGTACACCTGCGCCTGGAACATCAGCACCGGAAGCACATAGCAGCTAACAACCGCCACTCTGGCTGTCGTTGTGAGGTACTGTGTTTCCCACTTCTTTAACTCCTCCTTTATCCTTTCATAAGCCTTCTCCCAGGACGGCCCCGCGTCTCTGTTTGGCGTGATCCATACCCCCAGAAGCTGCTCCGGTTCCTCGCGCCCGCCCACTTGAAAGGGACCCCTGACGGCGCCGATCTCCCCTGATTGCTCCCCAGCGGTATTACCGCCGACTTGTCGCAATTCACCTTCAGTCCTGACTGCTTGCCGAAGATTTCCAACACTTCCACCGCCTCCCGCAGCTGGTTCTCCCCACTCAGCAGGAACGACGTGTTGTCTGCATACCCGACGTACGACAGCAGTTCCACATTCGCCGGCCCTACGCCCAGCTTCCTTCGGCCCGTTGCCCTGCAGAGCGGCTCAAGCGCGCAAAGGAAAAGGTAAGGTGCCAGGGGGCACCCCTGCCGTACTCCTCTGTCCATTTCCACTTTGTTTCTCAGCCAGCCGTTGACGATAACCTTCGTACCCGCTCCTACGTGCAGGCCCCTGGTCCAACCGATAAACGCCGCCGGCACCCCAAGCTCTTGCATGACTCTGAAGAGGTACTCTCGCGCGACCGTGTCATACGCCTTCTGGAAATACACGAGCAGCAGCAGCCAGTCTTCTTTCTCGTTGTTCGCTGCCTCCACTGCATCCGCAACCATTGACACGGCATCCGCCAGGCTTTTCCCCGGTAAGAAACAGTGGTGCTCCTTTGACAGCACCTTGCTCAGTACCTTCTTAAGCCTCGTGGCCATGACTTTCGTGATGAACTTGTACATTACTGATAGCAGCGTGATGGGGCGGTAATTCCCCAGTTGGTCTGTTGGTCCCTTCTTGTGAAGCAGCACCATCACGGCGGTCGAGAGGTCCTCCGGCATCTACGCCGTCCGCTCAAAGTCTTTGACAAAAGCCATCACGTGCCCCCTCAGCAACTCCCAGTGGGTGATGAAAAATTCCGCCGGCAACCGTCCTGACCCGGAGATTTCCCCTTCGGAAGACTCTCCAACGCCTCTTAGACCTCCGACTCCGACCAATCCGCGCTGAGCTGCGTCGCCTCTGCTTCCGAGAAAGTCGCCCCTTCCGAGAAAGCCTCCCAGACCACCTCCGCCTCCGACTTCACCTCCTTGAAAGCCGACCTGAAGTGATCCGCCGCGGCCTTCAGCACGCTCTTCGTCCCACGGTACACCGCACCTTTATGCGACACCTCCTGTATCACCGTCCGCTTTTTCCGCATCTTTATCTTTGCCGACAGGTAAGGCGAAGGTACTTCACCCGTCAGCTCTACTCTGATGCCCGCGAGGACTTGCAGCCTCTCCTTGCAACTCGTCAGGTAAGCCTCCAGATGTGCCTCCTTGCATACCAATCTGTTCTTCGCCCTTCTGTCCGTCGGGTACCTCATCACTCGGTGCCTGAGGAGCTCCACCTCCCTTTCAAGATGGGTCACCGTCGCTCTCACCCTTTTCTTTTCTTCTCGTAAGTATGCTATCAAACCCATACTTATCAATTGCAGCTTCTTGCCAAGGTCCACCCCCTCCTCCTGCGCAAGCCTTTTCACTACATTTGTTGTCACCGTTCTGACACCTTTCCGTTTTGCTTGTTTCGCCTACAGTCTCCACAATCCAGGTCCTTGGTCCAGAGGGGATGCCACCGCAAGCCCGACCTTGACAGCGAACCAGTGGTCTGACGGACCTTTCGGCACCCTAACGTGCCGCGCCTCCGCCAGCACCCCAAGCATCGAGAAGGACACCAAGCCCCTGTCAATACGTGTGCTGGCTTTTGTTGCTCTGTCCCGGAAAGTGTACTCCAGGTCCGACGGATGTAGTGTTCTGAAGGCATCGCGAAGGTCCATCGTCGGCCATAAACTCAACAGCCGTTGGTTCTCTCTCCCCGAGCCTGACCGTGATGTCCGGTCCATGTCCGGATCCTCCACCAAGTTCAAATCCCCCATCACCACTAGGTGCGCCGCCGGTGGCTGCGCATGTACGAACTGCTGGAGACAGCTCCGGAAGAAGATGGCCCTGGCGCACGCCTGCGCCGGCAGATACATCGCCACCAGCCTGAAGGTGATCTGCGCACTGGTCACCGTGACTCCCACCAGCCTGCCTGAAAGATGCTTAACTACGTCAGTGAGTTTTACTTCTTCATTGAAGGAGAGCACTGCCACCCCTCCTGCTCTCTCGCTGTTCCGTACTATTGTCGCCGACGACGGTTTTAGTTGAGTCCAGAAATTGTGATCTTCACCAACCCTTCTGTCTGTCAGCACTACCACGTCTGCCACTGTTTTGATCCATTTCCCATGTGATGTGCGTTTGCCGTTGCTTCCGAGGCCGTTGACTTTGACCTCGCATAAGGTGATGTTGTGGTTGTTGTTACCCATTAATCCACTAGTCAAGAGCCCCATCGCATACACGGGCTTGGTACAGAAATCCGACTCTTATCCAACACTGTCTATCCATGTCAGGGGCCTGCACGCCACACAACTGCACCACTCCTACATCTGACAACCGGAAACTGCCAACACTCCAGAAGAACCAGCCGGCTCTTAATTGATCCCCTCTCTTCTCTCTTACATGCCGAACTCCTTGCGAACAGGAATAACCTTCAGCTTCCCTTTGCTTGCACGGCTGGCAGCCCCCCCCTTCAGGAGCGCGGTGCAGTGCTGGACGGATTTCACATGGCCCTCCGCCTGGGTGAAACTGGTGCCGTGGGCCTTGCCGCACTCTTCCTGCACGCAAATCCAATCCTCTCGACTCCCCCCTGTGGAAATCAGCGTCAAAGCCGGGTCGCGCAAGATCTTCTTCATGCGCGCGTCGATCGCGTGAGATGCAGCTGCTCACGCAAGAGGCGACGAAGCCGTCAGCGAACCCATTCGGGACCCCGACAGCCTGTTTGCCGTTGATCGCATGCATGCGCTGCAGCGTCAGATTCCACTTCGCGATATTGTCCTGTCGCTCCGTGATATAGTCATCATGAAATTTTGACATATGCATGCCAGTGCAAAACTCGCAGGAAAGTGAAGGATAATGCACGAGGAGTTGCTTATGATGGACTGTATCAGTCAGCAGATGCCCCCAGCGATACTTATCCCCCGGGTGCCCTTTGACTAGGCCCTTGATCTAATCGGTATCTGCACCCGTCACAGGATCCACCACACAGTGAAAGGCAGCACCACTGAGAAAGGGGGTACGGTGACGCTTCTCCAGCTCCGTGGTCACCAGGTACTCGAAAACCATCTCCGGAGTGATCGCGGCCGGAACGCTCTTCAGCAGCAACTCGATTGAGTCCGGGTTCGTCGCACGCTCGTGAGTATACGCCGGATTTTCCGGGTGTTGCCAGTCCAGGAAGATGCTCTTGTCGTTCGTCATCTTATGCTCGATTCTGCGACACCAGACGTAGTTGGCATCTGACGCCTGCTGGAATGTGACTTGCATCCTCCCATACCGCTTCTTAGAAAGGTACGTGGGGAGCAGGACCTGACACCTCGTTGTCGTCAGAACGTGCGCCGACATGTACTTCCTCCACAACGCGATGAGTCCCTTGACTGTGTACATTGTTCGCGGGACTTCGTCTTCGAACTTGATCAGGATCAGCAGCGTAATCGAGAAGCCAGCACGAGCAGCGATCTCCCCGGCCTTAACCGGATCAAGCCGCTCCTCCGGATCATTGCTGAGATATCCGTCGTCCTCTTCTTCGTCCTCTTCCTCCCCTCCTGCAGGAACCTCCGGGACAATCGCTGGCGGCGACACCTCATCTTTGTTGTCCTCTTCCTCCGTAGCATTTGCATCCCCTCCCGCAATCGACTTCTCCGGATTCGGGGACTTCAACGATGCGAGCTTCTTCACCAGTGAGATGCGCGTCTCGTCTGCAAACGGCCCTCCCACGTCCTTCAGCAATGGCTTCGGCGTCGCAGGCTCCGACTGATGACCCTTAGACGTAGATTCACGAGCATCACCTCCCGCGGTCTTGCTCACCGGCGGATGCTCGACCTTCTTCGGCTGGCGAGGCATAGTGCGATGATGATGATAGCTGAGACACGAATCACTGAGACTTGATGAAGCAGCAGTTGCTGATAATACACAAGCTCTGAGCACCGAAACTTTATAGCCGAGCGTTAGCAGCTTAGGCCTTGGTTTCTTCCTTGGTAGGTGATGATTAAAAAGCAGGACCTTGATAATGTTGTCCACATTGATAATAGACGACCACGCAAAACGGGGAGGAGCCTTGAGAGCTTGGAACCTCGGAACTGTCAACCTTGGAAATACCAAAGATGTGTTAAAAACTGGAATCACGAACGGAGAAAACGGTGTGCCTAACAATGGACCCGGGGCTACAATGCTCGTCATTTGAGCATATAGAAGGTATCCTCGTGTTCCTAATGCCACACAGATCCCGAATCCGTCCTTGTAATAAGTAACTGACCAGAAATTGATGGACATTTGGCTATTCAAAGGGCCTGACAGAATCCATGGCGGAAATATAAGTTCAAGGTTGTACTGGCTTAGCTTTTCTGTGTCAAACGAGGCCCTTCATTTAAGACAAATCTGTGAGGACCCCCCTTTTGATATAAACCATCATAAGACCCCCCTTTTGGTATAAACTGTGCAGTTCGAAGGGCTTTCTCACATTCGCGCATCAGATTATAGGCGCATAGAGTGGCAATCTGACGCGGTCAATGCGTCAGACTCGAAATCTGACACGTTTGACCGTGTCAGATCGGAGGTTTGACCTAGTTTGCTTTTGAGGGATGCTCGATTTCGTTAGAAAAACGTTCATGGTATAGAGAAAAACGGATTCCTATTAGTAAAATATATGTTAGGGGGTCTTATCAATTTCCAGCTTCCATAATGTTCATCCTAGCATTTCTTGATCAATTTTTGGAAAGTCCCCCGGGTCCTATGTACGGGAAAATACGGTACCGTACCTCATTGGCTCAATTACTTGTCAATAGGTAATTTTATCACATTTAGTCGCATTCACTAATGGAGCCATCGGATGTTCCATCTCATTTAGTCACGTTCACTAATGGCCGTCAGATGCGCTTCGATCTCATCCACAGAGAGCGTTCTGAAGGCTGTCTCCTCCTTGGCTGCAACCAACCCCACCTGCACATGTGGAATGACACAGAGGCAGGAGGTACAGTACTTAATAAAAACACTTCATCCATTAACTAGAAAATACAAGAGGGTGAAATTTAGCGCATCCATTCACTACTCTGTTGTATGTCCCTACTGATTTTCCTGCTGGTGAGATAACATGCTCATCACATCTCCCTCCGATGCTACAACGTGCTGCTGAGATGTACGGCTGAGATGTGCGGCTGAGATGTGCTGCTGAGATGTGCGGCTGAAATGTGCTGCTGAGATGTGCGGCTGAAATGTGCTGCTGAGATGTGCGGCTGAGATGTGCGGCTAAGATGTGCGGCTGAAATGTGCGGCTGAGATGTGCTGCTGATATCGCTGCTGTACTACCCAGATATGGGTCTGTGAGATGCTGCTAATCAACGAAATGTCCTCACCTCGATCCCCATATCACCCCCTCCTCACCTCGATCCCCATATCACCCCCCCTCACCTCGATCTCGGTCGCCTTCATGTCTTCCGAAAGCACGCCTTGCAGCGCTGAGATGAGACGCTGCTGATGCTCTGCTCACTATGACTGACAGTCACTACTGCCAACCTTCCTGTCTTACCTCTGCACCCATCGTCACCCATCATCACCAATCCTCACCTCGATCTCGGTCGCCTTCATGTCTTCTGACAGCACGCCTTGCAGCGCTGAGATTGCCAGCTGCAGGGGGAGAGAGGGGGGGGGACGGCGGGCCAGGGGGGAGAAGGTTGGTTGACCAAGGGGGAGCGAGGGGGGAGAGAAAGAAGCGGATAAGGCTACAGCCAGTATTTCGAAAACACGCCTTGCAACGCTGAGATGGGCAGCTGAGGGGAGAGAGGGTGTGGCGACTGGGACAAGAGGGACAAGGGGGGAGAGGCGAGGGGGGTTGAGATGCGGTAAGATGTGGTGTGGTGTGGTGAGATGAGGTTAAGTGCGGTACTGTAAGATACTGCTTATACTGACCTGCGCTGCCTCGTCAGCTGTGAGGTTCTGGTGCTTCCCATCCTTGAGCTTCTTCACTTAAGTGTTTATTGGTGGCACAGGTTGAAGCGAGATTCTGTGCGGTGAGATGCGTTAAGATGCGGTGTGGCGTGGTGAGATGAGGTAAAGTGTGGTGCCGTGGGGTGCTGCTCTTACTCACCTGCACTGCCTCGTCCGCTGTCAAGTCCTGGTGCTTCCCATCCTTGAGCTTATTCTCCGAAGGGCTTATTGATGCCACAGGGTGAAAAGAGATGCTGTGCGGTGAAATGTGGTGAGACGTGGTGAGATGTGGTACAGTGCGGTACTGCAGGGCTTTGTCCTCTCCTCACCTGCACTGCCTCATCCACTGTGAGGTTCTGGTGCTTCCCATCCTTGAGCTTCTTCTCCAATAAGTATATTGGTGCCACAGTGTGAAGCAATGTGCTGTGCGGTGAAATGTGGTGAGATGCGGTGGAGTGCGGTACAGCAGGGTCTTGTTCTCACCTGCACTGCCTCGTCTGCTGTGAGGTTCTGATGCTTCCCATCCTTGAGCTTCTTCTCCAGGAAGTTAATCGCCTCCTGCTCCTTGGCGCCTGCCCCTGTGGCCTGGTGAGACCGTGAGATGCAGTGAGATGCAATGCGGTGATTATAGGTGAATAAATGACTCATGCCATTACGTTTATTGCCGCCTGTTCCTTGGCGCCTGACCCTGTGGCCTGGAGGGATGGGATGAGATGGGAGGATGGGAGTGCATCCTGTTCCTTGGCGCCTGCCCACATCTCAATAAACTGCATAGATTGACAGAATTGTGCGAACGCACACATCTACATGGGTTGATGTATAGGATACTTTCTGAAGTAATGTCAACCCTACACACACACACACCTTTAAACATGGTAATTGCACGCACCTTGTAACCTACATAGTGGCCAGCTGGATCGCACTTGTACAGCATGGGCCCGAACACACTGTGCTACCTACCTGGCAACGGGCACAGCATGCTACCTGGCAAAGGGCACAGCATGCTACCTGGGGAAATGGTAACCACACACACCTTGTAACCGACGTAGTAGCCAGCTGGGTCGCACTTGTACAGCATGGGGCCGAACTCATCATCAATGCCGATCAGCATGGTGGCTGTGTTGAGGGAACGGGGGTATTGGGGGGGAGGGGGGGAGGCAGCATCGGGTAGAAATGAAGATACAGGCAGGGTGGCACTTGTACAGCAGGGGGCCTTTTGAGTCGACTCAAAAGTCAACTCGGTAAATTGTCACACGATATGGGCAGGGTGGCACTTGTACAGCATGGCGCCGAACTCATCGTCAATACAATACCGATCAGCATGGTGGCTGTGATTGGGGAGGGAGGGTTGGAGGGGAGGGTGGGGGTGGTAACATTAGAGGGAAGATGCTAAAACAATAAGCTGGGTCGCGCTTGTACAGCATGGGGCCGATCAATACCGATCAGCATGGTGGCTGTGATTGGGGGATGGGGGTATTGGGGGGGAGGCAGCATTGGGAAGAAATGGAGATACGGGCAGGGTGGCACTTGTACAGCGTGGGACATTGCATGTGCTTGCGGGAAGGGAAGGGATGATGGAAGCGGGAAGGGGTGATGGAAGCGGGAAGGGATGATGGAAGCGGGAAGGGATGATGGAAGCGGGAAGGGATGATGGAAGCGGGAAGGGATGATGGAAGGGGAAGGAGAGCTTGCTTCCACATTCAAGCATGTGACCAAACCTTACATGTGCTTCCCATCGCATGTGCTTTCCATCGCATGTGCTTCACTCACCCACTCCCAGCAATCGCATGTATGCTTGCTGGGAATACACCTGAGCCACCTACTCGAAACACTCACCTGCTCACTCACACACCCACCCAGTCACTCACCCACTCACACACCCACCCACTCACACACCCACCCACCCACCCACTCACTCACACACACAAGAACACTCACCCACGCCCAGCGGTCGCATGTATGCTTGCTGCGTATACACCTGAGCCATGTCCGCCAATCTGCCCACACATACAGAGAAAAAAGGAAGTGGGGGAAGAGCGGAGGAGGGGGAGCGGAGGGTAAGGGATCACAATCAGTACACGAGGAAACTCCGAGGTAAGAAGGTAAGAATCCGAGAAAATTCATGCCATTCCATGCCATTCCATGCCATTCCATGCCATGCCATGCCATGCCATGCCATGCCCCATGGCGAGCACACCTTCTATGTGCAAACCGAAGGTGCATCACGTTGTGATGTTTAACTTGTATGTATAACGCTTCCGCTCACGGCAGCGCTACTTCACATAAGCACAGTTACCTAGCAGCAACACGCATTACGGCGCACCCCACCCCACGCCTCACCCCACTAGCGAGGTAGTCCACACCACAGGCACGTCGTACCCCAGCCAGCCTGAACCTACGCAAAGTGCCTTCCACCACACATCAACACCGCACAGTACCGCTGAACACCCCTCAACAACACTCATCATCTCACCACACTAGCGAGGTAGTCCACACCACAGGCACGTCGTACCCCAGCTTGAACTCATACATGGTGCCTTCAACCCCACCCCAACACCACACAGTACCGCTGAAAACCCCTCACCACACATCGCCTCACCTTCTAGCCAGGTAGTCCACAGGCACGTCGTACCCCAGCTTGAACCCACACAAAGTGCCTTCTACCATACATCAACACCGCACAGTACCACTGAGCACCCCTCACATTCTAGCAAGGTAGTCCACAGGCACGTCGTACCCCAGCTTGAACCCACACAAAGTGCCTTCTACCACACATCAACACCGCACAGTACCACTGAGCACCCCTCACCTTCTAGCAAGGTAGTCCACAGGCACGTCGTACCCCAGCTTGAACCCACACAAAGTGCCTTCTACCATACATCAACACCGCACAGTACCACTGAGCACCCCTCACCTTCTAGCAAGGTAGTCCACAGGCACGTCGTACCCCAGCTTGAACCTACACTCTGCAGATTCGTGGCTCATGCCTCACTCACTCTACAGTCTACTAGCACCACACGGTACCACTAAGCACCCCTCACAACACATCCACGGGGCCTCACCTTCTAGCAAGGTAGTCCACAGGCACGTCGTACCCCAGCTTGAACCTACACTCTGCAGATTCGTGGCTCATGCCTCACTCACTCTACAGTCTACTAGCACCACACGGTACCACTAAGCACCCCTCACAACACATCCACGGGGCCTCACCTTCTTGCAAGGTAGTCCACAGGCACGTCGTATCCCAGCTTGAACCGAAACTCTGCAGCCTCGTGGCGGGCCCTCAGCACCAGCGACCTGGCGTCGGCTGGTGGGGGATGGGAGCGAGGGACGGAGGGATAGGGGTGAAAGGGAGGTGAGAAGTGAGACTGGTGTGGAAAATGAAGTAATCGTGTGTGGTAAGCTTCATCGTATCCCAGCTTGAACCGGAACTCTGCCGCCTCGTGGCGAGCCCTCAGCACCAGCGACCTGGCGTCGGCTGGTGGGGGATGGGAGGGTGTGAGGGAGGGAGGGAGGGAGGGAGGGAGGGGGCGAGCGAGGGGGCGAGGGAGGGAGCGAGAGAGGGAGCGAAGGAGGGAGCGAGGAGGGTGTGCGGGAGGAGGGGGATGTAGGGAAAATCAAAATGTTCGAATCAACGGCTGGGATTAGCTCGCAAGAAAAGGGAGTTTTGATATGTCTCAACGTTTCAATGAACAACTGCTGAGTTTAGCTAACGAGCCAACGGTGTGCAGAACGAGGGGTTGTTTTTAACACTGCAACAGGTGGGGCAATTTTCAGATATGCTTGTACAACCTTTAAACTCTCTCGAGTTTTGATCTTTCTCACTTTAACAGGTGGAGCACAAGCGTCTCAGCTGTAAGATTGGCGACAAGCTTGGCGACACAAACTCTCCCACGCACCTGTGAGGCCCGTTGCGAGCATGCCAATGCCCTTGGTGACCGGATACAGGTTCGTCACGCCTCTATCCCACCTGACTAACCCACTTCTCACCCACCTCTCATCCACTTCGCACGCACCTGTGAGGCCCGTTGCGAGCATGCCAATGCCCTTGGTGACTGGATACAGGTTCGTCACGCTGGTCTCGTCTGTCAGCTTGTCCTGATGACAGTGCGGGAAAAACACAGGTGGTTTGGGAGGAAAGGGAGGGGGGAAGGGACTGGGAGGGAGGGGAAATTGAGCCGCGGTTGGGGTTGGGACGAGCAGGTTCGTGACGCTGGTCTCGCCAGTCAGCTTGTCCTGATGACAGGGCGAGACAACAACAATCGCAGAGACGGGGAAGGGGCGGGGGTGCGGGGGGATAGAGCATGATCGTCATTCTGGCCCCGCGGTCAGCTTCTCCCCAAAACAAACAAGCGCGGGGGTTTGGAAGGGGAAGAGACGGGAGACGAGAGGAGGAACATGGGGCGGTTGGATTGGACCAACAGAAAGGTTACTGTGTTGACAATTTGTATAGTAACATGGTCACTTTTCATCCTGACGGAGGTTCGAGAGAAAGTGAGGGAACGAGGGGGAGGGAACGGAAAAGAGCACTAGTAAGGGAGCTTCTTCTGAATGACGAAGCACACTGAGTTGCTCTTGGTTGGTTTGGTTGTGATGCCGCAAAAGCACCGAGTAGTGAGCGAGAGGGGGGAAACGGGCACTCACAGGGACCTTCGTTTTGAGTCACGAAGCAAACGGAATCCTTATTCGGGAATCTCGACGCAAAAGGAGAGCGCGCACTCACAGGGACCTTCTTCTGAGTCACGAAGCACACTGAATCCTTGCCTCGCACGGCGATGGACGTCACCCCAACCGACTTGACCGCCTTGAACGCATATTCTGGTGAAACGGGTGGGGAATAGTGGAGCAGGAAAGAGGAGGGGAAAGAGGAACAACGTAACTGAAGTATTTCCCTAATGGAAAAATATTACTTAAATTAAGGCACTTTCTGATCATAAATCCGAATGAGCGAGGGGGGGAAAGGGGGGGGGGGGGAAGGGGAAAAGGGGGGGGGGAGGGGCGAGATGGTGGTGATGTGGCGGAGGGAGTGTACGGGCGAGTCGAGCGGGAAGGAGGGAGGGTGGGGGAGAGAGGGAGAGGGCGAGGAAAGGAGAGAGAAAGAGGGAATTACTAAGTCAAGAGCGTGATAAGAGACGAACCAACTTGGTAGAGTTGGCCTTTGGGCAAGAAGATGGCGATAGGTGAGTGAGGGAGGGAGAGGGAGGGAGGTGAGAGAGGGAGACGGAGAGTGAAGGAGGGAGAAAGAGGGAGAAAGAGTCATGGGCGTGATAAGGGACGAACCAACTTGGTAGAGGCGGCCTTCGGGCGAGAAGATGGTGATGTGACGGTCATACCCTGCTCCAGACCCGCGACTCATGGCGACGATTAAGGAGGATCCGCTACAAGCACACTGCAGGCAGGCAAGATTCGAAAGCGCCCCACAGGCGATCAGTATTCGATACAAGCACACTGCGGGGGATCAGAATCCGTTGGCAACAAGGACGCAAAAAACTTCTGCAGGATCTAATCGGACGAAACGAAACAAATCCAACCAGATTGACCATATATTTTTCCTAATTCGCGACGATTCTAGGTTAGAGTCAATATTTCAGCGAGGATTGGCAGATATAATTGAGGCAACTCTAGGCTGTCGACGCGAATTCAGGCAGCTACAGGGTGGAATCTCGACGCTCACTCTATCGTCGTTTCAGCGATCCTGTAATACGTCCCTTTTTCCCGGAAACTCGTGGAAATTAATGAATTGCGAATTTAAGCACTATCGCAACAGGAAGACGCTAGAATCTCGTCAGATTCAGATCGGGCTGCAAGAAGCGCGCCGATGGGAGCAGCAACATAACACCGTCAAGTCTCAGACGTAACTGACCTCGAATCAACCTCCTGCTACTGGCGCCTCGAAAGTCTCCTCGCGACGAGCCTATAGAGATATGTAGGTCACCCGAGATCGAGGAGACAAGAGGAGATCGAGAAACTAATCTGCAAGATTAGGTCTGAATTCCGTTCAGTTTCATCGCATTTCGTTCTCCTGCGATAGATGAAAACTGCTTCCACCAAGGCAGACAGAAAGATGTGGTGGAGGAATGCACACAACGCAAGTATCGCGCGCGAGGGATGCTGTATAAACTTACAAACCGTAAACTGGGTTGTGGCTTTCCGTAAGGCAAATGAACATATTTATATCGAGATTGTTTTCTCGATTTTGGCATCTTCATTCAACGAGTTTCGTTTCCACTACACTACATGCTGGTTATTCACCCAAGGCTGAGATCCCATTGTTGCCAGCTTGGTCTAGAAATGACCGAACCGGTTTGTACCGATCTGACTTTTGCCGACCATCCACACAAACATACACTGCACTCACCCGAGCAATTCCCAAGGTCGCCTTCGTTCATTCATTCACTCATCGCCGTTTTGATCTGGCAGATTCGGAGACATCTGACGGCTTCTAGCGCGTATCCCGGCTTGTCAGGCACTCTCTAGTAGCTCCAGTGCGAATTTGTGCTAGGTCGACCTGGTCGCTTTTAGAGCGAATCACCGCTTGTCAGTCCGAAACGAAGCGTGTCACGCGTAAGCACGCGGTCGTTCTGTGGTCCACCTTGCTCCTCGGCCCTTTCTCTCTGATTCGCGAAATCACCGTCGCTGAACCACTGATTGAGAGTTCGCACGAAGTCTTTGCCAATGCGCATCGACATTTCGCGAATTCGCACGGTTTCTTCCGCAATCGCCACTTTTCGCTCTGTGATCTTTTGATCGGGAGCCGTATGTCTCTTACCTGATCCGTTCGATCGCTACCGCGTGATCAGAGCCGTCCGATAATGAGGAGTCAGGGATTGGTCGCGCACAAGACGTCTCGAGCAGGGGGAGCGGCGAATCTCAAGGCTCCGTTAAAAGAGCTCTTCGTTTGCCGTTACGAGGACGTGTTCAATGGACGTAGCCCGATCAGCACGTGCAGGGAGAAAGGGTTCGAAGGACGGCAGGAGCTGCAACGATTCTGGGACGAACTTCTCCTTTTAAAAGTAGGTTCTCTTGACACTATGCAGCAACTGCTTCTGCCTTAGTGGTTACTAATCTCAAAGGAGCGACCTAGTAGCGCTTCGCAGAGTAGCGGCGTAAACGCAGGCGAGTTCTGATTCCTAGAGCTGCGCGCATTGTGCAGATAGCTTGACTTATGCAACCTTGACTGCTCGCTCCCAGATCGCTTCAAACGCTAAACAGAACGCCGACTTTCTCATTTCCATATCGCTTCAAAATTCTCGCTGTTCGTATCCCCGTTATTGCGTGTCTCTGCGTCTTGTTATTCTGTCCCTGCGTCATGTTATTCTGTCTCTCCCAATGAGGCAGGTGAACGACGCTTACCTTGCACAGTTTATTGCATCCATCCCCGAGACGATCGCCTCATTGGTCCCCTCTTGTGTGTTCTTGTAACCCCATTACACGGCTGTGTGTGGTTGTTGTCTCACTGCTGATCCTCACTGCTGTGCCTTCACTGTGCATCGCATTCATCCCCGAGAATCGCCTTATTGGTCTTGCCTTGTGTGTTTATGTAACCCCATTCCTAGTCTCACTGCTGCGTTTCACTGCTGCTGCGTCCCTTGAACGAGGCGGGTGAACGACGCTTATCTTGCACAGTGCATCTCTTCCATCCCCGAGGATCGCCTTATTGGTCCTCTCTTGTGTGTTATTGATGTTGCCCCATCACTCTGTCTCACTGTGCCCCTTGAACAATGCAGGTGATCGACGCCTACCTGGCACAGTGCATCTCTTCCATCCCCGAGGATAGCCTTATTGGTCCCCTCTTATATGTTGTTGTAACCACATTACTTTGTCCCTTGAACGAGGCAGGTGAACGACGCTTATCTTGCACAGTGCATCTCGTCCATCCCCGAGGATCGCCTTATTGGCCCTCTCAAGCCCACCATCAACGAGATCTTCTCTGCCTGCCTCAGGTGAATCCCGAGCCTGTCTCAGGTGAATCTACAGCCTGCCTCAGGTGAGTTTCGAGCCTGTTACAGGTGTATTTACAGCCTACCTCGGGTGAATTCACAGCTCAGCCTATCTCAGGTGATTTCCCAACCTGTGTCTCAGGCGAATCCACAACCTTCCTCAGGTGAGTCCGCAGCCTTCCTCAGGTGAATTTACACCCTACTGCTCGCCTTTTGGTCATCTCACCCATCTCTTTCCTTCCCCCCACCCCTCACCCTCCCCTTTTCCCGACCAGATATCTGAGCGACGTTAATTTCATTCGAGTGGCACATGCGCTTGAAACCCTAGCCGTCTTTCTGAGGGAGATTTTCAAGAAGAGGTTTGCGGAGCAGGTGAGGTGAGGGGGGTATTATGTGATAGGGCTTCATTCAATCAGCCCACATTCCATAAGCTTGAATCAAGGTAGTTTCTGGGCGTGTTTCTGTGTGAGATATTCTCAAGATGGTTTTGGGAGCAGGCGTCATGGTGCTGTGTGGGAAATGTCATGTCAGTTGGCTCAGCAGCAAAAGGACGGCTTTCCTGTGCGCACTTTTCTTCTCACGTCTCCCCTACATTGTCACCTGCAGACCTTCACTATAATCATGTCCTTGCAGGGAATGGGGGCAGCAGGTAGGTGAACCACGCCCTTATGCCCTTCAAGACTTGAACCACTGCTTTCCTCCTGTTCCCCCCCACCCACCTCTCCCCCCCCCGTCCACTGTGTTTCTCCTCCCGTTTTTCCCTGATCGTAATTCGCAGACGTTCACTATAATCACACTTGTTGCAGGCAATGCGGACAGTGGGGATGCTTATTTTAAGAAGCTTATATGCGATGTCTCTGGCCTCCTCACAGGGGAGAACGTGCCAGTGCTCATAAAGGCACTCGGGACCAGGTAGGGTAACCTTGTGATGTTTTTCCTTCACTATAGTCACCACCAAGTGGTTATAGGGAAGCCACTGTCATGTCTCCGGGCTGCTCACAAACATCAACGTAAAAACAGTAGCCTCCTACCTCCTCCATCCACCCCATCACCTTCCTCCTCTCCCTACTCTCCCTCCTCTCCCTCCTCTCCCTCCTCTCCCTCCTCTCCCTCCTCCCCCTCCTCTCCCTCCGCTCCCTCCTCTCCCTCCTCCCTCCTCTCCCTCCTCTCCCTCCTCCCCCTCCTCTCCCTCCTCTCCCTCCTCTCCCTCCTCTCCCTCCTCCCCCTCCTCTCCCTCCTCTCCCTCCTCTCCCTCCTCTCCCTCCTCTCCCTCCTCCCCCTCCTCTCCCTCCTCTCCCTCCTCTCCCTCCTCTCCCTCCTCCCCCTCCTCTCCCTCCTCTCCCTCCTCTCCCTCCTCTCCCTCCTCCCCCTCCTCTCCCTCCTCTCCCTCCTCTCCCTCCTCCCCCTCCTCTCCCTCCTCTCCCTCCTCTCCCTCCTCTCCCTCCTCTCCCTCCTCCCCCTCTTCTCCCTCCTCATGGGTCTGAAGCCCCTTAAACCTTCTCCCGCGTTGCACCTACACTCGCTCTGGCCTCCTCTCTTCTGCTGCTGATTCCCCTACTACCCACCCTGCTCCCTCATCTCCCCTCCCCCTGCTCCTCCTCCCGCCCTCCGCTTCTCCCCTCCCAGGCTCTTTCTCGT
Source organism: Closterium sp. Naga37s-1 (assembly GCA_947471745.1). Taxonomy (NCBI): domain Eukaryota; kingdom Viridiplantae; phylum Streptophyta; class Zygnematophyceae; order Desmidiales; family Closteriaceae; genus Closterium; species Closterium sp. Naga37s-1. Next base: position 947,329 of record CANJKZ010000888.1, read on the forward strand.
GCTTCCCACAGCCACAGACAACGTCAACGCCAACCCCGATGCTCCCCTTATTCTCCCCTTTTCCCTCTCCCTCCCTGCTCTCTCCCCCTGCTCCCCCACCCCTGCTCGTTCCCTCCCAGGCTCTTCCTCGTGCTGCTCACAGCCACAGACAACGTGAACGCCAACCCAGTCGCCTCCTACCTCCTCCTCCACCCCATCACGGACCCCCTCCTCTCCCTCCTCACCCTCTCCCCTCCGCACCACCGCCAGCGCCTCGAGTTTGACACCTCACTCGTCCTCCTCCTCCTGCTGCTCTGGCGAAGAGCTTCCAACCCCTATGCGGATAGAGTCGCCTCTTCAGCCAACGCGCCCCTGGTTCCCCTGCTGCATACTATTCACTCGCTGCTCTCGCTTTCCCAGGAGCCTGGGCAGGGGAGTGGGGGGATGGCGGGGGCAGCAGGGGGAGCAGGCGGAGGGGGAGCGGCGGGGGGAGGGGTGGGAGGAGGAGGCGGGGCGGGGGGAACAGAAGGGGGGAGTTTAGGAGGAATTAGCTCTTATTTGCCTTCTATGGGTCTGATTTCGTCTCAGGCGTCATCAGCTTTGTCTGTAGTGGCCTTTGCCACGTCAGCAGCCACCCAGGCACTGTACAGTTATGCGAGCACGGCTATAGGGGGGATAGCGAGCGGGAAAGGGCTGGGGGAGCTACCCCCTATAACGAGTGTGATTGTAGAGAAGTTCACGGAGAGAGGGAGCGGAGCAGGGGAGGTGGATGGTCAGTGGGCGTATGGGACGTGCGGGGTGCTGCTGCTGTATTTCCTTGTTGCTCTCAACCCCACTGCACGATCCCCTGCTGTGAGTCTTGGTGTCTGGGTCTCTCAAGCAAGCATGCTATATATTTCTGCCAGGGGAGGGGGGGAGATGGATGATCAGTGGGCGTATGGGACCTGTGGGGTGCTGCTGCTGTATTTCCTTGTTGCTCTCAACCCCACTGCACGATCCCCTGCTGTGAGTCTTGGTGTCTGGGACTCTCAAGCAAGCATGCTATATATTTCTGCCAGGGGAGGGGGGGAGATGGATGATCAGTGGGCGTATGGGACCTGCGGGGTGCTGCTGCTGAATTTCCTCGTCGCACTCAACCCCACTGTATTTCCTCATGGGGCCCAGCAAGTCGCTCTCCCTCCTGTGGGGCAACGTCCTTTGCCTGCTGCTGCTGTCAACACTCGTCCTACCCACTCATCCACACTCCCTCTGCTTCTCCATATCCCCTCCACTCCACTACAGCGGTGGCTGCATGAGGGCTTCATTGTCGGACCCGGCAAGTCGCTCTCCGTCCTGTGGGATGACAGGCCATGTCTCCTATTTCTGACCTTGTGTCTGTTTCCGCTCTCTTTTTCATGTCGCACCATCACCACTCCAGCTGTGGCCGCACGAAGCCTTCATTGTGGGGCCTGGCAAGTCCCTCTCCCTCCTGTGGGGCGACTTGCTACGCCTGCTGCTGCTGCTGCTGCTGCTGCTGTGCCAACAATTTTTCTCTCTCACTCCCTAGTGACGCCATGCCTCCCTCTCCTTTTCTTCCCCAACTCCAGCTGTGGCCGCACGAGGGTTTCATTGTGGGCCCCGGCAAGTCGCTCTCCCTCCTGTGGGGCGACTGCCTGCGCCTCCTGCTGCTCACGTGCCGAGATGCCTTTGACCCACACGCCCTGCAAGGGGAAGGGGGGCTACCAAGAGCTAAGGTAAGGCCCGATACCCCATGGCACATGCCACGGGCTCATGTTGACAGTCGTCCTCACTCCCTCCTGTGGGGCGACTGCCTGCGCCTCCTGCTGCTCACTTGCCGAGATGCCTTTGACCCTCACGCCCTGCAAGGGGAAGGGGGTTTGCCAAGGGCTAAGGTACGAAAAAGGTGTAAGGAAGGGTACTGAGGGGTACTGCAATATGCCTTTGACACACATGCCTTGCAAAGGGAAGGGGGCCTGACAAGGGCTGAGGTGGGGACGTGAGAGAGAATAGACGAACGGCCACATGGTTGCTACGCCTCCTCCTCCTCCTGTACAGATGCCAACATGCCTTTGACCTGCACGCAGCTCCTTTTCCTCCTCGCCCCTCCATCCGCTGCTAGAGGGAACGCCACACAGCCAAGTTCCTCTTCAGATGCCTCACCCTGCCTTGCCCTGCCTTCCTTCCCCTTCCCCTTTCCTCTTCCCCCTCCCCTATCCCCTGCCTACCTTGCCACCAACCACAGGTTCTCTTCCTCCTCGCCCGTCTGCTGCTAGAGGAGCGGCATACAGCCGAGTTTCTCTTCAGATGCGACCCGGCCACCTTCCTCATGCACTCGCTCGAGCCTCCCAGCCCCTCATCACCTGGTGCGGCCCCTCCCAGCCCCTCATCACCTGGTACGGCCCCTCCTAATCCCTCATCACCTGCCCTCCTAATCCCTCATCACCTGGTACGACCCCTCCCAATCCCTCATCACCTGCCCTCCCAATCCCTCATCACCTGGTACGACCCCTCCCAATCCCTCATCACCTGCCCTCCCAATCCCTCATCACCTGGTACGAACCCTCCCAATCCCTCATCACCTGCCCTCCCAGCCCCTCATCACCTGGTACGACCCCTCCCAATCCCTCATCACCTGCCCTCCCAGCCCCTCATCACCTGGTACGACCCCTCCCAATCCCTTATCACCTGGTACGATCCTCCAAGACCCAGTCTTGCAGTTATTGGACTCTTCCGGTTGTTCTAGCCTCTCACCCCTCATCTCCCCTCTTCCATCTCTCCAACCCCCCAACATCCCATCCGCAGCCGTATTCCCGCATTCCCCGCGCACGCCCTCTCCTCCATGTTCATGTGTTTTCTTCCTCATCCTGATTTTTTTTGCACCTCAAAACCGCGAGCATTGAGGTGATTTTCTGGGCGCCTCCATGTTCCATTTTTCTGGGCGCCTCCATGTTCCATTTTTCTGGGCGCCTCCATGCTCCACGCATTTTCCAACGTTGGAGTTGCTCTAAGCGTTTACCCTTTAGAATTGCTGCTCTTCCATTATGAGCAAACTCTCTCCTTCATGTCCATGTGGTTTCTTCTTTATCCTCCCCTCCCCCACCCCCCAATCTGCAGCCATGTCCCCGCGTTCCCCGCGCACGCCATCCCACCCACGCTCCTCCATGTCCCACGCATTCTTCAACATGGGAGTAGCGGTCCTCTCCCTCCCCCTCCCCCCCACGCCCGCACCCACCCAACCCTCCTTCAACACACTCCCCCCCTCCGTCTCCCACACCTCCACCAACCCCTCCTCCTCCTCCTCTTCCTCCTCTCAACCCTCCTCCTCCGCCCACTCCTCACTCTCCTCCACGCCCTCCTCCTCCTCGCAACCCGCCCCCTCAATGGACCCAGACGCGCTAGTGAGGGCAGCGGTGGTGGTGTCGCTGGTGCTCAACTTCGCCCGCACCAAGGGGGTGGCGCTGAGCACGGCAACAGTGGACTGGTTCGGCCTCTGGCGGTCGCTCATTCGGATATGCGACTGGTGCCGCGCAGACAGCAACTTCCAGGTGGGTGTGGGTGTGGGTGTGGGTGTGGGTGTGGGTGTGGGTGTGGGTGTGGGTGTGGGTGTGGGTGTGGGTGTGGGCGTGGGTGTGGGTGTGGGTGTGGGTGTTTGTGTGTGTGTCTGGGTGGGTGTGTGTGTGTCTCTCTCTCTCTTTCCCTCTTTCTCCCTCTCTCACCCTCGTTCACCTTCTCTGGTGCTCAACTTCGCCCGCACCAAGGGGGTGGCGCTCAGCACGGCAACAGTGGACTGGTTCGGCCTTTGGCGGTCGCTCATTCGGATATGCGACTGGTGCCGCGCAGACAGCAACTTCCAGGTGTGTGTCTGGGTGTGAGTGGGTCGGTGTGGGTGTGAGTGCCACAACCCACGCCCTCTATGGACCCTGACGCGCTAGTGAGGGCAGCGGTGGTGGTGTCTCTGGTGCTCAATTTCGCCCGCGCCAAGGGGATAGCTCTCAGCACGGCAACAGTGGGCTGGTTTGGCCTCTGGCGGTCTCTCATTCGGATATGCGACTGGTGACGCGCGGATAGCAACTTCCAGGTGGGTGTGGGTGTGAATGTATGAGTGGGAGTGTGTGTGTGTGTGCGAGTCTGCATGTGCGTGCGAGTCCCTCTCTCCTTCTCTTGAGGTCGCTCATCCGGATATGCGACTGGTGCCGCGCAGACAGCAACTTTCAGGTGGGTGTGACTGCTTGCATGAGCCAAGAGGGTGGCGCTCAGAACGGCAACACATGGGGGTGTTCGAGGGGCTCCGCTCCTCCCCATTGTTAATGGGAATTGGCCCCGCCCTCGCTTGGGCGAAACCGACTTCGTGGTTGGATGCGCGGGAGGTGTAGCCGACCGTCTGCAACGGTCGACGCCGGCCTGGGTGAGCAGGTCGACGAAGTTGGTCGACCTTCGGGGGACCACTGTGAAGCCACCGACGACGGGAACTCGGCGGCCGACTTTGACTCGTGTGGTCGACGAAGGGTTTCGTCAATCGGCGGGAAGCCGACTTCGTGATCGGCTAAGTCGGCTTGGTTAGCCGACATGGAGGATCAAGTCGCCGTGGTTAGCCGACTTCGACAACGGAGCCGACTTGCTACGTTGGCAAGCTGCTGCTCTGCAGCGCTGGCGCGCCGTCGACTTGCAGTGCTGGCAGGTCGCCGACTTTGCTGCGCTGGCAGTCGACCTGCCTGTGTGCTGGGCAAACTTGCATCTGCTGTAGTCATTGTTGCCTTTGACATTGCTACCATTGTTGAGTCGTTTTGCTAGTGAAACTCTTGCCTTGTGAACGAGCAAGTAGAGAGAACACGAGCAAACGCTGCGATCACTCGTACCACCCGTGCTTCCCCCCCCTAGTCTAGCTCCCGGTGTAGAGTGACTCTCCGCACCTCTCAACTGCTTAATCTCTTTCAATTCCCCATGACTCTCTTGCCCTGTATCCCCCGTCTCTCCCAACAGCGCCCAGGGGTGCCAGAGGTAGCGGAGATATCATTGGGTCTGCTGGAAGCATGTGTGGGCGCGGGGGCAGACCTGGTGGGCGGGTCGGGGATTCACTCCGGAGGGAGCAGCGTGGGAGCGGGCGGGTGTGACGATCTGGAGATGCTGCACGCGCTGCTGCTGGCGCACATGGGGGTGTTTGAGGGGCTACAGGCAACAGCTGAGAGAATTACGTTTGGGGCGGCGGCTAAAGTGTCCATCACTGGAGGGATCACTCTGGTGAGTGTGTGAAGGAGGGGTGGAGTGCGGTGGCGTGGGGTTGATAAGGAAGAGAGGATCACGTTTGGGGCAGCGGCTAAACTATCGATCACTGGAGGGAGTCACTCTGGTGAGCTGGTGGATTTGATCTGAAAGATAAGACTTTGGGTATGAAGGGCATGCAGGTTGATAGGGCATGGGCGTGGGTGGGAGGGCATGCAGTGATAATGGTGGTGGTGTTGCTGCTGCGGCTGGTGGCGCACATTCGGGTGTGGGTTCTGCCATTGCTGCAGCTGTTGGCGCACATGGGCATGGGGGTGCGCGAGGGTCACTCTGGGTGGGAGGGCATACAGTGATGATGGTGGTGGTGGTGCTGTTTCTGCGGCTGTAAGTGCACATGGGATGGTGGTGCTGCTGCGGCTGTTAGTGCACATGGGGTGGGGCTGCTGCTGCTGCGGCTGTTGGTGCACATGGGGTGGTGCTGCTGCTGCTGCAGCTGTTGGTGCACATGGGGGTGTGGGTTCCGCTGTTGCTGCAGCTGTTGATGCGAGGGATCACTCTGGGTGGGTGGGAGAGAATGCAGTGATAATGGTGGTGCTGCAGCAGCATGCATGCGCATGCAGATTTAAGCACCTCAAAACTCCTCTTTCTTCCTTGGAACATTCTTCCTTGCATCCACACATCTCAGGTGAACATCAAGGAGTTAAGAGACCACTATGAGGTGCAAGCAGCAGGCATGGGCATGCGGCTGGGCAGCATAACAGAGGAGCAAGCGCTTACGGTGATTCGGAAAAAAGGCATGACTGGACTCAAGGTGAAGCCACGTCATGTGGGCCCCACACACGTGTACTCGGAGGGCACTGCAGAGCTCCGGATTCTCACTGCTGCCACCCGGCTGCTGGTGGTATACCACCGGAGAAACTTCTGGTCGCTGCTGCCCAAGCTGGAGCTTGAGAATTATTGATGTTGGATGTATTGTGGTTAGTGGATTGCCAGTTAGTGTCAATGAATGCCAGTTCATTGTGTTCTAGTAAATAGTTAAGGGACAGAAGAATCTTCACTCTTTGCTCTTTTGTGAAAATGTTGCAGCCATAGCTTCGCCACAACATGATCTATTTTGTTACGATCCCATGGGGGACCTTGCCAGGATCGGTATCAGGATGTTGGCAGAGAGTTTTAATGCAGCGGAAGTAAATGAACTCAAGTCAGAATGTAAAATTACTGAAGTGATTACAGAAGCATACATAGATTCATACACATAGTACAAGGAATATGAATCGACCTAGACTAGCCATGTACTCTTAAAGGGGAACATTCCCTTATTGCAGCGAGAGAAACCGTGCGGCGCGGGAACCGGTTACGAACCTGTTCCCGCCAATTTCCATGGCGATGCAGCTGCCCGATGCTTCTGCCGCTGAAGTCCAGATGCTCCAATTGTACACGACGTTTCGCGTCATCTTGGCCGTTTGCATTCATACTCGATTGTGAGTGTGTCTTGTTACGTACAGGAATGCACTCATATTTTCCTTATCGTAAAACCCCCCTTCATTCCTGGCCGTAGCAAGTCTTGACTCGCTTGACCATTCCGCTCAGATTGGCGCAGTGCTGGTACTGCTGACGGGGCTGTTAGAATCAGCAAGCAGGAATGAATGAACTATGAATGAGTTGGGTACAAGTACTAACCCTAAAGTGTTGTACCCCTTATAGGCTAACCCACTATAGCCTAGAGAGAACACAAACATATAGTTTGACACACCCCCGTAGGCTAAGTGGGAGATAGCAAACACAACAGACGGTCACAAGACCAGTCAAGCAAGAGAACAAAGCAAAGCAAAGCTCATGGTGGATCTCAAGATCACCACGCATTTTGAGCACAAACAAGCGGCCACAAGGCCAGTTCACATGCAAAGTTATAATAGCAAGGCAGTACACTGATCACAACCTAGCAAGAGTAAACAAGCAGGTATAAAGATATATATCAGTGTACAACAAGAGCAAGTCAAGCAACCAGCAGGTGAGGCAGAGTGGGCACAAGCCCAAGAGCTGTGCAGAAACGCTGATGATCACCAGACTCAAGGGCCTTAGTGAAGACATCAGCAGTGTTGGCCCGAGAGGCCACGTAATCAAGGCGCAGCTGACCACGCTGCTGCAGCTCACGCGCAAGGAAGTAGCGAAGAGCAATGTGCTTTGTTCTGTGCTCCAGTCACTGCTCGCGACACAATGCAAGCATGGCCTTGTTGTCGACGTACAGAACTGGAGGAGAACAAGGCCGCTCCCCCAAGTCGGTCAGCAGGTAGGTCACCCAGCGTAGCTCCTGTGCAGCCATGGCCCTAGCGTAGATCTCGGCCTCGCAGCTGGAGCCAAGCACAGAAGAAGAACGAGTGGACCTCCACGAGACAGAACCAAAGCCAAGACTGAAGGTGTAACCCTGTGACGAACGCTGAGTCGCCTGGTCGTCGGCCCAAGAAGCGTCAGAGTGTCCTGTGAGTACCACTGAACTCTGTCCTCCAAGCACGAGCCCCATTCCCGATGTACTGCACAAGTAACGCAGTACCCTCTTCGCAGCATCAAAGTGCACCTTTCGATGTCTACCGGGTGCCACGTAGCGAGCCAGGAGGCTGAGAGGGTATACGAGGTCAGGTCGTGTGCACGTCATCAGGTACATGAGGCAACCCACAAGCACTGGGCACGGACCACTCAGCTCTACGGACTCGTCCGAAGGTGGAGCTGAGAGCGAGTGGCCGGTAGACAGAGGAGTGGGCTGTGGCGAGGACCACGTGAAGCCGAAGCGCTGAAGGACCTGGTGCACCATGTGTGACTGAGTCAGGGTGATGGTGCGCCGTGCTCTGTCCCGGGTGATCTGCAAGCCAAGATATCTCCGCAGCTCACCCAGGTCAGTGCAGGTGTGTCTCTCCTGCAGCTCCGCCTTCACTAGGGCCAGTGCCTCAGTGTCAGCAGTAGCAAAAACCAAGTCGTTGACGTACACGAGGATGTAGAACGTCGGCAGAGTAGTGTCGGTGCGTAGAAACAGCGACGGGTCAGTAGTCGAAGGAGCAAACCCAAGAGCTGCAAGTGTCGTCCTCAGTGTGTCGTGCCACTCGCGGGGCGCCTGACGCAGGCCGTACACTGGTCGCGGTAGGCTCCACTGGGTACCCTCAGGAAACAACCCAGTGAAATCCTCTAGACGGCGCAACCAGATGGCCTCGTGAAGGCTACCCTGCAAGAAAGCTGTCGAGAAGTCGAGGGAGTGCAGCTCGTAGTCACGCTGAGCTGCAACGTGTAGCAACACCCGAAGAGTGGTCATCTTCGGGGTGGGGGAGAAGCTCTGAAAGAAGTCGACCCCCGCACGCTGACTGAAGCCTCGAGCAATGTAACGTGCCTTGAAGGCAGGCGGGGAACCCGGCGGCCTCTTCACCCTGAAAATGCACATGCCACTGACGATGTTCGCCCCCAGTGGGGGAACCTCGTCGACGTAGGTGCCTGTGGACTTCAATGAAGCCATCTCTGCGTCCATGGCTGTCTGCCACTAAGAGGAGTACTCACCCGAGATCGCATCTCTGTAAGAGCGCGGGGTGGGGATGTCAAGTGCATCCGGGTCTCCCTCACGGGCAAGCATGGTCGCGAGATGGGGTGCAGCGGCCGCAAGACACTCCAACTCCTCCTGTCTGTCCTCAAGAACGTCACAGCCAAGGGCAACCTCACCCCCGACGGACGGAGGACAGGCATGGTCAGGGTCAGAAACAAGACTCGGAAGGTAGTCTAGGCGGTGCGCAGCAGCAAAGTCAACTAGCTCAGCGACTAAGGCAGACGCAGCAGGAGACGAGAACGTAGGGTCGGTCACAACTGTAGCAAGAAAGCGAGTGACAGTCGGACTGGAAGCACGAGCAAGGTCAGACGGAGGGTCAGCAACGTCAGGAAGAGAAGACGCAGGAGGTGAGGGTAGGACAACACGCTGTGGAACAGAGGAAGGACGGAGTGTCATATCGTGAGTGCCTGGGACAGCCGGGGGACGCTGACGACAAACACGAGGAACACGAGTACGGACAGCGGCTCTAGGCTCAGGCTCAAGGTCAAAGCTAGACTCAGGCTCTCGACGCTCAGGGGTGGAAGCACAACTCTCAGGCTCTCGACGCTCAGACAGGGAGTGCGGTAGCAGCTGCGGCTGTGACTGGTCCGCCGGTGGAAACAGTAACGGAGGAGTAGTACGTGCCACAGGGAAGTCAGTAGCACCTGGCGGAAGACTGAGAAGGTGGCGAAGAGCACCAGCAGCTCCCGTACCTCCAGCATGAGCAGCTCCTCCAGCACTCCCAGCAGCACCTCCAGCACCAGTAGCACCAGCACCTCCAGCACCTCCAGCACCTCCAGCACCAGCAGCACCACGAGCTCCGGCAGCGCCAGCACCTCTAGCACCAGCAGTACCTCCAGCACCTCCAGTGCCAGCAGCTCCAGTAGCACCTCCAGCACCTCCAGCACCAGCAGCACCACCTGCTCCGGCAGCTCCAGCACCTCTAGTACGAGCACCTCCAGGACCAGCAGCTCCAGCACATCCAGTACCTCCAGTCCCTCCAGCTCCAACGCCTCCAGCACCAGCAGTACCTCCAGCACCTCCAGTGCTAGCAGCTCCAGTAGCACCTCCAGCACCTCCAACACCAGCAGCACCACCTGCTCCGGCAGCTCCAGCACCTCTAGTACGAGCACCTCCAGGACCAGCAGCTCCAGCACATCCAGTAACTCCAGCTCCAGCGCCTCCAGTACCAGCAGCACCAGCACCTCCAGTGTCAGCAGCTCCAGTAGCACCTCCAGCACGAGCAGCACCACCAGCTCCGGCAGCTCCAGTACCTCTAGTACGAGCACCTCCGGGACCAGCAGCTCCCGCAGCTCCAGCACGAGTAGCACCAGCACCTCCAGTGCCAGCAGCTCCAGTACCCCCATCACCTCCAGTATCAGCAGTACCTCCAGCACTAGCAGCTCCAGCTCCTCCAGCTCCAGTACCTCCAGCACCAGCAGCTCCAGTACCTCCAGCACCAGCAGGAGCTCCAGTACCTCCAGGCCTAGCAGCTCCAGTAACTCCAGCACCAGCAGCACCTCTAGTACCTCCAGCAGTACCTCCAGTACCTCCAGCACCAGCAGCACCTCCAGCACCTCCAGCACCAGTAGCACCTCCAGTACCTCCAGGCCTAGCAGCTCCAGTACCTCCAGCACCAGTAGCACCTCTAGTACCTCCAGCAGTGCCTCCAGCACCTCCAGCACCAGCAGTACATCCAGGACTAGTAGCTCCAGCACCAGCAGCACCTCTAGTACCTCCAGCACCAGCAGCACCTCCAGTACTAGCAGCTCCAGTACCTCCAGCACCAGCAGCAGCTCCAGTACCTCCAGCACCAGCAGCACCTCCAGTACCTCCTGCACCAGCAGCACCTCCAGTACCTCCAGGCCTAGCAGCTCCAGTACCTCCAGCACCAGCAGCAGCTCTAGTACCTCCAGCAGTACCTCCAGTACCTCCAGCACCAGCAGGACCTCCAGGACTAGTAGCTCCAGCACCAGCAGGACCGTACCCTCCACCACCAGGACTGCCTCGCCGAACGATCCACGCACGAATCGCCTGCGGCGAGAGCGTCTCAAGTAGATCAGGCGGCGGTGGCTGTCCAGCTCCAGCACCTCCCGTAGTGGTAGCTCTAGCACCTCCAGCACCAGAAGCACCTCTAGTACCTCCAGCTCCAGGACCTCCAACAGGGTCACCCACAACTCCACGGCCACTAGGACTCGCAGCACCCCCAGAGTCAGCACTCCCAGTCACAGCACCCCCAGAACCAGCACCCCCAGGCACAGCACCCCCAAAACCCTCACCCTTTGTCTGATCACCCCTAGTCCCAGCACCTGTAGTCTCAGCTCCAGAGTCCACAGCAGCAGGCTGCGGAGGCGGCGAAGACGGTCGAGGCGGAAAACCTGGGGGGTCTCCAAGCGTGGAGAGTGGCGAGTGGCCGCCGTGTCGTCCGAAACTGGGTCACCCCCCTCAGCCGGGCCAGAGGAGTCAGAAGAGATCTCCACTGGCTCATCCAAGGGGGTTGGGTCGACCTGAGACACACCTGATGGAGCAGGACCCTGTGGGGGGGGGGGGTCTACCGGGGGGGGGGACTGGTACCAGGAAGAGGGGTGCTAGGGGAACCGGGTGGGACACGTGCGGGTGTAACTAGTAGAATCAGACACGTGCTGGTGCAAAGACACGAGGTCAGAGGTTGAGCTGATGCGCAGCATATCGGACCGCAAACGGCCACAGAAAATGGGGAGCAGCCGCATGGATCCTGGAGGTGCGAGCAACCTCCATGATCAAGCCAATGCGACGCTCAGCAATCCCATTCTGCTGAGGAGAGGCCGGAAGCGTGAACGACTGGCGGATGCCCTCGCCTCGACTGAACCCCGCAAGGAGGTCAGAGGAGAACTTACCGCCCTTGTCAGAATGGAGACGCAGGACTGGGAAGTCCTGCTGAAACCGCTCGTGCAGCTGGAGACGAGTAGCACGGATCTAGGGGATCAGGATACCGCTGACGTCCGCCTTACGCCGCAAGGGGAAGACAGTGGTGTAGCGTGTGTTGTCGTCAACAACCAGCAGGAAGTAGCGCTCGCGGTCCATTCCACCGATGGGGGTCGGGCCCCACACGTCCATGTGGAGAGTCTGCAGAGGAGCAGTGGTCGGAGGAAACTCGGAGGAGTGAGGAGCGGCGCGCTGCCGCCCCTCGACGCAAGGAAGGCACGGCGGGGCAATCGAGCGCAGCAGGGGGGGCACGGTCCTGGGGAGGCCAGAGACAAGGAGACGGGAGTGCATGCTGCGTAGACGCGGCAGGGAGGGGTGACCAAGATGGTGGTGCCAGCGCTGAGTCTCGTGCGTGAGTACTCTGCACGAGCAAGACGCAGCTAACTGTCCCGACGCAGACGCCCGACTCGACGCAGCCACCTGAACTGACTTAGCCACCTGTGCAGACGTAGTGGTCAGTGTGTACAGACTAGACCCAGGCTGTCGAGTGACGTAGCCAGGTGACGGCCAGTCCGGGAGCACGTACAGGTCGCCACACGCTGCCCTTCAGGAATAAAGGTATCAACCCAGACATCCTGAATGGCAGCGTTGCTCACCAAGTTTGTCGAGAACGTGGGGAGGTGGAGACCTGACAGAGAACCGGAGGGGACTGCTGGACAAGGGAGGACCGTGGAGGCTCTCGCAACTACTGGGGCCCCAGAGGGGTCAGTCAGTGAGACTGGGACAGGTGCTGCGAGTGGTGTGACTGTGGTGCAATCACGAAAGAAGCAACGTGACGCGCCTGAGTCAAGCGTGAAAGTGTGCAAGGCCTTAGCTGAGGCAGGACCTGTGGCGGTAGACGCACTAGCACCTAGAGCGTCGGCAGACTTACGGGCACCTAGAGCTGCAGCAGACTCACCAGCACCTGGAACGGCAGCAGACTCACTAGAACCGAGAGCAGTAACCTCTACACAACCAGGGACGCATCGCTGAGAAGCACAGTCGCGAGGTCGCTTAGGCCACATAAAACCAAAACCTCCACCACCAGGACGGCCTCGCTGAAAAACCCACTCACGAAGCTGCTGAGGGGTGGGGTCGTCCGGGAGAGGCAGTACCTGCTGCTGTCCACCCCTGGCCGCTGCAACTGCCGTGATAGTGGCCATGACAGACAGTGTTGGTCAGTAGTTGGTCCAGCACCTCCAGCACCTCCAGCACCAGCAGCACCTCTAGCACTCCCAGCAGCACCTCCAGCACCTCCAGCACTCCCAGCAGCACCTCCACCAGCAGCAGCAGTAGCACGAGTAGCAGCAGCAGCAGTAGTAGCAGCAACAGGGCGGCTCGGTGGGGCTGGGCGGCCGCACCTCTAGCACTCCCAGCAGCACCTCCACCAGCATCAGCAGTAGAACGAGCTGCAGCAGTAGCAGTAGTAGTAGCAGGGCGGCTCGGGTTGGGCAGGGCGGCTCGGGTTTGGGCGGCGCGGCTCGGCCTGGGCGGCGCGGCTCGGGCTGGGCGGCGCGGCTCGGCAGGGCGGCGCGCGGGCTGCAGGGGCGGCGCGCGGGCTGCAGGGGCAGCGCGCACGGGCTGCAGGGGCGACGCGCGGGCTGCAGGGGCGACGTGCGGGCTGCAGGGGCGACGCGCGGGCTGCAGGGGCGACGCGCGGGCTGCAGGGGCGAGTATGGCTGCAGGGGCAGCGCGGTCGCAGGGGCGAGCATGGCTGCAGGGGCAGCGCGGTCGCAGGGGCAGCGCGCGGGCTGCAAGGGCAGCGCAGCTGCAGGGGCAGCGTAGGAAGAAAAAAATTACGGGCAGGGCAGGGCAGAACGTTCGGTGGGCGCTAGGAACGATTCTGCTCTAATACCATGTTAGAATCAGCAGGCAGGTTTGAATGAACTATGAATGAGTTGGGTACAAGTACTAACCCTAAAGTGTTGTACCCCTTGTAGGCTAACCCACTATAGCCTAGAGAGAACACAAACATATAGTTTGACAGGGGCAGCCGCTTCATGAGGACAGCTGCCATGTCACCAGTGGGGCAGTACGTCGGATCGACCCTTCCCTGGTCAATTTCGTCCTTGACGAAAACGTATTGCAGCGCAATGTGCTTGGTGCGATTGACGAATCCGGGCTTGTTGGCGATCCTGATTGCGCTTTGGTTGTCGCAGTGCAGGCGAAAGGTTGGCGAAGTTGGGATTTTTGCCTCCTGTAGGAGCTCCTGCAGATAGAGCCATTCGCGTACTGTTGCTGTTGTGGCGATGAATTCTGCTTTCGCCGATGAATTCTGCTTCCTGCTTCTAGGAGTTCCAGGAGCTGGGGCCTGTTGGCTCGAGCCGAAACAGGAACCTGGTTCTTGACAGTCGATTGTCAGGATCAGCGGCGTGATCAGCATCCACGAAGCCGACGAGGATGAACGAGGGAGATGAGAGCTTGGAATAGGATAGCCCAACATTGGGTGTTGAAATGAAGAATTGCAGAGCGTGCTGAAGATCTAAAAGACTCTCAACTGTTGGTTTGCGTGAGTACTGAGCTTGTTGGCTCGCGATGAAGGAGAGATTGGGCTTGCAGGTGACGGAGGCAAAGAGCAGGCAGCCCAACTGCTGATGGTAGGTGTGAAGTCCTGCGGGGGACAGGGCTTTGTTGTCAGGCTTGTAGTTCGGTCCGGGCATGCGGTAAGGGGTTGAGAATGTGCGGGTGAGATGTTGAACCGCTTCCCAAGCGTTTCAGCATACTTAGAGGTTGAAAGGTGGATAGCTTCTGGCGCGTAGGAGATGTTAAGTTCCAGGAACTGCGTCACGTCGTGGTTCGTGGTGATGTCGACGCGCAGGGCCAGATTCTTCTCGAACTGATCGAGAAGCGTTTTTCTCGTCCCGGTGTAAAGTAGATTGTCCACGTAAACCGTGAGTAAGATGTAGTTGCCGCAGAAGTGCAATCGGAACATCCCGGGATTGTGCAGCAGCTGTGTGAAGCCTATTTCGAGTAGGATTTTGTGCAGGTGTTGCTGCAGAGCCTTGGCGCCTGCCTGATCCCATACAGGGACTTCTTGAGTTGGCACACACGTGAGTCCCCTTCGCCGTAAGTGTGCGGCTGCTCCACGAAAATAATTGCATCCACTAACGCATACATGAATGCGTTCTTCACATTGATTTGGCGAAGTGGTAGGTGCCTTGCTGCAGCGATGGCGAGCAGGATGCGCACGGAGGTGTGACGACTGACTGGCGTTGATCGTAGCCGTGCACGACCCAGCGTGCCTTAAAGCGCTCAATGGTGCCATCGGTCGTGGTTTTCACAAGAAAAACCCACTTGCCCGAGAGGACGCACTTTCCCTTTATTGCTGCTTGGTCGACGAGCACCCGTATGTTGCGCGACTCAAGAGCTCGTATCTCCGCATCCATTGCTGCACGCCACTCTTTGCTGCGAGGTCCCGTCAGCGCCTGTCGCGGGTTTTTTTGGCTCGATGACGCGCGGAGCCGAGGAAGTTGCGGTGTGAAGCCCCAGCAGCTGCAGCCCAGAGACAGTGGTGTCGTAGTGGTGTTGAGGAATAACCTCCTACATGTCGTCATCATCGTTCTCTGGTTCAGATGGGGCTGGCGGCGCAGGGTCCCTGCGACTTTTTCCCGAGGGTCCTGGACGCTGTCAGAATGTTATAATTGTCTAGCCTGCAGTGGGGTACTCCATAGTGAGTACAGCCCAATTAGGGTTTGCTGTATGTATCCAACTGCTTGCTAGTGAACCTCCTCTTTCTTGTTCTAAACTTTCTACTCGTACTTCTGACATGGTTTCAGAGCAGGTCGACCCCCTTGGGTCGATCCTGTGGGTGGGCCCACCACCTAACTGCTTCCGCTGCTCTACTGATGTCTCGCGCCTCGGGCGCGTGACCCTTTGTTCCTGCCGCGCGCCCGGAGCGCGCGGCGTTTTTTCATCCCGCCGTGCGCTCAGGGCGCGCGGCGGTTTTCTGCCCGCCGTGCGCTCGGGGCGCGCGGCGGTTTTCTGCCCACCGTGCGCCCCGAGGCGCGCGGCGGTTTCCTGCTTCGCGCGGCGGTTTTCTGCCCGCCATGCGCTCGGGACGCGTGGCGGTTTCGCGTTCCGTCGACCCGCGCGCCCGTCCCCGTCGACCTGCGCGTGGCTCCCCGTCGCCCTTCGCGGCGGTCCCGTCGACCCGTGCGCGGCTCCTCGTCGCCCTTCGCGGCGACCCCGTCGACCCGCGCGTCGCCCTGCGGCCCCCCTCTCCGCACACCTGAGTTTGCTTACCGCACACCCGAGTTCGCTTCCCGCACGCTTGTGCACGCTTCGCGCACACCTGAGCTCGCTTACCGCACACTCAGGGTATGGGGGTGACGGGTATGGGGGTGGCGGGTGTGCGCGGTCCCCTGCTCCTCCTCCTCCTCCGTCTCCCACTGCTGCAGCTGCCGCTGAGGGGGGTGGGTGTGTGGGAGCCGAAGGAGTGGTGCTAGGGGGGTGACGTGGAAGTGGAGTTAGGGGTGAAGCAGGGGGTGTGTGTCAAGGGGGTGGGACTGTTTGGGGAGGCTGAGAGGAGGCTGCCGTCTTGTCGTCCGCAGCACCTGTAGTCTGGGGCGCTGTCCTGGTAGCCTAGAGAGCCTGCTGCGCCTGTCGCCCGTGGGTCCGTTGCTCCTGCCGCTCCTCGTAGCCGCCGAGCCAGTTACTCCAGTAGTCCGGGGCTCTCTCCTGGTAGCCACTGTGCCAGCAGCTCCTGTTGCCCGTGTGTCTGCAGCTTCAGCCGTCGTCTCCCATCTTCTCTCCTCTCACAGTCCCTCCTCCTCCTCACTTGCCCGCTGTGACTACCACTAGCTTTGCTTATAATTGTGAACTACTGCTATGCTTGCTCATTGTGCTGATTACACCCCACTTTGGCTATGGGGGTGTGTCAGAATGTTATAATTGTCTAGCCTGCAGTGGGGTACTCCATAGTGAGTACAGCCCAATTAGGGTTTGCTATATGTATCCAACTGCTTGCTAGTGAACCTCCTCTTTCTTGTTCTAAACTTTCTACTCGTACTTCTGACAGACGCGACTCGTCGTCGTCGTCATCGTCGTCGTCGTGACGCGTGTCGATGTCGGGGTATTCGCTGAAGGTGTCCTGATTGAGGATCGCCGCGTCCGCTTTGTACTCGGGGGTGGCGTAGCTGCGTGCGTTGTTCACGTACACCAGGCCTGCGCCCACTTGCTGGTCCGCGCGGAATTGCGCGAGGGTGAGCCTCTCGTAGAAGTTGATGTCGCGCGCATGTGTGATTTTGTTGCTGAGAAGGTCGAGGACGATCCAAACCTTGTACTCGTAGCTAATGCCAAGGTGAATGCCCCATCGCGCGCGGCTTGTGAACTCGCCGAGAGTTGAGGTAGGGGGGCTGTACTGCACCACATACCCCCACACGCGGAGCATGGAGGTATCACCCTTCTTGCCCGTCCATTTCACGTGCGGGGAAGAGTTGCCGGTGATTGCTGTGGTGGAGAGAAGGTTATGCAGGCGCACGGCGTGATGCATCGCGTACGGCCAGTAGACGACAGGGAGCTTTGACTGCTTCAGCAGTGCGCGCACTTTCGTCATGAGCTACGGTTCGTTCGCTCAGCAACTCCTTGCTGCGGGTGCGTGTAGAGGAGCGAAATATGATGTATTCCCTTCTGCTCGATATAATCCTGTAACTTCTTGCTTTGAAATTCCGCCGCACCGTCCGTCTGCCATATCTGTAACTTCTTTCCCGACTGTCGCTGCGTGTGAGCGAGCCAGAGCCAGAATACTTCGTACGCCCTGCTCCGGAACTGGACGTTGGCTATCCACACGTAGCGGGTGCCGGCGTCTACGAAGGTGAGCGTGTAGCCTTCGTCGTTGAGCCCACAGTGGCCGACGACGAGGAAATCGCTATACACCTTATGCAACTTCGGTTAGCGATTGGTTCCTGGGTCTAGCAGGGGAAATGGCTGGTGAGTCAGCGCGGCTTCGGGGCAGACAGTGCACGTGTGCGGCTGTGACGTGCTCCTAATTTCATTGCCGTCGGGGCGCAAGATTGCGCCAAGCGCGAAAACCTCAGCGGTGTTGCAGTTGTTGAGAGTTTGGCGAGAGGCGCTGCCACAGGTCGTCAGGTGCGCGGAGTGTGGAGGTGCAGAGGTATCGAGCGCGCGCCTCTTATGGGTCTTCTTCAGGTATGGGTGCAGGTTCCGCTGGTGCCTCCTCTTCCTCTGCTTCGTCGTCCGCCGTCGTCAGCATTAGCGCGAGAAACTTCTGTCGGGGATAGCTGATAGCGGAATATTAGTTCCGGGGGTTGTGCCTGGGACGAGCTCAGGCTCGCGAGGCTCGGGATCAGGGCCATAGACTGTACAACGCGGGGTCGATGGCTCGTTGCCCCAGTTGATTGTGTCCCAAGGATCGCGTGATGGCGGAATATCTGCGGATAATGGTGGCGGTGTGGATAGGCGCAGAGGGCGGCCGAGGGGAACAACTGGAGGAGTGGTTTCTTCCTCGGTTCCCCCCCTCGGTTCCCCCCCTTTGTTCTTCCCGGTTGCGTGAGGCTCCCCAGCCTCCGCCTGAATCTCCCAATCCGCCGCCGTTGCCGCCCCAACTGCCTGTGGTGGTGCCCCAATTTCCGCCTGCGGTAGCCCAGGTTCATTCACTGTTGCCCCATGTTTTGCCGCTGCTTGATCCCCATCCTTCGTTGCTTCCCCATCCGCCTTCTTTGGAGCCGTCTTCCCCGCCAGCTTCGGCCCAAGCGCTGCAGGCGAAGGTACCTCGTGCTTCTGCCATGCGTTTGCGATGGAGTTCCTCAGCTTCGCGTCGCTCAAGCTCCTATTCTTCTTCGACGGTCAGCTTCTTGGTCGGGTCGCGCCAGTGGGGGTATTTATGGAGGAATTTTTCTTTGGTGTAGGGTCGCGGTTCGCCACGTGTGTCGTAAGATCCGCGCCTTCGCCCTCGTAGGATCCACTGAAGACGTTCGTTGGCGGATCGGGGAAGCGGCTCGTCTGGTGTACCGAAGACACGGCGCGTGGCACCTTCAAGCTCGAGCGTTGACAGTCCTTTGTCAGGCGGTGCGCATCATTCTGTTTTCGCGATCGCGGCAACTCCTCTGCCGGCGATGTTGGCGGTGGTAGAGGCGGTAGGGGTGTGGCATTCCCTACAGATGCCGTTAGGGTCGAGATCGTGCAGCGATGTCTCGCGCGCCTGCGGATGATGCGGCACCCATGGTCTGCCGTCGAGGTGCTTCCACTCGGACTGTTGGATGTACTCGAAGCGGAGAGGGATGTGATCGATTAATTCATCCGTTTTGCCGCTGGAGTCCGGGATATCAAAATGCAGGACGTATACGCCGTTGTTGGCGTGTGCACGTCCGAGGTATCTGCCGGCTTTTCTGGCGTTGTAGGACATTGCGCGATTCCTGATCGGTGATGAGTTGCATGCCGCAATCCGTTAGCTGTGACGCCGAGAGTAGATTGAAGCGTAGGTTCTGCACGATGAGCACATCACTCAGTGTGATGTGGGTGTTGCCGTCCCGTGCCTTCAGGATGACAATTCCTTGCGCGCTTGCGCACAGTCGTTCGTTGTTCGCCACAGTGATATAGGTCACCGTGGGGGTGGCGACGGCGTTGGAGATGAAGCGCCTCGAGCCCACCATATTCTTCCCGCAACAGCTGTCGAGATTCCAGGTGTTGTGCTGTCGATCATCGTCACGCGCTAGAAGCGCAAGTCGCGGCGTGACGATGTGCGGGGTGTCGTACTTCAGGAAACGGTCGCGCGCAATCCAGTCGATGGGCGCCGGCCTGGGGTCATACATATGTGGGGGGCTTTCTAGAAGCGAGACTGGAAGGTTCCAGTCTTGGTCGTCGTCGTCGTTGTAGTCGTGGTCCGAGGTAAATGGGTTGTTGTGGTCGGACGCGAAGATAGGATTTTCCATGCGTACAGGTGACGGCGTGCGTATGCAGCGACAACAGGTTCCCCGTGTGTGGCGCATTGCCATGTTGCTGATGACGTTGCGCGTTCCTCCAGGTCGTGTCAGCTGCTGCTGCTGGTGCTGAATTGAAGATTTCGTAGTGCGCGGTGCGGGCTGGAAGCCACGGGCTTGAAGTGTCAGAACATATATATAGCTTATGCTGTTGTGTAGGCTATAGTGGGGTATCCCATAGGGGGTACAACCCAATTAGGGTTTCCTATATGTACTCACTTCATTCATAGTTCATCCATTCTCGTTCTCATTCTCACATGGAATCAGAGCAGGTCCCCTCCTAGGGACTGTTCCTTGGGCCCACCGAAACGCGCCTCGAGTCGCGCCTGCCCTTTTTTTTTTAGCGGCCCGTCGAGTCGCACCTAGCGGCCCGTAGTGCCGCCCTTACGGTTGCGTCGAGCCGCCATAGCGGCTGCGGCGCGCCGCCCCTTTTCCCGGCCCGTCGCCGCCCTTACCCGCGGCTTTACGCCGCCCTCACCGGCGGCTTCGCGCCGCCCCTTACCTGCGGCCCCGCCGCCTCTCTCGTTGCGGCCCCGCCGCCCGTCTTCGCGGCCCCGCCGCCATCTCTCGCTGCGGCCCCGCCGCCACTCACTGCGGCCCCGCCGCCCGTCTTCGCGGCCCCGCCGCCTCTCTCGCTGCGGCCCCGCCACCTCTCACTGCGGCCCCGCCGCCCTACTCAGCGGCCCCGCCGCCCGACTTCGCGGCCCCGCCGCTTCTCTCGCTGCGGCCCCGCCGCCTCTCTCGCTGCGGCCCCGCCGCCTCTCTCGTTGCGGCCCCGCCACCCTTCCTGCGGCCCCGCCGCTTCTCTGCAGCGGCCCCGCCGCCCGTCTTCGCGGCCCCGCCGCCTCGCTACGTCAGCGGCCCAGCCGAGCCGCCCAACAGCAGCGCAGCCGAGCCGCCCAGCAGCAGAGCAGCCGAGCCGCCCCGCCGCCGAGCCGCGCTGCAGCCGAACCGCCCGGCCGCCGAGCCGCCCTGCCGCCGAGCCGCCCTGCTGCCGAGCCGCCCGGGAGCCGAGCAACCGAGCCGCCGTGCAGCCGAGCCGCCCTGCTGCCGAGCCGCCCTGCCGCCGAGCCGCCCGGGAGCCGAGCCGCCGAGCCGCCCTGCCGCCGAGCCGCCCTGCCGCCGAGCCGCCCTGCCGCCGAGCCGCCCGGGAGCCGAGCCGCCCAGCAGCCGAGCCGCCGAGCCGCCCAGTCGCCGGGCCGCCCTACTGCCGAGCCGCCCGACCTGCCCTGCCTGGTGAGCACAGCACCACTGTTACTGCGTGCCCTTCCCCTACTGCTTGCACTACTACACTGTCGTCGTCATGGCTACCCCTAGTGTCCTCGCTTTTGACGCTGAGGGTCGAGCCATTGACTTTGAGGTCTGGGTCGAGGACCTGCAGCTGTTCTTACAGTGCGATAGGGCGGACGGTCTTTCCCTCTTTGACCTCACCTCTGGCGCCTCTCCTGCCCCTGCTGCTGATGCTGACCCCACTGTTCGCTCTCAGTGGGCCACCCGCGATGCTGCTGCACGTCTTGCTGTGCGTCGCCACCTGCCTACCACTGAGCGCGCGCACTTTAGTCAGTACAAGAGTGCTCAGACCTTGTACGACGCTGTAGTTGCGCGCTACTCTTCCCCTGCCACTGCTGCCCTTAGCCGCCTCATGCTATCGTACCTCTTTCCTGACCTTGCTGCCTTTCCCACTGTCGCTGACCTCATTACGCACCTCCGCACTAGTGACACTCGCTACCGTGCCGCCCTTCCTGCTGAGTTCTGCGCCAAGAACCCCCCCCCCCATGTACATCACTCTCTATTACATAGTCACACGCCTCCCTGACTCCCTTCACGTAGTCAGGGACCACTTCCTCTCAGTCTGTCCCACCACTCTCACTGTCGACCTCCTCAAGAAGTCCCTCCTGGCGGCGGAGAAGAGCATCGTCGCTGTAGGAGCCTCTCGTGGTGACCCTCGCACCCCCATCTTTGAGGGGTGTTCTCCTTCCCCCCTGCTGCCCTCTGTTGCCTCTGCTGCTGCTGCCGACCTGCTTGGTCTTGAGTCGGTCTGCGCGGCGTCTGCCCCTAGCGGGAGACGCCGCCCTGGCAGGGGCAAGGGGGGCAAGGGCGCGGGTGGACCTGGCGGGGGCGGTGGAGGTGGCGGTGGAGGCGGCGGAGGGAGTGGGAGTGGCGGTGGGAGTGGTGGCGGGGGCGGTGGTGGCGGTGTCAGCAGCGGAGGAGGAGGCGGTGGCGGCGGCAGCGGTGGGAGCGTAGGCAGCGGTGGTGGTGGAGGTGGAGGCGGCGGTGGCGGAGGGGGTGGAGCTGGTCGGGGTGGTGCCCCGCAGCGTAGCGGCTCTGGTGGTGGCCAGCGTCAGCAGCAGCAGCAGCAGCAGCGTTCGCGGGACATCCCCCCGCCCCAGCAGCTCCGTGAGTGGTACACGCAGCGTCAGCGGGGTGGGGGTTTTGGTCCGTGCACCTACGTCCTTCGTTCCGGCGACCGCGCGGGTGAGCAGTGTGGGGGTGCCCACCCCACCCAGCGCTGCTTTGGCCGCCTGACGGACGCTTGGCGTCAGCAGTTCCCCGAGGCTAGTGAGATTCCCCGTTGGGGAGAGCTGTCTAGGGCTGGCGTAGCTATCTTTGATCTTGACTTTGATGCTATCCTTGCTGCCATGTATGCTGTGACTATTAGTGAGGAGGGTGACTGTTACCGGTGTTTCCCGCCCGACCCGGGCATTGGTACTGCTGCGCCAGGTACTTCTGCGGCTGCTGCTCTAGGTGCCAGTGCGTCTGCACTCTCAGGTACTGGTGAGGCTGCGCTCTCAGGTACTGCGTCGGCTTCGGCCTCCCTCACCTTCACGCTTGACTCAGGGGCTTCTCGCTCCTTCTTTCGAGACCGCACCACCCTCACGCCGCTTGGCCGGCCGGTTGCAGTCTCCCTGGCTGACCCCTCTGGGGGTCCTGTCCTCTCTCACTTCTCCACTGTCCTCCCGTGTCCGGCTGCCCCCTCGGGCACCTTGTCTGGTCTGTACCTCCCCTCGTTCTCGACGAACTTGGTGAGTGGTGCTGACCTGCAGGATGCGGGGGTTCACCAGTTTACTCCTGCGAGTCAGCGGGTGACCCACTGCTCGGACGCCCGCACAGGCCGACACCTGGCCACGTTTTCGCGTCGGCCGGGGTCGAGTCTCTACACCCTGACCACTGAGTCTCCTCCTGTCCCTGCGTCTGGCCAGGTAGCTGCGTCGGGTCAGGTGTTTGCTGCTGCGTCTAGGTCTGGTCCTGATTCTGCCCCCTGCTCGTGTCGCCGCCTTTCTCAGGAGACTCTCCTGTGGCACCACCGTCTTGGCCACCCCTCCTTGCCTCGTCTTCGGGGCATGGCTTCCCGTGTCCTTGTCTCTGGTCTTCCCCGGTCTCTCCCTCCCCTTCCCTCGGGACCCGGACCTTCCTGTGTCCCCTGTGTCGAGGGGCGGCTCCGGGCTGCCCCTCACTCCTCCCAGTTTCCCCCGACAGAGGCTCCTCTGCAGACGCTTCACATGGACGTGTGGGGCCCGGCCCGCGTCCGTGGGCAGGGTCACGAGCGCTACTTCCTGCTGGTGGTTGACGACTACTCGCGTTACACCACAGTCTTCCCCTTGCGCAGCAAGGGTGATGTTACTGAGGTGTTGATCGACTGGATCCGCGCAGCTCGTCTCCAGCTCAGGAGGAGCTTCGGCTCGGACTTTCCTGTTCTGCGTCTGCACTCTGACCGAGGTGGAGAGTTCTCCTCTGGCCTTCTGCGAGCCTACTGTCGTGCACGAGGCATCCGCCAGACCTTTACGCTTCCGGACTCTCCACAGCAAAATGGGATTGCTGAGCGCCGCATTGGCATGGTCATGGACGTCGCTCGTACGTCCATGATGCATGCGGCTGCCCCCCATTTTCTGTGGCCGTTTGCGGTTCGGTACGCGGCGCATCAGATCAACCTTCACCCCAGGGTCTCCCGGCCGGAGACCTCCCCAGCTCTGCTGTGGACGGGGAAGGTCGGCGATGCGTCTGCGTTCCGTGTCTGGGGATCTCGGGCGTTTGTCCGCGACTTGTCTGCGGACAAGCTGTCCCCTCGTGCTGCTCCCTGTGTCTTCCTCGGCTTCCCCCCTGACGCCCCAGGGTGGCAGTTCTACCACCCCTCCTCTCGTCGTGTTCTGTCCTCCCAGGACGTCACGTTCGACGAGTCAGTCCCCTTCTACCGCCTCTTCCCCTACCGCACTCCTTCCCTCCCCCCGCCACCGCACTTCCTTGTGCCAGGTCCCCCCCCGGTAGACCCCCTTCCCCCTCAGGGTCCTGCCCCTTCAGGTGTGTCCCAGGTAGACGCAGTCGAGCCGGTCGAGGTTGCTGGTGACTCTGGTCCTGCTGCGGGTGCTGAGCCTGGGGGTGCTGCCTCTGGGGGTGCTACGCGCGTGGGTGCTGAGCCTGGGGGTGCTGAGCCTGGGGGTGCTGAGTCCTGGGGTACTGAGCCTGGGGGTACTGCGACTGGGGGTGCTGAGCCTGGGGGTGCGGAGTCTGGGGGTGCTGAGCCTGGGGGTGCTGCGACTGGGGGTGCTGAGCCTGGGGGTGCGGAGTCTGGGGGTGCTGAGCCTGGGGGTGCTGCGACTGGGGGTGCTGAGCCAGGGGGTGCTGCGTCTGGAGCTGCTGAGCCTGGAGCTGCGGAGCCTGCGGCCACTGGACCTCCCCTTGTGGCGTCTGGCGGTGCGGGACCTGGCGGTTCTCCGGGTGCTTCGCCTCGGCGGGAGCCCCTCTCTCCACAGGAGCTGCGCGAGTGGTTTGCTCGCCGCTGGAGACGTACTGCTGGAGCCGGAGCTCCCTCGACTGCTGAGGGTACTTGTGCCGCTGGTCCCGGAGCTGCTGGGCCTTCGGGTCCGCCTGGAGCTGGAGCTGCTGCGGGTGTTGGTGCTGCTGGTGCTGCTGGAGGTCCTGCCCCTGGAGGTGCTGTTGGCGCTGGTGCTGCTGCTGAGGGTGCTGTCCCTGCTGTGTCTGGAGTCGCCGCGCGGCCTCGGCCGTACTTCGTTCCACTCCTTCAGCAGGTTCTTGGTCTTTCTCCTCCTGCAGCGTGTCCACCGCCTGTTCAGTCACAGTCCCAGTTAGAGCCCGCCTCCCCACTTCCTGCTCCCTCTCCTTACACTGGTCCCACTGGAGGTCTTGCTGAGCGTCGTGAGCCTGCGTCTCGTCCTGCATCGCCTGTTCGTGCTGCTCGCGCTAGTGGTCGCGGTTCGCGTCAGCGTCCTCCTCCTGTCCCTGGCACGCACCGGATGTCTTTGCGTCCGTCCACTGCTCCTCTGCGTGCCCCTTTGCCTTCTCCTCCTGAGTCCTCTCTTCCTGCACTTACCGACCCAGAGTCCGACTCTCTTCGTGCTACCAGTCCTACTGTCACACGTCTCCTTGCTACTGTCGTCACTGACCCCTCTTTTGAGTCCACTGCTGCGTCTGCTCTTGTTGCTGAGCTCGTCGACTTTGCTGCTCGCTGTCGTCTAGACTACGCTGCCGGTCTTGTTGCTGAGTCTGCGTCTGTCTGTCCTCCGTCCGTCGGGGGTGAGTGTGCTCTTGGCACGGACGTCCTTGAGGACAGGCAGGAGGAGTTCCAGTGTCTGGCTGCTGCTTCACCTCATCTTGCGTCCGTACTACTTGCCCCTGAGGGAGACCCGGATGCACTAGACATCCCGACTCCGCGCTCTTACGCGGAGGCCGTAGAGGGTCCCTACTCCTCTCAGTGGCAGGCAGCTATGGATGCAGAGATGGCGTCCTGGAAGTCCACAGGCACCTACGTTGACGCGGTTCCCCCTCCTGGGGCGAACATCGTCAGTGGCATGTGGATCTTCAGGGTGAAGCGGCCGCCGGGCTCTCCACCTGTCTTCAAGGCGCGGTACGTCGCTCGTGGCTTCAGTCAGCGGCAGGGAGTTGACTACTTTCAGACCTTCTCTCCCACCCCGAAGATGACCACTCTTCGGGTGCTGCTGCACATAGCCGCTCAGCGCGACTACGAGCTCCACTCTCTTGACTTCAGCACTGCTTTCTTGCAGGGTAGCCTGCACGAGGAGATCTGGCTGCGCCGTCCACCTGGCTTCACTGGGACTTTCCCTCCTGGCACCCAGTGGAGCCTCCGACGGCCAGTCTACGGTCTCCGCCAGGCACCGCGTGAGTGGCACGACACACTGAGGACTACGCTTGCGGCTCTTGGGTTTGCTCCCTCTACTGCTGACCCGTCGTTGTTTCTGCGCACCGACACTTCTTTGCCGCCGTTCTACATCCTCGTGTACGTCGACGACTTGGTCTTTGCCATAGCTGACACTGCTGGACTAGCCTACGTGAAGTCCGAGCTGCAGAAGAGACACACGTGCACAGACCTGGGTGAACTGCGCAGCTACCTTGGCTTGCAGATCACTCGGGACAGAGCACGCCGCACCATTACCTTGACTCAGTCACACATGGTGCAGCAGGTCCTTCAGCGCTTCGGCTTCACGTACTCCTCGCCTCAGGCCACTCCTCTGTCTACTCGCCACTCGCTCTCAGCTCTGCCTTCGGATGAGTCCGTAGAGTCGAGTGGCCCGTACCCAGAGCTTGTTGGTTGCCTCATGTACCTGATGACCTGCACACGACCTGACCTTGCATACCCTCTTAGCATTCTTGCACGCTATGTTGCTCCTGGGAGACACCGACCAGAGCACATGGCTGCAGCGAAGAGGGTGTTGCGCTACTTGTGCAGTACGTCGGGCATGGGGCTAGTGCTTGGAGGGAGGAGTCCAGTGGTGCTCACTGGGCACGCGGACGCTTCTTGGGCTGACGACCAGGCTACGCAGCGGTCGTCGCAGGGTTACACCTTCAGTCTTGGTTCCGGCTCTGTCTCGTGGCGGGCTACTCGCTCGTCCTCTGTTCTCGGCTCCAGTTGTGAGGCTGAGATCTACGCCGGGGCCATGGCTGCACAGGAGCTTCGCTGGCTCACCTACCTGCTGACTGACCTTGGAGAGCCGCCTCGTTCTCCTCCAGTGCTGTACGTAGACAACAAGGCCATGCTGGCCTTGTGTCGAGAGCAGCGCTTGGAGCACAGAACGAAGCACATTGCTCTCCGTTACTTTCTTGCTCGTGAGCTGCAGCAGCGTGGTCAGTTGCGACTTGCGTACGTGGCCTCTGAGGCCAACACTGCTGATGTGTTCACCAAGGCACTTCCGCCTTGTGACCATCAGCGCTTCTGCACTCAGCTGGGTCTTGTACCTGTCTTGCCTCACTTGCTCTCCTCTTGACCTTGCTTGTACTGTCACATATATATACCTGCTCTTGCTTGTCTAGCTCTATATATATATGTGCACTCCTGCATGTGAACTGGCCTTGTGGCCTTGTCGTTGTGCTCGGACTGTGTGGTGACTTTGTGATCCACCCTGAGCTTGCTGTTCTTTGCGTGACTGGTCTTGTGACCCCTTGTTCTCCCCCACATTGCCTATGGGGGTGTGTCAGAACATATATATAGCTTATGCTGTTGTGTAGGCTATAGTGGGGTATCCCATAGGGGGTACAACCCAATTAGGGTTTCCTATATGTACTCACTTCATTCATAGTTCATCCATTCTCGTTCTCATTCTCACATGAAGTGTGTCTTGTCGCACGTCTTGTCGGTCGGCCCAAGTGCTCGGATTCGGCTGGCGTTTGCTAGAGCGGAATTTGCATCGCTCCGCCGAGCGCCCGAAATGTTTACAAGTTTTGTAGTAGTGGCGCCGCGGTCGTCGCTCTTCTTTGTTGTCGGCGTAGAAGGCGAGTCAATCTCGTCGCGGTGCGGGACGATCCTTGTGCAGGTCCATGTCCAATTGTTCGACGAGAAGGGCGGCGCAAAGGGCAGCTTCCGAGATAGCTCCATGTTGCTGGAGGAGCGCCTTGCAGGGTCGCCATTCGGGGCCGAGTCCTGCGAGCACGATGGTGACGAATATTTTTTTTCGGAGATCGAACTCCCATGCTTTGCGATTTAATAGCGTATGCTCTGGCAACGATTGATGTAGCTGCTCGCTTTCTCCCCGGGCCCCATTTTTACACTCCATCAGATGTTGGAGTAATCTGCTCGACAAGACTGAGTCCTTTGGCTGATACAACTTTGTGAGGTACCGCCAAGCTTCGAGTGCCGGAACCGGCTTCGTTTAGCGAATGCCCAGCTGCTCCGTCGGTGACATGTTCCTTAGTAGAACGATGTACGCCATGAGTGAGTCGTTATTATACTGCGCTCTGGCATCGTCGGTGTCCACCGTTGGGCCTGGGTAGCTGCAGTCAAAATAATACTAGATTTGCGCGTTCTGCAGCAGCAGCAGCTCCAGCTCAAAACTCCATGTGTAAAAGTATTTCCCGTAAAAACTGTACTTATCTAAATCTTTTAAATGTTGAGGAATTTCGACTGGGCTGAGAGCATTGCATCATCACTTCGACGTGGGGTATTTGGTGTTGATGTGTTTGTGTCGAGGGAGAAGGATTGCGGGGCGGTTTCGCGGCCAGTCGCGGCCGGTTGAGTGGGTTGGGAGGAGGTTCCCGCGTCGCCATTCTGCAATGTCTGGAGCCCTTGCTCCAGAGTTGATAGTCGCTGAGGTAGTTGCTCCAGTGCGACCGAGCTGATTGTCGCCGTCGCTTTCGAGCTTGCATCCGGATTCGGTTGGGCTTCAGCCGTTGGTTTTTCTTGACCTCCTGACCCTCCAGCCATCTTGACGAGTGAACGCGTGCCGGACGCCACATTTAGTTCGTAAGAACTTTTGGAGGTGGCAGTGCGAAGAATTCCAGAGTTTCTCTCATTCCATGTTACGATTCTACGGGGGACCTTGCCAGGATCCCCCTTAGGTTGTTCGCAGAGAGTTTTAATGCAGCGGAAGTAAATGACATCAAGTCATTGTGAATGTAAAATGACTGAAGAGGTTATAACAGAAGCATACATAGGTTTATATATAAAGTACAAGGAAAACGAAACGACCCATTGTCGTTTACACCTTCCTTAGTGGTGACGCTAACTATTATTTATGGATGGCCAATACATTTCTCTTCATGATTGACGCGTGAGGCAATGGCAGACAAAAGAGATCATATCGCCTTTCCTACCCTTGCGTGGGTATTCATATGTCGTTCACTCAGCAAAGGGTGTATTATTTTGGGATGCGGGTTACGCCAGGTGTCCCTCTATTTATATTCACGTAACCTATTTTGTCTTGACAAAACCTTCCAGTGGCTTTGTGCATGCAAGCTGGACCCAAGGACAACAATCTAGTGAGTCGATTCACACGCGGTTTCTGGTTCGGCAAACGCGGTTTCTTCTGCTTTCGCAATCTTTTACGATCTTTCTGAATTTGAAATATCAAGGAAGCCCACCGGCTCCTCCACTCGCTGCCAAAGTACGAATCTGTGGTTAGAATCTCATATCATATGACAAATCCATGTCATCGTCGATAAGCACGGGCAAGTCTTTTCATTAATGCAAAGAGACAAGCGTTATCGATTGTCTTGGACCAACCGAAAATATCTGTGGCGGAGCTGAAAGCTTGGAACGGTGGTGCGACCGAGTGAAGCAGCACGCCTACAAAAAATTATCAAGTGCAAACTTGCATGTGATCCGATCTAATTTGCGCCCGTAGAATTGAAATAGCTCCAGCTCACATTTTCAGTGTTGTCGCAAGTTACCACATAACAAGGCATTTATCCGCATGGCAGCCTCTACTAGGGACGACTAAGGTAGCACTCTGGCGCCGAACCTCCTGCACCGTCACCGTCACACAACACAAACAAGGCCAAGGGACGGGTTTTCAGCTTAGCGGGGACAGGTACCTGGACCCATCCGCTTTCAGGGGACGAGCAGCGCTTTCTGCGCACAGTTTCCACAAAACAGTGGGCTAGGGGGGGACAGTTTTTGTTCAAGTTAGAGACTCGAGTTCTCAATGAGCCACGTTTCTCACTTTTCACAGAGAGTTCACTGTAGGTGTTCAATCACAGATTCCCTACTGCTCTGGCTTGTCGTTTCTACCCAATAAGGGCAGGGCATAAAAATATAAACCCCTAGGGAACCTTGACGCATTTTTGGGAGGGATCAACCCTAAACACGGGAAAGGGCATTGTTTTTAGGGTTTCGGGTCAGGGGCTGCAATATATATCCTCACATTTTCTCAGGGTTTCCGGTGCAATATACAGGTTTGGAAACAGTAGTTTGACGAGCCACCCAAAACGTGGGCTGGATTCGGTATAAAAGACAAGCAGGCGCAGTGCAGGATCTGTGTGATTGTAGATCTACAGTGAGCGAGCTGCGTAGAATGTAACACGTGGCTCATTGAGAGCTTGAGTCCCTAACCTGAACAATAACTGTCCCCCCCTAGCCCAGACTTTTGCAGAAACCGTGCGCAGAAAGCGCTGTCCGTCTCCTGAAAGCGGAGGGGTCCAGATACCTGTACCCGCTAAGCTGAAAACCCAAGCGGGGAGCGACAACACAAGCGCGAGGAAATGCTACAGTGCTTCGGATTCCCGAATCCATTCCCCGATTCGTGTTTCCCGATTCCTTCCCGAACCAGGGATGCAATCGCGCGGGAGCAGCATTCCCTCTTGCCCGCTGACATCAGGCGGGCCTAGAACGGCTACACACCGCTCGATCGGCTGGCCGAACCGTCGTGCAAATGCTGTCGATTGGTTGATTTGTTATTGTGTGGATGTGAACCAGCTGCCACACGCTTTTGAAATGCGCGTCGTCCCTAAAATTTTGTCCTGCTGCACTGCCAGCCAAATTCTAACACCCGACGTAACATGCGTTTCGGTTTCTCTCGGTATCTGTATGTTGAACCAGTTTCTCCGTGGTACCTCTGACTTTGACCACCACCCATACCGAATAGTGATGCTACTGAACTGGTGGTTCTCCCAAGTTCTCTTCATTCAGCAAGCCGAGCCCATTGATGCTTGTTTGCGAACGTCAAACCCAGCAACACCATGGCCCAGCTTACTGCACTATTCTGAACCATACCAAACCATTTCGTGTCTAGCATTTTTCAAACAGAAGCGTACACGCGCAACAAACTACCTGTCCAGACATAGAAAAGGTTGGACAGGTAGTTGTACTACTTTTCACAATACGAAACCAGTGGCGTAGAGTTCTGGCGAGAGAAACTGCGTTCCTCGTTCCTCTCCACGATACGCATTGCCTCTCGCGCGGCTTTACTAGGAGGGTCATACTCTGTATATAAGAACCAACAACTGATATCCGAGAAACACAGCGTGCGTCTCTTCTCAAACGGCATACGACCAATACTGTGAATTCTGGTACCATCACATACTGTGAAAGGAAAGCGAGCCACTCTTGACCAAATGGATTCTTTCAAAAGAGTAGAGCTCGGCCCGAATGAGTTCGCGTATTCCCAGCCCGCATTCTTCAGTTTTCCGTCTCTCCATTGCAACACCATCTCGAAGCTGATTTCTTCTTCCGGCGACGAAAAAGCTCCAGCTTCTGCGATTTTCGCAGCCGCGGTGGCGCCCCAAGCTCGGAGTTTTCCCCGCGATGTTCAACGACCTGTCGCCGGCGACGGCTGTTACTCAGCGACGACGCTTCGCACGTGCCACTTCGATCGCATGCCTGACGAGCTGGTCGCAGAAATCGCGCGGTGCGTCTTCGCTAAAGCGCAATCGGCGGCGGACGTCGCGGGGATGCTCGTGACGTGCAGGCGGTTTAGCAGCGTTTGCCATCCCGCCGCCAGCTGGTCGCTACGCGCCTCGGCCGCCATCAAAATGCTTCTGCCGGCAGACGCGGCGCGATGGACGGCGGCGGCGCAGCGGCTGCTCCTGAGCGCCGCGGCGGAGGGCAACCTCGAGGCGATTTACGTTGTGGGCATGGTGAGTCAGCATTTGCCGACTCGGCGCATTGTCGTGTTCGCGCAAGCATTTTCCCTCCCTGTCGCCTCTCCGATATTTCTTTCAATTTACCCCCCCTTTTTGAGTATAAACTTACTAATTCCCCCACTTCCCCTCCGCCTCCCCGCGCATTCTTCCCCTCCAGATTTCCTTCTATTGCCTCAACAACCACTGGGCGGGCGCAAAGCTCCTCGCGCAAGCGGCGGAAGCGGGGCACGGCGCGGCGATGTACTCGCTGGCAATAATCAACTTCCACGGCAGCGGCGGCGCGGCGGACGACGCGAATCCCGAGGTCGGCGTGGAGCTGAGCTGGCGCGCTGCGCGGCTCGGGTTCCTCCCCGCGTTACAGGAACTCGGGCATTGCTTCTTAGACGGATACGGCGTCGCGCAAAGGACGTCCTTAGGGCAGCTGCTGCTACAGCACGCGGCGGCGGGGCTGGCGGAAGCGGACAGACGGGGAAGCGCAAAGGCCAAGGCGCGCTCCGCGCCCGTTTCCCCCGCGTGCGCGGAAGCAGGAGCAGCGGGAAGCGGAGGCCGAGTGGCACAGGGGCAGGCGCAGGTTGCGCAAGCGGGAACGCGGAATTCGCAGCAGCAGCAGCCGCAACCGCAGCAGCGGGAGCTCCGCCGCATTCCGCGCTCGCGCAGCTGGCCGCAGTGCCATGTTTCTTCCCCCGGCGGCGAAGTCTCGGCCTCCGCCCGCGCGCGCGTGTGCGCGAGAGGTGACTGTAACGCGAGGGGTGACTGTAACGAAGCGTGCGGCAGGGGGATGCTGCGAGGCGCTGACGCTGGAGGCGCGAGGCTTAGGGGGGATGTGACTGTAGAGGGCAGGGGGAACGGTGGCGCTAGAGGCGCGGGGGAAGGAAAGGACGAGAGGGAGATCAACGGTCGCGATGACGCGCAAGGGGAGGAGCGGCAGATGCTTAGAGAGGCGGAAAGTGCACGAGCTCCATCCGAACCAGGGGTTGATCGAACCATGGTTTTCTCACTCTGTTCTGAGGAGGAAGAGAGAGAGGAGGGGCAAGAGGGGCAGAAGCGGCAGGGGGCGGAAGGGGAGGAAGACGCAATGGGAATGTTGCTGCTGCTAGAAGAGATGGCGGGGGAGAGAGGCGTGGAGGGAGCAGAGAGCAAGCGGGAGAGCGAGCTGGAAAACCAAGGGTTTGAGGCTTTCCCGTTGTCCCTGAACTGTCCCTCTCGCCGCCTTCGCCTGTCTGTGAATCAGCAGACGCAATTGCTTCTTCTGCTGCTGCTGCTGCAGGTGCTCTAGCTGGTATCCTGAGAAGCTATGGGGGCGTGTGTGGAGAGGACCAAGACTCCTGGATAGACTCAGACGATGATGAGAGTGATGAGGAGGGGGGTGAGGAGAGCGAGGAGGAGAGCGAGGAGGAGGAGGAGAGGGAGGAAGGGTCAAGCAGCCCACTGCTCTCTGCTGCGTCCTTCGCCTCTCTCGCTTTTATTCGGCAAATGCTCCCGCTTACCGCCTCTCCTGCTGCTGTTTCTGCTACTGCCGCCGCCGCTGCCACTGCTACAGCTGCTCCGGCTGTAGCTGCCACGTCAGCAGCTGCCGCATCCACCGCAGCCCTCCAGCTGGCGTTTCCGCGGCCGCAGGCCGCCCATCGCGTGCACGACTTCCTCGCCAGCTGGCACGCGCTGCGCTCGCTGCCAGCTGGCAGGCGCTGCTGCGGTAACCCTGCGGGCTGCCGCCCGGAGACGAGGGAGAATGAGTTCAGGAGTTGTGTGCGGTGCGGGAAGGCCAAGTACTGCAGTCGGTCGTGCCAGGTGGCCGATTGGAAGTTCAGGCACTCCTTCATCTGCTGCCCTGAGTAAGAATTGGGCTTTGAGATGCTTCACAAGAAATTTCAGGGAGTTAGAGGCATTCTTTCACTTGGTGCTTGGGCTCCGGGCGGCACTGCCTGTTCATTCAGATACCGTCATCACCCGGATATAAGACAGTGTTGAATAGTAGACAGGGGTTGTCTACTATACGGGTGTCTCTTATAAACAGGCTAGCCTCATTATAAGACACCTATTTGTGTGTATGAGATAAGACATATATGTCTTATAATCGAAACTTCAATAAATTATAGCGAAAGTTGAAGTACCGCGTACTTTTTTACCCTTGCGAAGCGCGAATTCTTCCACGCGCTGACCCAGGACCTACCAAATTTGCCCCTGCAGGTGTTCTCCATAACGTGGCGTCTCGGGCAGAGGTTGTCGAAGTGGCACCTTCGCAACATCCACACGCATTATGAGAAATTATAAAATTTAAACACACATTGTGTTTTTTAAATTGTGTATTGTGAAAGCGAAGCTGCTTGTACTGCACATTTGGCATCGTCGAAGCGCGCTAAACGCCCTTCTCCAACTACAAAAACCGTGGGTTGGAGCTCATTTCCCTCCACCCACGTTTCTCTATTTCCAACGGCTCACTCAACTTTCCCGCTCGAGTAGTTTTTTCCTCCGTCCAAACTGGCTAGAACCAAAACGCTTCCTCGAGGCGTTTCACCCTCGACTTTACTCAGCGATATTTTTAACTTCAATCGCTCAACGATGGCACCTACGCCGGCACTTAACAACGACAACTCGGCCAACCCCGCTTCCGACTCCGACCGTAACGCCCGCGATTTTGCGGGCGATCGACGTAACAAGCGTCGGGCAGAAGATGGACCTTCCGCCCCGACTGGAGTGGACGTGCTGCTGGGCGGGCTCGATGCCCAGCACCCTTCGGCGAATGTGGCGCCAGTGGCAGCGGCGGCTGGCGCGACACACGCGACTGACGCGGGGCACACGCCAGCACCCGCGGCTGGACCGTCGCGTCAGCGCCAGAGGCGACGACCGGCGGTCTCCTCGTCTGACGCGACGGCGACCCCTACGCTGACGCAGGCGTTGACCCCGGACCAGGTTAACGCGCTGCTGTCCCTTCTACAGCAGCAGCCCGTCAGCATTACAGCCGCGGAAACTGCACTTCCTGCTGCATCTGCGTCTGCTAAAAACGAAACTGCAAAAAAGGAAAAAGGAGTGCGAGAAGCAAGGACGAATCGGCGCAACAACGACGCAGCGACCGGCGTTCCCCCTGCTCCAGCGGTCGACAACGACACCGACGACTCCGAAGATGACGCCGGTGAGGCTCCAGTCGACAATACTAATTTTATTGGCACGGAAAATCTCCCCCCCCTCCCTTCTTCTAACCTCACTTTTTCGGCGACGACATTCGTCAACGACTCCGTGCGAGAGCAAGCGGAGCTGCTGGAGGACTTGCGCGCGTACCTGCTGCACGCGGAATACAAGGCGCAGCGCGGCGACTCGGCAGGCGGACTCGAACTCATCTCACACGCCCTCAACCTCATCGCGGGGCGTTTCGAGGTGCTTCAAGTGGAGGACGCCTCCGACTTCCGCACGGCGAAGCGCTTCAAGCTGTACCAGCAGAAGAGCCTGCTGACCTCTCGACCCTTCAAGCAGGCGGTCGCGGACATGGCTGCGATGGACCGCGCCGCAAGCGCATACGCTCGCGTCAACCGCGGCGGAAGCAACGCGCCGATGCCGTTCATTCCCAAGCGGGGTCCCCCACCCACGGCCAATTGTCGTGGGTTTCGGGGCTCGTGCTTCCGCTGCGGCCAGCCGGGCCATGTGGCAAGTGCCTGCCCTAGGAACGAGCATGGTGGCCAAGGTCCCGCTCCGGTAGTGTAGGAGCGGACCATGGGAAATGCGCTCGGAGCGCAAGGCACGGTGCACTCTAGAGTGCGGAAACCGTGGGCAGCCCTAGGGGTTTGCGATGGCAAGAGGCCAGCCCTAGACAAGGGTAGAGTAGGCCTTGGGCCTAGGTTAGGGAAGGGGAACATCAACCCCTCGGTCCCATGTATTGGCCACTAGGTGGCGTATGCATGCTAGGAAAGCATTGCTATGTGTGTCGGGTCGATTTAATAAAACATTATTCCTAAAGGCCCTCTGATTTTGGCAAGTGACACTCTAAGAAACAAAGAAGTGGTGCAGAGCAAGAGAGAAAGAGAATCAGAGAGAAAGAAAGAGAGAGAGAGAGAGAGAGAGAGAGAGAGAGAGAGAGAGAGAGAGAGAGAGAGAGAGAGAGAGAGAGAGAGGGCATGGACAGCCGCATCCAATCGTGTGTGGACCGTGGGGCGAGCCGGTCGGTGCTCGGCACACTCGTTGACATAGCAATTCATTATCAATTCTGTCCACACCGTTTACAAGTGATCTCAAGCACGTGCACACATGCAACACACGTATTTTTAAATAAAAAGTGCAACCCTTGTCCCATGCCACGAACACACAGGAGCGTGGCAATACGAGGCGGCATGCGGCGACGACCCATACGAATTTGCCATAACGGACAAAACCGTTACACATATGCGCGGCCGGCTTCGCGCGACCTTTGCATGGTGGAGCTCATGGTGCTCGAGTAGCCTTGTCCTCTCCGTCATAGCCAAAGGCTATTGGTTGCCATGGAGCCACGGCCCACCGCAACCCTTCCACGATCGCAACCATGTCGGGGCGAACACGCATGCCACATTCACACGTACTGCCGTACAAGAACTCACAGAGACCGGAGCGGCAGTTCCGATGGCCGCAAAGGAGCTTACTTGTATAAGTCCGCTCAACGTGGTCGAGCAAAAAGACAAATGCAGGCTCATTCTTGATCTGAGGAAAGTCAACGCCCACTTAATTGTCCCCAAGTTCAAGTACGAGGGACTTAACCGGGTGGCCGACCTGGCACGCGCTGGGGACTGGATGTTCTCCATCGACCTCAAATCCGGCTATCACCACATCGACATCCACCCCTCGTGCTGGAAGTTCCTTGGATTCGAATTTGGTGGACACACATACGCATTTCGATCCCTGCCATTCGGACTCGCCACAGCTCCATTCGTCTTCACGCAACTCATCAAGCAACTTGCTCGGCGTTGGCGAGAACAGGGCATCCGAGTAGTGCCATACGTGGATGACATTTTATTTCTCTGCCAGTCAAAGGCCCATGCGCAAGCTACCTGTCAGCGCGTAATATTGGACCTCAAAGCAGCGGGGCTGGTGATAAACACGAAGAAATCGCAGCTCTCACCATCGCAGCACCTTCGATTTTTGGGTGTAGAGTTGGACACCGACACCGGCCGATTCTCCATCGGTCCCGACCGACGAGTCGCGCTACATGCAACCATCCAGAACCTCCTAAGTGCAAGCAAGGCAAGCACACCAGTCCCCGTCCGTCATGTGGCCAGAGTCACAGGCATGCTCGCCTCAATGAGTGTCGCACTAGGCGCGACAGCTCGCGCATTCAGCCACGCCATGTTACAAGTGATCAACGACGCGCCGTCATGGAAAAGCAGTGTGATCGTCTCCCCATCTGTTGCTGAGGAGCTCAACTTCTGGCGCGAAGAGTTTGATCGGTTTAACGGTGCACCATTCCACGTCCGAAACAGTTACGACGCTGTAATCCATGTGGACGCCAGCTCTCACGGTTGGGGCGCCACCCTGACCACGTTCCCGGGCGGCCTCGAAGAAGCTAGTGCAACCATGCCAGAGCCGCTACGAGCAACGTCCAGCACGAGACGGGAGATTGAAGGCGTCTTTTGGGCAATCCAAACGTATGCCAACAAGATCCAGAAAAAACACGTTCTCGTGCGGGTGGACAACCAAGGTGTATTCTTCATCCTTCGCAAAGGCGGCTCTCGCAGCCCCGACCTCACCATGGCCTGCAAGGGCATCATACGAACATGCATGGAGCTCGGCACGCGCTTAATCATCGAATGGATTCCCCGCGAACTCAACTCACACGCTGACGAGCTTTCCAAAATAGTCGATCACGACGACTACTCGTTGAAGACGCCATGGTTCCGCATCTTGGAACGTCGTTGGGGTCCCCATTCCATCGACCTTTTTGCAAACTCCCGCAACACCCAGCTATCGCGCTTCTGCACAAAGATCCCTCACCCAGACGCCTTCGCAATTGATGCATTTTCGCTCGCATGGACAGGCGAAAATGGTTTCGCGTTCCCCCCACCCCAATTGGTCCCCGCCGTCCTCCACCACGCACAACGCACCCACGCATCACTCACACTGATAGTTCCGCACTGGCCGGGCACAAGCTGGTGGCCACTACTACAACCCTCCCCATGCACGTGGGCGTCACACATCCATGCACACATCCCTCTGACACACGGAAGCCAATGCTTAGCTGCAGGGACACATTCCACTGCCTTCTCAGGCTCAGGATTACCGCACAGCCCAATCATAGCACTCCGAGTGGTATTTGACTAATTCATAACTTCTCCGCCTTGTGTTCAGAATTGCTCCCAAAGCTACACGACCATCTGATTAACATGATCGCACAGTCTCGTGCAAACTCGACGATCCGGACATACGAACCATACTGGACTAAGTTTCGAGCCTTTTGTACAAAGGTGAACCTTGCATTTCTCCCCGCATCCGACATGACCCTCGCGCTATACCTGGTCCATGCAATCCAACGTAAAGCTACCCTGTCCGTAGTACAGCTCACGTGCTCAGCAGTCAGCTTCGCCCATCGCATGACTGGGAGCACATGCCCGACGGATGGGCCATTCACCACACAAGTCCGCGACTTTGCGAAACGCCATTGCCCTCGCCCTACTCGTCTGAAGGAGCCCGTATCGATCCAACAAGTTCGAGACATGGCGGCGAGCTACCTGCTGTCTGACAATCCGGCGGAATTCCAGAAAGGGCTGATCCCTATCCTCATGTACTCGGGATTTCTGCGATACTCCGACCTCGTGGCTATCAAATGGCAAGACATCCAATTCGACGACGATGTCATGTGGATCCTCATACCACACTCCAAGACGGATCAGGCCGGTCACGGAACATGGATACCCATTGCGGCAACGGCGGACCCCTGCTGCCCCGTGCGCTGCACCAGACGCTTCATTCAACTTGCTGGCTACGGCCCGCACTCGGAGGGGTCGTTGATCCGCGTCTTCGGCCATGCCTCAACCAGCGTGGGCCAGGCCAGGCCACCTTCATACACGACGATCCGGAACTGGTGCAAGGAAGCCTTCGCAAAGGTTGGGCTTGGAGAGCAGCAGCTCGGCACTCATTCCTTCCGAAAAGGCGCGGCCACAGTGGCAGCCAACACCGGTGTACCAGACAGAATCTTCAAAAGACTGGGCAGGTGGCGAAGTGACACAGCCAAGGAAATGTACGTCACGCCATACGTCGAACCTCTCATCAAGGCATCGCGCATCCTGCAGA
The DNA here is from genome assembly GCA_947471745.1 of Closterium sp. Naga37s-1. NCBI lineage: Eukaryota > Viridiplantae > Streptophyta > Zygnematophyceae > Desmidiales > Closteriaceae > Closterium > Closterium sp. Naga37s-1. The sequence continues at coordinate 986,038 of CANJKZ010000888.1, forward strand.
ACCCGACACTTGCATTGTCCTCGGAGCAACACGCAGAGGCACTCGTACGCAACCGGAAACCCCCGCTGCCCATGTCTCAGAGGCCCCATTTGCAATGAGAACGATGCCAAATGATAAAAACAAGAAAGCAAGCTTTCTCAATATTATAAATTTTAAACACACATTGTGTTTTTAAAATTGTGTATTGTGAAAGCGAAGCTGCTGGTACTGCACATTTGGCATCGTCGAAGCGCGCTAAACGCCCTTCTCCAACTACAAAAACCGTGGGTTGGAGCTCATTTCCCTCCACCCACGTTTCTCTATTTCCAACGGCTCACTCAACTTTCCCACCACCCACCCCAGCATCGACTGCCTACTAAGGCCGTTTGGACACGGTACATTTTAGCTAGTATTCTCTGCATGTACTAGCTTGTGTTAGAACTCGATGGATATGTTGTAATATGCCATTTGCAATGAGAACGATGCCAAATGATAAAAACAAGAAAGCAAGCTTTCTCAATACTCTTTTTAAAGAAGTACGGAAAATATTTCTAAGTAGTTTAAAAAGTTTCCATTTATAAGACTTATAAGACACCCTAAACCATCCCGTTTACAAGATAACTCAAGCATTTTTGCCCGTGTACGAGATAAGACATATATGTCTTATATCCGGGCGATGACGGTATTATGCCCACATGCCCCGCAAGCTGCAGGTGCTACACACGGCATAAGATAGGAAAGGGGGCATTATACGGAAGGGAGAACATCCATAGGATACGTACATTAGAATGGCTTGTATTTCTGTAGAGCTCAATGAGTTGCCTTGTTTGCCAGCTTGGTATATTATTAGGGCGTGTTCGTTTTTTCTTCGAAAGTTCGAACTTCTTCACGTTACCAGCTGTCGCCAATGTCGTCAAACTTTTCGCAAGTCAGCTTTTGTGTTGGTGTCCACTCTGTAGAACACTTCGAGTTCGGATGAATTACTCTCAGATTTTTTTCACGGTTCGAAAAGCAGAAATTTGCACAATTTCGGAATTTTTTTGCCACGCGATTTCGTCGCACATGTGCGACCGTCTGCGACCACAACGATATGTGTATCGCTTGGCGGGAATGTCAAATACAGGAGCCACGTCGACATGCCGAAACATTTTTTTCCGTGTGTATCCTGTGCGACTCTGGCAGGGTTTCGTACGCGATTCGAAAAAGAATCGAATTCCAGGTGTGCCACATCTGATCACCATTTCGAGTTCGGTTTTTTCTCTACCATAGCCGCGGTTAGCGAATTTTTGAGAACCTGGTGTTCGACAAACGCTGGCGACCAAATTTCGATTCCAAATTTTGATTTTTTCACTCAATGTAAAAACGAACACGCCCTTAGTGAGCAATCTTTTTAAATGTGGCCAAACAAGAACCAGCAAAGCCTGCAGGAGTACGTACATTTTTTTTTTTCCCAAAGTACATTTATTTCTCATTGGCGATACCGTGTAAGGAAATTTTCAGCATTCCTTACCGCGTTCTTCAACATCGCGTACAACAGCAGCCGTTGTTCGCCCATTACTGCTAACGGGGCTTCGCCAACTTCGCGCGCACTGTTTTATCAAACCTTGCACTGCTGGCCTGACCGAGTCGGCCCACGCTTCGGGACTAGCCCGAACCTCGATGCCAGCCTAGCACTAGCTAGCTCGCACGCACCGCGTAACCGTTGCATGTTTTCGCACATAAGTATTCACTCATACCTTCGCTCATTTTGTACTCGTTTGACACCTAGTGCAATCATCGCTAGGTCGATTCATTGCACCCGTAACGCTTGGTATCAGAGCCTCTTTCTTTCGAACCGCGCATCTCCGCACCCAGAGAAATCAACTTTTGATTTCTGCAGTCGAAGGGACACACGCCCCTTAGCGCTTAGGAGCCGTTGTCCTCGCGTTCTCTCGTAAACGCGTGCAGCCACGAATGCGCCTAGAGCTAAGACGAGCCGCCGTCCTTCGACATGGCCGAACATATCGACGTCACGAACCTCACGCAGGAGCGTCTGAACGAACTGAAGAAAGTTCTGAAGAAATCGCGTTGCTGACGGCAGAACGTACGTCCCTGCAAAACGACGTAGCACGAGCGCAACAAGCACAGTCACAGACACACGGCACGCACGGACAACCTGCACGTCAAGCATCACAACACGGAAGTGTGGGGCAACCCTCGAGCGCGGCTAGTGATGGCGTCGCCCGCAACGACGGAGACGACGACCACGGCGCGATACACCACGAGGCGACGAATGCGGCTAGAAGCCAGCCTCACGTCACGATTTCGGTGCCGACCGGCGAATCAGCACTGCCGTCGCCGATGACACTCAGACCGCAGCGCCCGCCTTGCTTCGACCCAAGTCAGCGGGGTGGTCCGACCATTCAGGAGTGGTTGTTCACGATGAACTTATTCTTCGACGCCAACTACGTCTCGGAAGACTCGACGAAGATACGATATGCCGTATCGCTGCTGCGAGGACCCGCCATGGACTGGTGGCGCGTCATCGTCACGAAGCTGGTTGACTACGCGACTCTACCGACACGGGAAGGACAAACCGGACCCTGGGCGCCGTCGTATTTCGTGGAGGTGCCCCAATATCGCACGTGGGACGCGTTGTGCGCAGTGTCAAACATTATTTGTTTACATTGTTTAGGCTATAGTGGGTTTAGCCTTAGGGGGTACAACAAACTTAGGGTTTCCTACTTGTACCCAACTTTCTGCTAGTTCATTCATTCTCGTTCACTTCTAGTTTCTAACATGGTATCTGACGCCTAGGTCAGGACCTAGGACCGACGTTGGTTTGGGCCCACCGTTCCGCCGCGCCGTCGAGCGCCCCTACTAGCGCCGTCGAGCGCCCCTTCTAACACCGTCGAGCGCCCCTACTAGCGCTGTCGAGCGCCCCTACAAGCGCCGTCGAGCGCCCCTACAAGCGCCGTCGAGCGCCCCTTCTAGCGCCGTCGAGCGCCCCTTCTAGCGCCGTCGAGCGCCCCTACTAGCGCCGTCGTTCAAAAAAAAAAAAAAAACAAAAAACAAATCCTTGCGGGCTGCCCTAGCCCGTCGCGTCGCCCTTGCGGGCTGCCTTAGCCCGTCGCGTCGCCCCTGCGGGCTGCCCTAGCCCGTCGCGTCGCCCCTGCGGGCTGCCTTAGCCCGTCGCGTCGCCCTTGCGGGCTGCCCCTGCCCGTCGCGTCGCCCTTGCGGGCTGCCTTAACCCGTTGCGTCGCCCCTGCGGGCTGCCTTAGCCCGTCGCGTCGCCCTTGCGGGCTGCCCCAGCCCGTCGCGTCGCCCCTGCGGGCTGCCTTAGCCCGTTGCGTCGCCCTTGCGGGCTGCCCTAGCCCGTCGCGTCGCCCTTACGGGCTGCCCTAGCCCGTCGCGTCGCCCTTGCGGGCTGCCTTAGCCCGTCGCGTCGCCCATGCGGGCTGCCTTAGCCCGTCGCGTCGCCCTTTCGGGCTGCCTTAGCCCGTCGCGTCGCCCTTACGGGCTGCCCTAGCCCGTCGCGTCGCCCTTGCGGGCTGCCCCAGCCCGTCGCGTCGCCCCAGCCGAGCCGCCACTGCAGCAGCCGCCCCTGGCCCCTGGAGCAGCCGCCACTGCAGCAGCCGCCCGTAGACCCTGGAGCAGCCGCCCCTGCAGCAGCCGCCCCTGGCCACCTGGAGCAGCCGCCACTGCAGGAGCCGCCCCTGGCCCCTGGAGCAGCCGCCGTCGTGGCCCGACCCCGCCCTGCAGCAGTTGCCGCGGAGCTCCCTGCCGCGGCCCGGCCCCGCCCTACAGCTGTAGCGGCCCCGCTGTCGCCGCCGTCTTGCGCATGCCCTTCCCACCACTGGTGAGCACTGCCCTGCCCGCACTGCTACCGCTGCTACTGCTGCTACTGCTTTTACTGCTCCTGCTGCTACTGCTTTTACTGCTCCTGCTGCTACTGCTGTTACTGCCGCTACTGCTGCTACTGCTGCTCCTGGCGTGGCCAGATGCAGCTTCACGGCCGTCCGCGTGTGTCCCTCACGCCCCAGCAGCTTCGTGAGTGGTATGCCAGTTGGGGTTGTCGGTGTCAGAATCGTAGGTAGAGTTAGGAGCCATAGCTAGGTAAGTCCTAGCTAGGCAAGAGAAGTTTAGGCAAAAGAAGAAGAGTTCACTAGCAGCAATGAGGATACATATAGCAAACCCTAGATGGGTTGTACTCGCTATAGAGCACCCCACTACAGGCTAGAGAATAACATTCTGACACACCCCCATAGCCAAAGTGGGGTGTAATCAGTACAATGAGCAAGCAGGTATAGAGCAGGAGTTCACAAAGGTAAGCAAAGCTAGAGCTAATCACAGCGGGCAAGTGAGGAGGAGGAGGAGCTGTGGAGGTAGAGAAGATGGGAGGCAACGACTGAAGCTGCAGAGGCACGGGCACAGGAGCGGCTGACTCAGAGGCTACCGAAGCAAGGGCGACGGACTACTGGAGTAACTGGCTCGGCGGCTATAGAAGAGCGGCAGGAGCAACGGACCCACTGGCGACTGGTGCAGCAGGCTCACTGGCTACCGAAGCAAGGGCGACGGACTACAGGCGCTGCAGGCGACACGACAGGTACCTCCACACAACCTCCTCCAACTGCCCCACACCCTCGACACACACCCACTGCTCAAACCCTAGCTCCACTCCCACGCACCCCCCTAAAACCCTAAACCCTAGGCTCCCACACACCCACCCCCCTCAGCGGCAGCTGCAGCAGTGGGAGACCAGGGAGGAGGAGGAGCAAGGGGAGTAACACACAACCGCCACCCCCACACTCCTCACCCCCAAACCCTAATTCATGAGAACGGGCAGCAGTAGGGGTGGGGCACCGTCAGAAGCACGGGGGACAGCGAGCAGCTCAGGGACAGAGAGGAACGGGCCGCCCACGGGCCTGGCACAGCCCGACGAACCGCGCGCAGGCGGCCCGAGCCGCGCGCGGGCCTGGCGCAGCCCGTACGGGCCGCGCGCGAGCCTGGCGCAGCCCGTACGGGCCGCGCGCGGGCCTGGCGCAGCCCGTACGGGCCGCGCGCGGGCCGGGCGCAGCCCGTACGGGCCGCGCTCGGGGCTGGCGCAGCCCGCGCTGGCCAGGACGGGCGACGGGGGACGACGGGCTGGTCCCCGTCGCCCGTCGAAGTGCCCCCCGGGGGCGACGCGCGGACCGACGGGGCAGAAGGCCGCCGCGCGCCTCGGGGCGCACGGCGGGCAGAGAACCGCCGCACGCCCCGGGGCGCACGGCGGGCAGAAAACCGCCGCGCGCCTCGGGGCGCACGGCGGGCAGAAAACCGCCGCACGCTCCGAGCGCGGGGCGGGATGAAAAATCCGTCGCACGCCACGGGGCGTGCGACACAGAGAGTGGCAGTAGCAGCGGAAGCAGTGAGGTGGTGAGCCCACCCACAGGATCGACCCAAGGGGATCGACCTGCTCTGATAGCATGTCAGAATCGTAGGTAGAGTTAGGAGCCATAGCTAGGTAAGTCCTAGCTAGGCAAGATAAGTTTAGGCAAAAGAAGAAGAGTTCACTAGCAGCAATGAGGATACATATAGCAAACCCTAGATGGGTTGTACTCGCTATAGAGCACCCCACTACAGGCTAGAGAATAACATTCTGACAGTCGGGGTGGCCGTAGTGGGAGTCGTCCTGGAGTGGGTAGCTCGGGAACTTCTTGTAGTGGCCCGGTGCAGCAGCAGAGTCGTCCGCGCGAGTCTCTTTCGCCCCAGCAGCTTCGTGAGTGGTACGCACAGAGTAGAGGGTCGCTGAGTACTGCTCGCTGCCTGTACGTTATTAGCACGGGTGCCCGGACTGGTCAGCCTTGCGGGACGTGTGGTCACACAGAGTCCCACTGCTTCGCCCGTCTGAGTGACGCTTGGCGTACAGAGTTTGGCGACGACGCTGAGCTCCCCGACTGGGTGGAGCTGCTTGGACAGCGGGTAGATATCTTTGCTCTTGCCTATGATGCTATTCTCACTGCAATGTATGCATTGTCTGCTAGTGCCGAGGGAGCCTGTCACCTGTGTGTGCCGCCTGACCCCGGTATCCAGTCTGCTGCTCTAGGTACTGGTGAGGCTGCCACACTAGGTGCTCGTGTGTCTGTTGCCTCCGGTGCTGGTGAGGCTGCCGCTCTAGGTGCTAGTGTGTCTGTTGCCCCAGGTGCTGGTGAGGCTGCTGCTCTAGGTACTCGTGAGTCTGCGCCCTCTGGTACTGCGTCTACTGAGGCACTGCACACCTTCACACTGGACTCAGGTGCTTCCCGCTGTTTCTTCCGTGACCGCACTGCCCTTGAGCAGCTTGCTCGGCCGGTTGCAGTCTCCCTCGCTGACCCCTCTGGGGGTCCGGTCATTGCGACCTTCTCCACTGTCCTCCCTTGTCCTGCGGTCCCGTCGGGCACACTGTCAGGTCTCTACCTCCCCTCGTTCTCTACGAACTTGGTGGCAGGTCGTGCGCTCCAGGACGGGGGTGTCCACCAGTTCACCCCTGCCTACGAGCGCGTGACACACTGCACGTGTGCTCGGACGGGTCGCCACCTGGCTACCTTCACTCGGCAGCCGGGGTCGGACCTGTACACACTGACCACTGAGTCCCCTCAGGTAGCTGCGTCTGCGTCTGCGTCAGGTCAGCTGTCTGCCCCCTGCTCGTGTCGCTCCTTGGCGCACGAGACCGTCCTCTGGCACCACCGCCTTGGTCACCCGTCAGTGCAGCGCCTTCGTGGCATGCACTCCCGGTACCTTGTCTCTGGTCTTCCCAGGGTTCTCCCTCCCCTCCCACCCTCGCCTGCTCCTCCCTGTCTTCCCTGTGTCGAGGGGCGGCAGCGCGCCGCTCCTCACTCCTCCTCGTTTCCCCAGACGACTGCTCCCCTGCAGACGCTCCACATGGACGTGTGGGGCCCAGCCCGCGTCCGTGGACAGGGTCACGAGAGGTACTTCTTGAGATTTGTTGACGACTACTCGCGCTACACCACGGTCTTCCCCTTGCGCACCAAGGGTGAAGTCCCTGATGTTTTGATCCCTTGGATCCGCGCTGCCCGTCTCCAGCTCAGCGAGAGGTTCCACTCGGACTTCCCTGTCCTGCGTCTGCACTCTGACAGAGGTGGGGAGTTTTCCTCCGACCTCTTGAGGGCCTTCTGTCAGGGGGAGGGCATTGAGCAGTCGTTCACACTTCCGGCCTCTCCACAGCAGAATGGGGTTGCTGAGCGCCGCATTGGCTTGGTCATGGAGGTCGCTCGTACCTCCTTGATCCATGCGGCTGCCCCCCACTTTCTGTGGCCGTTTGCGGTCCGGTACGCTGCGCATCAGCTCAACCTCTGGCCCCGTGTCTCCTTGCCGGAGACCTCGCCCACACTGCTGTGGACGGGGAAGGTTGGCGATGCGTCGCGTTTCCGGGTCTGGGGATCTCGAGCTTTTGTCCGCGATACGTCCGCGGACAAGCTCTCCTCCCGCGCTGTTCCTTGTGTCTTCCTTGGCTTTGTCCCGGACGCGTTTGGTTGGCAGTTTTACCACGCCACCTCGCGTCGTGTCCTGCCCTCTCAGGACGTCACTTTTGACGAGTCGGTGCCCTACTACCGCCTCTTCCCCTACCGCACTGCCCCGCTCCCCCCCCCCGCCTCTCTTCCTCGCGCCAGGTGCTGCTGTGGTATACCCCCTCCCCCCTCAGGGTGCCGCTCCCTCAGGTGTGTCCCAGGTAGACCCGGTTGAGCCTATCGAGGTAGCTGTCGACTCTCGTCCTGCTAGGGGTGCTGAGCCTGAGCGTGCGGAGCCTGGGGGTGCGGAGCCTGGGGGTGCAGAGCCTGGGGTTGCGGAGTCTGGGGGTGCTGAGCCTGCGGGTGCTGAGTCTGGGGGTGCTGAGTCTGGGGGTGCTGAGCCTGGGAGTGCTACGTCTGAGGGTACTGAGCCAGAGGGTGCTGCGACTGAGAGTGCTACACCTGGAGGCGCTCTTTCCTCACAGCAGCTGCGTGAGTGGTACTTACAGTACTGCAGCCTCAGGAGAGGTGCTGCTGGAGCTCGTGCTCGTGCTTCCCCTCCTAGGCGGGAGCTGCCCTCTCCCCAGCGGCTCCGAGAGTGGTACGCTCGTCGCTGCAGTCTCCGAAGTGGCGCTACTAGTGTCGCGGACCCTGGAGCTGGAGGTGCTGCTGGTGCTGGAGCTGCTGGACGTGCAGCTGCTGCTGGCGCTGCTGGAGGTGCTGCTGGTGCTGGTGCTGCTGGAGCTGCTGGAGGTGCTGCTGCTGCTGGCGGTGCTGCTGGCGCTGCTGAAGGTGCTGCTGGTGCTGGTGCTGCTGGAGCTGCTGGAGGTGCTGCTGCTGCTGGCGGTGCTGCTGGTGCTGCTGGAGGTGCTGCTGGTGCTGGTGCTGCTGGAGCTGCTGGAGGTGCTGCTGGAGCTGCTGGAGGTGCTGCTGGTACTGGTGCTGCTGGTGCTGGTACTACTGGAGCTGCTGGAGGTGCTACTGGTGCTGGAGCTGCTGGAGGCACTGCTGCTGCTGGCGGTGCTGCTGGAGCTGCTGGAGGTGCTGGTGCTGCTGGTGGTGCTGCTGGTGCTGGAGCTGCTGGAGCTGCTGGTCCTGGAGGTGCTCGTACTGGAGGTACTGGAGCTGCTGGGACTGGAGGTGCTGAGGGGGTTGGAGCTGGAGTTGCTGAGCGGCCGCGGCCGTACTACGTTCCGCTCCTTCAGCAGGTTCTTGGTCTCCCGCCCTCTACTGGTCCTACTCCTCCCCTACTGAGTCCACCGCCTGTCCAGTCACAGTCACAGTTACAGCCTGCCTCTCCGCTGCCTGGTCCTTCTCCTTACACTGCGCCGATGGGTAGTCTTACTGAGCGTCGTGAGCCTGAGTCTTGTCCTCCGTCGCCTGAGTCTAGTCCAGAGTCGCCTGAGTCGCGTCCAGAGTCGCCTGTCCGCGCTGTCCGCGCTGGTCGTCGTGCTCCGCGTCAGCGTCCTCCTCCTGTCCTTGGCACTCACTATATGACCCTGCGTCCTTCCACTGCTCCACAGCGTGTCCCTCTGCCGTCTCCTCCTGCGTCCTCTCTTCCTGACGTTGCTGACCCGCCGTCAGACCTTACTCGTGCTGCCAGTCCTACTGTCGCGCGTCTCCTTGCCACTGTTGTCACTGACCCTACCTTTGAGTCCTCTGCTGCGTCTGCTCTAGTCGCTGAGCTTGTTGACTTTGCTGCCGCCTGTCGTCTAGACTACGCCGCTAGCCTTGTTGCTGAGTCTGAGTCTGTCTGTCCTCCGTTCGTCGGGGGTGAGTGTGCTCTTGGCACGGACGTCCTTGAGGACAGACAGGAGGAGTTTGAGTGCTTTGCCACTGCTTTACCTCATCTCGTGTCCATGCTGATTGCCCCTGAGGGAGACCCGGATGCACCAGACATCCCGACCCCACGCTCTTACGCAGAGGCGATGGAGGGTCTCTACTCCTCTCAGTGGCAGACAGCCATGGACGCAGAGATGGCTTCCTGGAAGTCCACAGGCACCTACGTCGACGAGGTTCCCCCACCTGGGGCGAACATCGTCAGTGGCATGTGGATTTTCAGGGTGAAGCGGCCGCCGGGTTCTCCGCCTGTCTTCAAGGCGCGTTACGTTGCACGAGGCTTCAGTCAGCGAGAGGGAGTTGACTTCTTCCAGACCTTCTCCCCGACCCGAAGATGACCACTCTTCGGGTTCTGCTGCACGTCGCTGCTCAGCGTGACTACGAGCTCCACTCTCTTGACTTCAGCACTGCTTTCCTACAGGGCAGCCTGCACGAGGAGATCTGGCTGCGCCGCCCACCTGGCTTCACTGGGTCGTTCCCTCCTGGTACCAAGTGGAGCCTCCGGCGGCCAGTCTACGGTCTCCGCCAGGCACCCCGTGAGTGGCACGACACACTGAGGACTACTCTTGCTGCTCTTGGGTTTGCTCCTTCTACTGCTGACCCGTCGCTGTTTCTACGCACCGACACCACTCTGCCGCCGTTCTACGTTCTCGTGTACGTAGACGACTTGGTCTTTGCTACTGCTGACACTGAGGCACTCGCCCACGTGAAGTCAGAGCTGCAGAAGAGACACACGTGCACAGACCTGGGTGAGCTGACAAGCTATCTTGGCTTGCGGATCACCCGGGACAGAGCACAGCGCACCATCACCTTGACTCAGTCACACATGGTGCAGCAGGTCCTTCAGCGCTTCCGCTTCACGTACTCCTCGCCTCAGCCCACTCCTCTGCCTACCGGTCACTCGCTCTCAGCTCTGCCTTCGGATGAGTCCGTAGAGCCGAGTGGCCCGTATCCAGAGCTTGTGGGCTGCCTCATGTACCTGATGACCTGCACTCGACCTGACCTAGCCTACCCTCTTAGCATCCTAGCACGCTATGTCGCTCCTGGCCGTCACCGGAAGGAGCACATGGATGCCGCTAAGAGGGTGTTGCGCTACTTGTGCAGTACGTCGGGCATGGGGCTTGTGCTTGGAGGACGGCGCGACGTTGTCCTCACTGGACACTCAGACGCTTCTTGGGCTGACGACCAGGCTAGTCAGCGGTCGTCTCAGGGTTACACCTTCAGCCTTGGCTCTGGCTCAGTTTCTTGGCGTTCTACTCGCTCTTCCTCTGTTCTCAGCTCCAGTTGTGAGGCTGAGATCTACGCCACAGCCATGGCTGCCCAGGAGCTTCGCTGGCTCACCTACCTGCTGACCGACCTAGGAGAGCGGCCTCGTTCTCCTCCAGTGCTGTACGTCGACAAAAAGGCCGCCCTTGCCTTGTGTCAGGAGCACAGACTGGAGCGCAGAACGAAGCACATCGCTCTGCGCTACTTCCTTGCTCGAGAGCTGCAGCAGCGTGGTCAGCTTCGTCTTTCGTACGTGGCCACTCGGGCCAACACTGCTGATGTGTTCACCAAGGTGCTTCAGCCTTGTGATCATCAGCGTTTCTGTACTGTTCTAGGCCTTGTGCCTACTGTCCCTCACTTGCTCACTTCTTGACTCTGCTTGTACTGTGATCTCTATATATATACCTGCATGCTTACACTTGCTAGGTTGTGATCACTGTACCTCTTGTTTATTATCAAACTGCATGTGAACTGGTCTTGTGACCGCTTGCTTGTGCTCGGAATTTGTGTGGTATCCTTGAGATCCACCCTGAGCTTTGCTTTGCTTTGCCTTGCTTTGACTGGTCTTGTGACCATCTGGTTGTCTCCCACTTAGCCTATGGGGGTGTGTCAAACATTATATGTTTACATTGTGTAGGCTATAGTGGGTTTAGCCTTAGGGGGTACAACAAACTTAGGGTTTCCTACTTGTACCCAACTTTCTGCTAGTTCATTCATTCTCGTTCACTTCTAGTTTCTAACACGTAGGTCTGCGCGCACGATTTGAGCCAATCGCGGCTTCGATCGCGGCGCGTCAGAAGCTCCGCACTTGGTGCCAGCTCGGTTCCGTCCAGGACTACACTAGCTGGTTTCTGGCGCTGTGTGAGCAGGTGGGCTACATGCACGAGGGCGAACGCATCGACCGCTACATCGGCGGCCTGAAAAACGAAATCGCCCAAGAAATCCAGCTCCGCAACGTCACTGAATTTCAGGATATTCTCGCTATGGCGGAGAAGCTTGACTTCTTACGCCAACCGAGAGCGGGGTCCTACAGCAACAACAGTAACTGGGGGCATCGGTCTCATGGGATGAACGAGCACGCCACGATACGTGTCGTCACCGCGAATGCCGCTGCCGCACCGTTCAAAGGGCGTTGCTTCGCATGCAACCGGCCGGGACACCGTAAGAGTGATGCCCGGAAAATGCTAAGGGAAAGGGGGAAGCCGAACAGCAGAAACAGTCCAAGTAGTAGGGAAACGCTAGGAGTCAGAAGCAGACGGGCCCTCTACTGACAGGTCACGCCGCTCGCCAGACCCAACCGACCCTCACCGAGTGATTGTGCCGGTTCACGCAATTGACCACACCCGACCGAATAAGGAGGGTACATGGGTAGACAGCCCGATACTGCTTAGCGGGAAAATACAGACAGACTTAGTTAAAATCTTCGTAGACGGGGGGGGGCTAGCCACAGCCTGATCAACACCGCGACAACACGGAGACTGAAAGTGCCACTTGTGAGGATCTGGTTCAGGAAAGAGAAATATATTCAACGATTCACCTGGGTACAAGGCGAGGCTATATATAGGCTCGACACAAAGGCAGTAACCCGGGTGTTACTAGAAGGTTTCGTAGGTCGCGAAGCGTCCCGAACGGGTCCTTCCCGAATTCGGTAGAAGGCAATTCGGTGGCAATCGAAAAGCCTAGAATTTGGTGCACTCAACCTAGTTCGGTGCCTATAACTATAATAAATATAGTAAAGCAACGAACCTAGGAAATCAAGCAAATGCATGCAAGATAAAATAAAGCTAAGCTAGATAATGCATAATAAAGCAGAATCAAGCAAGTAAAGTCCAGCAAAGCCGTCGTACTCTCACACGTCCCCCCCTAAAAGCTGGGTGGCGTGAGAAACGCCCTGCTTGACAAGATAATCCTTGAGAGCACGGGGTGTGTTGCCCATATCAGCTTCTGCAACCCAACTGTCCTCCAATGGGTCATATCCCTTCCAACGTATCAGGAACTCGAGCGTGTTGTCGCGTCTGCGTCGATGAGCGAGAACTCGTTCCACCTCGTACTCTGGTTCATCCTGTACGAGAACAAGTGGTGGTGGCGGTACCTGGTGTCCCTGGAACTGTTGGTTGGGGTTCTTGTAGGGCTTCAGTAGCTGAACATGGAAAGCGTTGTGAAGCTTCCACGTAGTAGGTAAGCGCAAGTGGAATGTTACTGGTGTCACCTGTGCCGCAACGTGAAAAGGACCACAGAAGCGAGGCCGGAGCTTGGATGGTAGGTGAGACAGGTTCAAGTTGCGGGTGTCTAGAAGCACCTGATCTCCGATCACGTCGCTGGCGATCGGCGAGTCTTCTCCCATAGCTGCTGCATGGTGGTGAAAAAGTCATGTGTGGCTTGGACGTGTGCCAGTGTGGTTGGCTGTTGTGGTGTAAGTGGTTCTCGTCCGTAACACAGGAAGAAATGAGATTTCCCTGTGGCCGCATGTGATGCGTTGTTGTAAGCGAACTCAAGTGTCGGTAACTGTGAATCACAGTGGCTGACGTCATCTTTGCAAGCGGTGCGCAGTAACTGTTCAACCACCTGATTGAGTCGCTCTGTCTGTCCGTCAGTCTAGGGGTGGTATGCTGAAGACATTGCAAGCTTTTCCCCCAACAAACCCATGCGTTCCCTCCAGAACTTACTAGTGAACTTTGGGTCCCTGTCTAAGATGGGTGTAGCGGGGATGCCGTGGATGGTGATGATGCGGTCGAAGAAGAGGCGAGCAGTTGCTTCAGCTGTAGCCATGGCGTTGGTCGGGATGAAGTGTCCCATCTTAGAAAACTTGTCGATCACCACGAGTATAGCGTCATGCCCTTGTGAGGTCGAAGGAAGTCTTGTGATGAAGTCAAGGCTAACGACTTGCCATGGCTGCTCCGGTACGGGTAGAGGCTGAAGTAACCCTGTTTTTTTCTGCTTGCTACTCTTCATCCGCTGGCACGTGTCGCATGAGGTGACGAACTGCTGCACGTCTGCTGCCATCCCGTGTCAGTAGTAATACTTCGCTATCCCTGCTAATGTCATGTTGCTCCCGAAATGTCCCGCGTACTGTACGTCGTGAAACTCCTCCAGCAGAATCTGTCGGAGCGGGGTTTAGCTTGGTACCCAAATCTTCCCTGAACTCTTCCTTACAGCTAAGTCTTTCTCCCATTGTAACAGCTTATGTTTCTCTGCTGTAGCGATCTCTGCGTTCACGGAGTATCCATGTTTGAATAGACCCTTGAGCAGAGGGTTCATCCCGTCGAGTTGGATGCCTGCTACGTGTCCGGGGGGGCTCAACGCGTCTGCCTTGTTGTGTAGCCCGGGTTTGTAGACGATGTCGTATTGGAAGTGAGTTTCCAAGAAGTCCACCCACCGCACTTGTCGTCGTGAAAGCGTCGGCTGCGACTTCAGGTATTTGAGACTGCAGTGATCGGTGTAGACTGTAGTCTTGGCTCCCTCTATGTAACACCTCCACGCCTTGAAGGCTGTGACTATCGCTAAGGCTTCCTTGTCATGGATGGGGCAGTTCAGTTCTGCTCCGTGTAACTTCTTACTGAGGTAGGCGATGGGCAGCAAACCGCGTCCGTGATCCTGCATCAGCACCGCTCTGACTGCTTGGTCACTAGCGCCTGCTTCCACCACGTAGTCTCTGTCTGGATCCGGTAGGATGAGTAGTGGCGCTGTAGTCAGTGCTGTCTGTAGCTGCTCCATGGCTTGCTGTTGAGGACTATCCCATTTGTAGGGCGTAACCTTTTTCAGTAAGTTGGTCAGTGGCGCTGCTATCTTCGCTGCTATCTTAGCGTACTGGGGCACGAACATGTTGTAGTAGTTGGCGAAGCCTAGGAACTGCTGCAACTCCTCCATGTTCTCCGGCACTTTCAACTTTTTGACGGCTTCGATCTTCCGCGGGTCCACGTGTACGCCCTCGGCACTCACAATGTGCTTGAGAAACTGCACCTTCTTCAGGGCGAAGTCGCTCTTCGATAGCTTCACGTAGAACTTGTTCTCCCGCAGGATCTCGAAGACTTTCCGCAAATCCACGTGCTCCTTCATGTTCTTGGAGTAGATGAGTATGTCGTCCAAGTACACCACTACGCATTCGTCCAGCAGGGGCCGTAGGATGTGATTCATCTCCGCCTGGAACGTTGCTGGTGCGTTGCAGAGTCCGAACGGCATCACCAAGTACTTGTAGGAGCCGTATCTGGTACGGAACGCCGTCTTGTGGATTGAGTTGTCTGCCATCTTGATCTGCCAGTAACCCGACCGTAGGTCCAGCTTCGAAAACACCGTTGCACCACGCAGTTGGTCTAGAAGATCGTCTATGCACGGTATGGGGTATTTGTTTTTGACTGTCTGATTGTTCAGTGCCCGGTAGTCAATGCACATCCGTAAACTGTCATCTGGCTTTGGAGTGAAGAGAACTGGTGCGCCGTAGGGAGAGGTGGATGGGCGGATCAGTTGTCTGTCCAGTAGGTATTCGATTTGTTTCTTCATGTCTGTCAGCTCGGTCGGACTAAGGCGGTATGGTGCACGTGAGACGAGTTTCGCACCTGGTTCCTCCACGATCTCGTGCTCTTGGGTTCACGCTAGAGGCACCCCTGCAGGCATGTCGTCTGGCATGATTTCCTTGTATTCTGTTAACACCTCCTGTACTACTGCAGGTAGCTCCGAGTTCGGGCTTTTCCTCCTCTGTTGCTGCCATCACCAGTGCTAAGTAACCCGTGTTACTGTCGTTCACTGCCCGTTTGAACCATGCAAGTGTCGTTTCAGGAACATCCCCAGTATCCGTCTAGCTTCGCAGCTCCACACGGTGCCCATTGTTGTAGATGCACGCCTTCCTGTTGACCCTGTCTATCTCGGGGTTGAACCGCTTCAGAAAATCTCACCCCAAGATGAAATCTAATCCCTTGATGTTCGTGATCGGCAACGTCGGCTTCCACCTTAACGCCCGTATCTGTAGCTGCAGTGGATGGGAAGCTTCGTGACGTCCACCATCGTTGCTGTAAACCAGGTCTCCTCTGAGGATTCTCCAATTTTCTCCAACGTTCCGCGGTCGCCCACCGAGTGTGACGCACCATTGTCCATTAGTGCCTGGAGGCGTCGCCCGTTGCAGATCACCTCGAGGAGTAGTGGCTGATGCTACTCCGAGTAGTTGTAGATGGTCTTGCTTACAGGATCATGGGGTACGTCAGATATATCGTCCTTAGGTCCTGCGCTCGAAGCTGCTGACTCAATATTAGGTTTCACCTGAGTAGGGTTAGAAGGATTTATCCGAGGCTGGTACAGCTTCTCTTGTGCCTGGAACCTTTCCCTAAGCCTTTGCAGCTGTGTAGGCTTCACCTGTGGGGAATGGCGAGGAGCCTTAACACCGTGCTGCTGGGAGAGAATATTAATTCCTCGGAACGCTCGACCCTTATCAACGCTCCGGAATGGGGTCCCCATATTACCCGGTACCGGTATAATTTCTGACTCTCCCTTAATAAAGGCTTGTAAACCGCAAGAAGTAATATTCTTACTTTGTCGGGGTGTACGGCTGGAGTCTCCCGGTCGGTGCAGGGTCTTGTTTCGCGGAGTCTCCTTTTGTCTCAGCGATTTCCCCTGGTGTCGGCTGGTCGTGACGTTTTAAATCCGCGCCATCATATTCTCTATTTTTCGCCCTCTCCGAAGTTGCCACGTTGTCTGTTTTCTGCTTCGGGGGTGCTGCACTGTTTTTGCCCTTCAGCTCCGCACGCATTTTCTTCATTTTCCAACACGCCAAGATACGATGTCCTGTAGCGCCGCAAAATTCCCGCGTCTCGTTGTTTGCTAGCCGCTGCTTCGCATCGCCCTTATCGTTCTCCATCGGGTCAGTAGTCGTGGGTGGTGTCGATCGCTCCATGCCACTATTTGGCTTGTTGCGTCATGTTCCGTAGTAGCTGCTGTTCAACGCGTCGAACTGTTCGATTAGTGCTGCCCGAAACTGCGTCCACGTCCCTTCGCCTTGGACAAATTTCTTGTTGATCCACTCTAGAGCTGGGCCTCGTAACAGTGTTGCTGCGAGCCGTATGCGCATCGCGTCTTGGGTGGGGGTCGTGCATCCAACGCCTTCGAATTAAATTTCAAGTTACGCTACGAATCGACGAACGTCGCTCCCTTTCACTATAGGATCGAACGCGTCTGGTTGTCTCGGCTTCGCTGCTTCGAGATTAAAACTATAGCTGCTGCCGTTGTCGCAGATAAAATTGTCGGTGTCGTCGCCGTCGCTGTTACTACTGCTGCGGCTACCGATTGGTTCGCAAGGAGTTTTTCGAGTCGTGGGAGCGCCGCACGTATCTGCTCATGCTCGGCACGGAACTCCGCGATTTTCCGTACGGAATTATCTCTATTTCCCTCCATTTGGCGATTTGCAGGAAGATGTGCGACGAAACTAAATCAATTCTAGGTGCTGGTCGACTTTCTGTGAGTCGAATTGACTGTAGAATCGACGAGCTCGAATTCTGTACGTCGTGGAATTCTCCCTTAGTCGAAATTTGCGTCCGACCTCGGCCGTTGAGAAGAAAATCGATCCGACGCTCCAAATTCCAACTTGTTTGGGATAAATTCTCTGGGCCGTTGAGATTCGAATCGATCTGACGGTCGAAATTCCAACTTTTTGCCAATAATCCTGAGGAATGTTCGAAAACCGGATCGAGGGGGATTCGAAAAATGGCGCGGAACTGGTTTGACATACCCGTATCGGCGCTTTCGTCGTCGCCCCCACGGTTTTTTAAGGCCGGTTTTAAGCGGTTGAAGACATCGCGTGTAAACCCGCTCTGATTACCAAGTGTGTGAATCTGGTTCAGGAAAGAGAAATCTATTCAATGATTCACCTCGGTACAAGGCGAGGCTATATATAGGCTCGACACAAAGGCAGTAGTAACCCGGGTGTTACTAGAAGGTCTCGTAGGTCGCGAAGCGTCCCGAACGGGTCCTTCCCGAATTCGGTAGAAGGCAACTCGGTGGCAACCGAAAAGCCTAGAATTTGGTGCACTCAACCTAGGTCGGTGCCTATAACTATAATAAATATAGTAAAGCAACGAACCTAGGAAATCAAGCAAATGCATGCAAGATAAAATAAAGCTAAGCTAGATAATGCATAATAGAGCAGAATCAAGCAAGTAAAGTCCAACAAAGTCGTCGTACTCTCACACCACTAGACATATGTTTACCTGAGGTCGACGCACGACTGGTCGACGGCACGCCACTGGCGATACAGGAACGTGTGGACCGAGTTCGGATCCGATGCGGGGGCAATTTTACCGTTACCCAGGAAATGATCGCAACGACCCTCGACGGGACCGACATTGGTTGCAACGAGACAATTCGCGAATCGACTGGACGACGGGTGATTGCACCGTGCGAGTGAACGGTAACAACATCGTCTTACATCGCTGGAGCTCGCCTGAGTCTTCGTCGGTGCGTGTCAACGCGATCACGATGAAACGCGTCGTAGCGGCAGGAGTTGAGGTGTATGCGGTTGACATCCGGGAAGCCGAGGCAGCAGACAAACCGAGTGATTTACAGAATTTCTGGCCGACGCACTGGATGACTTGGCAGCGCTATTGAAGCAGTAAAGCGGGATATTTCTGGATGACCTACCGGAGGGACTGCCACCTCAGCGACCGCACGACCACATGATAGAACTAGAACCGGGGGCACATCCGACAGTACAGCGACAGTTACGACTGACCCGACCCGAACTGGACGAACTTCGGAAGCAGCTGGATTACCTGCTTGAGAAAAAAATCATTCGCCCGAGTTCGTCACCCTTCACCGCACCGATACTGTTCACACCGAAAAAGGACGGGGGATTTCGCATGTGCATAGATTATCGCGCACTGAACTGAGTTACCATCAAGTCTCGTTACCCCATCCCGCGAGCCGACGAACTAATCGACCAACTTCGCACAGCCCGGGCTTTCTCGAAAATTGACCTTCGAGGAGGTTACCACCAGATCCGCGTCAATCCGCCCAACTGCCCGAAAACCGCCTTCCAAATGACAATGAATGAAGCCTTCCGCCCGCTTTTTTATAAGTGCGTAATCGTCTACTAAGACGACATACTGATCTATTGCCCAGACAGAGCACATCACATACAGGACATCGAAGCTGTTTTTAAAATACCGAGTGAGAACCGCCTACTAACCAAAGCCTCTAAGTGTGAGTTTCTACAAGACAGACAGGAGTTTTTGGGGCACGTGATTTCAGCCAACGGAGTGGAAATAGACCCGAAAAAGATCGCGACGATTCAAGCATGGCACGCGCCGACCAACTTGACTGAGTTGCAGAGTTTTCAGAGGTTCGTCAACTACGTGCCACGGTTCGTCCCCGACATGGAGAAGTTGACTTCCCCGTTGACCGACCTGCTGAGGAAGGGGGTTGAGTACACGTGGGGGGAGAAAGAGCAAGCTGCCTTCTCGGCCCTCAAAAATATTTTGTGCTCACCGCCCGTGCTTCACATCGCAGATCCTCACCGTCCGTTCGAGCTCGTCATCGATGCAAGCAACATTGCTGTGGGAGCAGTGCTGTTGCAGGACTTTGGGAACGGCCTTCAGCTAATCGCGTATGAGTCCCGCAAGTTTCACCCGCCTGAGCGCAACTACCCGATACACGACCGCGAGATATTGGCGATCGTGCACACGTTCAAAGTGTGGCGGTGCTACCTGACAGGAGCCGACGTGACAGTACGGACAGACCATCGTGCACTACAGTACCTTCGCGTCCAACCGAAACTCAACCCGCGACAGTGTCAAGATAGCAAGCAGGAATGACTGCATTGAAAGGAGTGTGGGTACAAGTACTAACCCTAACATTGGGTTGTACCCCATACAGGCTACCCCACTATAGCCTACACAGAACTAGCACATTTATAGTTTGACAGACAGATCCGCTGGTTGGACTATCTTGAGTCCAACTTCCACTACACCGTTATGTACAAAAAGGGAGCGTCGAACATCGCTGACGCACTCACCCCCACGGCCCAACTTCACGCCATCCTACTTGCCCAAACCAACCCACTTTTAACAGGCCTATTCACCCACAGATACAATACCGACCCATTTTTCACGACCGGAAAGTCACAGCAATTGGCAGAAGCAAAGGGAGTCTATTACGTAAAGACAAGCACCAACCGCATTTGGGTACCCGCGTGATCACTACTGAGGGAACTGCTACTACAGGAGGCACACGACGGGGTTACCTTGGGTCACTTCGGGGTAGAAAAAACGCGACAGCAACTGCAGCGATATTACTACTGGCCGGAGCTGTTGACCGACATATAGCACCACGTGGGATCGTGTCCTACGTGTCAGGTGATGAAGAGCTCGCGGGTCAATTGCAGCCGATTCCACCGCCCTAGCGCGCATGGCAACAGGTTACCATGGATTTTGTCACATGGTTACCTTCGAACCTTGGGGGTAACGACATGGTTATGGTCCTCGTTGACAGACTGACGAAAATGGCTCACTTCACTGCGTGCAGGAAATCGATCTCAGCCGAAGAAACCGCTCGCCTGTTCATCGCGACCGTCGTTCGACTGCACGGGATACCGGCCGCGATAATCAGCGACCGCGACACGAAGTTTACCAGCAACTTCTGGAAGAACCTTTGGGAGCAGTTCGGGACCAGGCTACAGTTTAGCTCGTCGTACCACCCCGAGACCGACGGTCAAATGGAGCAGACGAACCAGACCATGGAACAGCTGATTCGTGCCACGTGCGACGACCCGACAACATGGGAGCAGCAGCTGCAGCTATTCGAGTTCGCCTACAACAACGCCACGTCAACAACGACGCAGCAGTCCCCGTTTTACCTGAACTACGGGCAAAATCCAACAGTGCCCATGACGCCGAGTCCGGACAACCCCACGCTACGCGCACAACAGTTCGCCGAGATCCTGCAAGCTGCCCGAACGCGAGCAGCAGAAGCAATAAAAACAAGAGTCGACGAAATCGTCTAAGGGTTGCGGAGCGTAATAGATTGACACATTATTCATGTTGTTATACATCTAACCCTTATGTATGTAACAGTCGTGACAATTTTGTGTTCTAAAAACTAAAAATGCGTCACCAGAAGTAATATTATACCTTCATCAGGAATCGATCTCCGAACCTCCGGACCAAATCGCGAATCGTAAATAATTATGCTAAAGCAGCAGTTGTTGTTCTTTTATTTTTATTATACGGCAGATGTAACGTAGAGGAATGCCAATCCTGGTTAGGGTTTTGTCATCTCTTTTTTGGCTCTCGTTTCTTCATGTTTCTCCCAACCACTCGCCTCTGCTGCCAAGCTCCCTTTCGACTTGACTACTCCAGCTACTACCACGATTAGTATATCTACTCCACCTCTTTAAGGTGAGCCTTCAAGCATATTTATGCTTTCTTAACTAGATCGATTGATAGGTTTCTCTAGATCTAAACACCCGTCGGATAGATGCTTGAAGTTCCTCTTAGCTGGTTGTCTTACCTCTCTTCTCTCGTTCTCATCCTGCCGCTTCTCTTCTTTTCGAAGCTCTATGAGGTATTTTGCTCACCCTTTTCCATGGTAAGAGATGTGAAACGTCTCACAGTTCTCAAAACTACATCTAGTTCATTATGTTACACTGTGAATATTCAGCTCCTGAACTACGTACGCTTTTGTCTTAATCCCTTGTTCTGTTTATCATTTTTAGTCCGCCCGTTTTGTTCTGAGCCTTCCTGTTGTCTGTTGTATATCAGTTGGTTCTCTTCCTTCCTGTATCCTTTCTTTGCTCTTTCATGCAATAAACTACTATCTCCAGTTAGTAGTGTCTTTTACCGAATCTCCAATACAACCCTTCTCTCCCTCTTCCTCTCTTCCATATACTTTCCTTTCATCTAATGTCGTTTTATTCTACCCTAATGCAAAACCATATTAAGTGGTGTCATTTTGTGAGTGCATTTTCAAATTAATGCATAAGTATTTCCTTTCGTTCCCTTATGCTCCCTATTTCCATTTTGCCTTATCCATTCCTTCTTGTCTCCTTCCTCCTTTCTTCCTTTCTTCATTCTGATCATGATATCTTCTCTTTCCGGTGCACTTTAAGTCTTTACCTTCTTCCTTCCCTCCGTCCTTTCCCCCTTGCTTCACCCCTCCTTCAGTTGATTGTTTTAGTTGTTTGTGCCTCTTTAAGTTTCTGCTTACATTTTCTTTACTCTCCTTGCTTGCTCTCATCTTTCCTATCCTTTCTTCCAACTTACCTTCCTCTTTCCCCTACGTTTATTTGTGCATTTCTCAATTGCAACTATGCAATTCGTTAATTGGAAATGTTTAACATTTCTACATTTCTTTTCGTTTCTCAATAGAGGATTTTCTTGTCCTTTCTCTTTGTGTGTTGGTTATGTGTTTTGTCATGTTTTCTGATAACAGATCGTAATCCATAGGTGGGAGCGTCTCGTACAACTCAATGCATTGGGATTTTATTAACATGCATACGTAGTGTTTGTGTAATTGTTTGCATAATTTGCGTTATTAATGTTTGTCACATGGTGCTTTTCATTGCATTAGTAATCAGTCTGCTTGTTTCAAAGAGGGTTCTCGCTGATCATTGTCACAAAAGGTTCAGTTGTGTATCACTATCAAAGTGAAGCCATTTTGAGCTGGACTTGATTGGTGTAGAGCTTTCTTTGAAATTTGCAGATTGTATTGCTTCATGTCATAGCTTGCTAATTCAACGTGTATACTATTGACTTCCCCCCCATGCTAGGCTGGGGAAGCGGTAGTATACATTTTAAATTTGTAAGTCGTGACGCATTTGTTTTTTACCATAGGGTACGATATATTCATTGATCCGCTCAATGAATATGTTTTTTTCGAATATTCTAACGAGATTGAAATGCAATGATCGTTTGCTCGGTCATTTCATTTCTTCAAAATTTATTTTACAATTTTATCTCCAAAATTGCATAAGTTAGAAAGAAGTACATTATAAAGCGAAAACAAACAAAACATTATACTAGCAGCAAGACACAATTTAAAAGACTGGTAGGTGTATTCCATACCCTTTTTAAAGTTTATTTTATTTTTACTCTCGAAATTAATTAAAAAAAATATTCGGAAAAAAAAATCAATTCAGATCGATTCCAATAGGTTGCTCCGCAACCCAAAAAGCAAATGTCATCGCTAAGAGAAATGCTGACCGCCACCGCCGCCCAGTCACGTACCAGTCAGAAGACTACGTACTGCTCGAGACACCGAATTTAAGACTGTCCGTCGTACCGAAACTTCGACCGCGCTACTGTGGACCGTTCCAAATCAGCCACATGATCACCCCAGTTACCGCCCATTTACTATTGCCGACAGACTGGTACATCAGCCCATTATTCCACGTCAGCCTTCTTCGCCCGTACATTCCGACCACCAGCCAACTACCACGATATCCCCCGCCGCCAATGACTCGCCCGGCATCGGAGCCGATCATCGAGCCCGAGAAGACTCTGAGCCATTAGATTCGTCATCCCACCGGCATCAAGAGGATCGAGTTCCCCGTTCGCTGGAAGGACCGCACGCCAACTGAAGATAGCTGGGTGCCTCTGGCCAACATCGAGAACCACCCGGCCCTACAAGTGTACCTTGAGGTGTCAGAATGTTATTCTCTAGCCTGTAGTGGGGTGCTCTATAGCGAGTAGAACCCATCTAGGGTTTGCTATATGTATCCTCATTGCTGCTAGTGAAACTTGTCAGAACATATATATAGCTTATGCTGTTGTGTAGGCTATAGTGGGGTATCCCATAGGGGGTACAACCCAATTAGGGTTTCCTATATGTACTCACTTCATTCATAGTTCATCCATTCTCGTTCTCATTCTCACATGGTATCAGAGCAGGTCCCCTCCTAGGGACTGTTCCTTGGGCCCACCGAAACGCGCCTCGAGTCGCGCCTGCCCTTTTTTTTTTAGCGGCCCGTCGAGTCGCACCTAGCGGCCCGTAGTGCCGCCCTTACGGTCGCGTCGAGCCGCCATAGCGGCTGCGGCGCGCCGCCCCTTTTCCCGGCCCGTCGCCGCCCTTACCCGCGGCTTTACGCCGCCCTCACCGGCGGCTTCGCGCCGCCCCTTACCTGCGGCCCCGCCGCCTCTCTCGTTGCGGCCCCGCCGCCCGTCTTCGCGGCCCCGCCGCCATCTCTCGCTGCGGCCCCGCCGCCACTCACTGCGGCCCCGCCGCCCGTCTTCGCGGCCCCGCCGCCTCTCTCGCTGCGGCCCCGCCACCTCTCACTGCGGCCCCGCCGCCCTACTCAGCGGCCCCGCCGCCCGACTTCGCGGCCCCGCCGCTTCTCTCGCTGCGGCCCCGCCGCCTCTCTCGCTGCGGCCCCGCCGCCTCTCTCGTTGCGGCCCCGCCACCCTTCCTGCGGCCCCGCCGCTTCTCTGCAGCGGCCCGGCCGCCCGTCTTCGCGGCCCCGCCGCCTCGCTACGTCAGCGGCCCAGCCGAGCCGCCCGACAGCAGCGCAGCCGAGCCGCCCAGCAGCAGAGCAGCCGAGCCGCCCCGCCGCCGAGCCGCGCTGCAGCCGAACCGCCCGGCCGCCGAGCCGCCCTGCCGCCGAGCCGCCCTGCTGCCGAGCCGCCCGGGAGCCGAGCAACCGAGCCGCCGTGCAGCCGAGCCGCCCTGCTGCCGAGCCGCCCTGCCGCCGAGCCGCCCGGGAGCCGAGCCGCCGAGCCACCCTGCCGCCGAGCCGCCCTGCCGCCGAGCCGCCCTGCCGCCGAGCCGCCCGGGAGCCGAGCCGCCCAGCAGCCGAGCCGCCGAGCCGCCCGTCGCCGGGCCGCCCTACTGCCGAGCCGCCCGACCTGCCCTGCCTGGTGAGCACAGCACCACTGTTACTGCGTGCCCTTCCCCTACTGCTTGCACTACTACACTGTCGTCGTCATGGCTACCCCTAGTGTCCTCGCTTTTGACGCTGAGGGTCGAGCCATTGACTTTGAGGTCTGGGTCGAGGACCTGCAGCTGTTCTTACAGTGCGATAGGGCGGACGGTCTTTCCCTCTTTGACCTCACCTCTGGCGCCTCTCCTGCCCCTGCTGCTGATGCTGACCCCACTGTTCGCTCTCAGTGGGCCACCCGCGATGCTGCTGCACGTCTTGCTGTGCGTCGCCACCTGCCTACCACTGAGCGCGCGCACTTTAGTCAGTACAAGAGTGCTCAGACCTTGTACGACGCTGTAGTTGCGCGCTACTCTTCCCCTGCCACTGCTGCCCTTAGCCGCCTCATGCTACCGTACCTCTTTCCTGACCTTGCTGCCTTTCCCACTGTCGCTGACCTCATTACGCACCTCCGCACTAGTGACACTCGCTACCGTGCCGCCCTTCCTGCTGAGTTCTGCGCCAAGAACCCCCCCCCCATGTACATCACTCTCTATTACATAGTCACACGCCTCCCTGACTCCCTTCACGTAGTCAGGGACCACTTCCTCTCAGTCTGTCCCACCACTCTCACTGTCGACCTCCTCGAGAAGTCCCTCCTGGCGGCGGAGAAGAGCATCGTCGCTGTAGGAGCCTCTCGTGGTGACCCTCGCACCCCCATCTTTGAGGGGTGTTCTCCTTCCCCCCTGCTGCCCTCTGTTGCCTCTGCTGCTGCTGCCGACCTGCTTGGTCTTGAGTCGGTCTGCGCGGCGTCTGCCCCTAGCGGGAGACGCCGCCCTGGCAGGGGCAAGGGGGGCAAGGGCGCGGGTGGACCTGGCGGGGGCGGTGGAGGTGGCGGTGGAGGCGGCGGAGGGAGTGGGAGTGGCGGTGGGAGTGGTGGCGGGGGCGGTGGTGGCGGTGTCAGCAGCGGAGGAGGAGGCGGTGGCGGCGGCAGCGGTGGGAGCGTAGGCAGCGGTGGTGGTGGAGGTGGAGGCGGCGGTGGCGGAGGGGGTGGAGCTGGTCGGGGTGGTGCCCCGCAGCGTAGCGGCTCTGGTGGTGGCCAGCGTCAGCAGCAGCAGCAGCAGCAGCGTTCGCGGGACATCCCCCCGCCCCAGCAGCTCCGTGAGTGGTACACGCAGCGTCAGCGGGGTGGGGGTTTTGGTCCGTGCACCTACGTCCTTCGTTCCGGCGACCGCGCGGGTGAGCAGTGTGGGGGTGCCCACCCCACCCAGCGCTGCTTTGGCCGCCTGACGGACGCTTGGCGTCAGCAGTTCCCCGAGGCTAGTGAGATTCCCCGTTGGGGAGAGCTGTCTAGGGCTGGCGTAGCTATCTTTGATCTTGACTTTGATGCTATCCTTGCTGCCATGTATGCTGTGACTATTAGTGAGGAGGGTGACTGTTACCGGTGTTTCCCGCCCGACCCGGGCATTGGTACTGCTGCGCCAGGTACTTCTGCGGCTGCTGCTCTAGGTGCCAGTGCGTCTGCACTCTCAGGTACTGGTGAGGCTGCGCTCTCAGGTACTGCGTCGGCTTCGGCCTCCCTCACCTTCACGCTTGACTCAGGGGCTTCTCGCTCCTTCTTTCGAGACCGCACCACCCTCACGCCGCTTGGCCGGCCGGTTGCAGTCTCCCTGGCTGACCCCTCTGGGGGTCCTGTCCTCTCTCACTTCTCCACTGTCCTCCCGTGTCCGGCTGCCCCCTCGGGCACCTTGTCTGGTCTGTACCTCCCCTCGTTCTCGACGAACTTGGTGAGTGGTGCTGACCTGCAGGATGCGGGGGTTCACCAGTTTACTCCTGCGAGTCAGCGGGTGACCCACTGCTCGGACGCCCGCACAGGCCGACACCTGGCCACGTTTTCGCGTCGGCCGGGGTCGAGTCTCTACACCCTGACCACTGAGTCTCCTCCTGTCCCTGCGTCTGGCCAGGTAGCTGCGTCGGGTCAGGTGTTTGCTGCTGCGTCCAGGTCTGGTCCTGAGTCTGCCCCCTGCTCGTGTCGCCGCCTTTCTCAGGAGACTCTCCTGTGGCACCACCGTCTTGGCCACCCCTCCTTGCCTCGTCTTCGGGGCATGGCTTCCCGTGTCCTTGTCTCTGGTCTTCCCCGGTCTCTCCCTCCCCTTCCCTCGGGACCCGGACCTTCCTGTGTCCCCTGTGTCGAGGGGCGGCTCCGGGCTGCCCCTCACTCCTCCCAGTTTCCCCCGACAGAGGCTCCTCTGCAGACGCTTCACATGGACGTGTGGGGCCCGGCCCGCGTCCGTGGGCAGGGTCACGAGCGCTACTTCCTGCTGGTGGTTGACGACTACTCGCGTTACACCACAGTCTTCCCCTTGCGCAGCAAGGGTGATGTTACTGAGGTGTTGATCGACTGGATCCGCGCAGCTCGTCTCCAGCTCAGGAGGAGCTTCGGCTCGGACTTTCCTGTTCTGCGTCTGCACTCTGACCGAGGTGGAGAGTTCTCCTCTGGCCTTCTGCGAGCCTACTGTCGTGCACGAGGCATCCGCCAGACCTTTACGCTTCCGGACTCTCCACAGCAAAATGGGATTGCTGAGCGCCGCATTGGCATGGTCATGGACGTCGCTCGTACGTCCATGATGCATGCGGCTGCCCCCCATTTTCTGTGGCCGTTTGCGGTTCGGTACGCGGCGCATCAGATCAACCTTCACCCCAGGGTCTCCCGGCCGGAGACCTCCCCAGCTCTGCTGTGGACGGGGAAGGTCGGCGATGCGTCTGCGTTCCGTGTCTGGGGATCTCGGGCGTTTGTCCGCGACTTGTCTGCGGACAAGCTGTCCCCTCGTGCTGCTCCCTGTGTCTTCCTCGGCTTCCCCCCTGACGCCCCAGGGTGGCAGTTCTACCACCCCTCCTCTCGTCGTGTTCTGTCCTCCCAGGACGTCACGTTCGACGAGTCAGTCCCCTTCTACCGCCTCTTCCCCTACCGCACTCCTTCCCTCCCCCCGCCACCGCACTTCCTTGTGCCAGGTCCCCCCCCGGTAGACCCCCTTCCCCCTCAGGGTCCTGCCCCTTCAGGTGTGTCCCAGGTAGACGCAGTCGAGCCGGTCGAGGTTGCTGGTGACTCTGGTCCTGCTGCGGGTGCTGAGCCTGGGGGTGCTGCCTCTGGGGGTGCTACGCGCGTGGGTGCTGAGCCTGGGGGTGCTGAGCCTGGGGGTGCTGAGTCCTGGGGTACTGAGCCTGGGGGTACTGCGACTGGGGGTGCTGAGCCTGGGGGTGCGGAGTCTGGGGGTGCTGAGCCTGGGGGTGCTGCGACTGGGGGTGCTGAGCCTGGGGGTGCGGAGTCTGGGGGTGCTGAGCCTGGGGGTGCTGCGACTGGGGGTGCTGAGCCAGGGGGTGCTGCGTCTGGAGCTGCTGAGCCTGGAGCTGCGGAGCCTGCGGCCACTGGACCTCCCCTTGTGGCGTCTGGCGGTGCGGGACCTGGCGGTTCTCCGGGTGCTTCGCCTCGGCGGGAGCCCCTCTCTCCACAGGAGCTGCGCGAGTGGTTTGCTCGCCGCTGGAGACGTACTGCTGGAGCCGGAGCTCCCTCGACTGCTGAGGGTACTTGTGCCGCTGGTCCCGGAGCTGCTGGGCCTTCGGGTCCGCCTGGAGCTGGAGCTGCTGCGGGTGTTGGTGCTGCTGGTGCTGCTGGAGGTCCTGCCCCTGGAGGTGCTGTTGGCGCTGGTGCTGCTGCTGAGGGTGCTGTCCCTGCTGTGTCTGGAGTCGCCGCGCGGCCTCGGCCGTACTTCGTTCCACTCCTTCAGCAGGTTCTTGGTCTTTCTCCTCCTGCAGCGTGTCCACCGCCTGTTCAGTCACAGTCCCAGTTAGAGCCCGCCTCCCCACTTCCTGCTCCCTCTCCTTACACTGGTCCCACTGGAGGTCTTGCTGAGCGTCGTGAGCCTGCGTCTCGTCCTGCGTCGCCTGTTCGTGCTGCTCGCGCTAGTGGTCGCGGTTCGCGTCAGCGTCCTCCTCCTGTCCCTGGCACGCACCGGATGTCTTTGCGTCCGTCCACTGCTCCTCTGCGTGCCCCTTTGCCTTCTCCTCCTGAGTCCTCTCTTCCTGCACTTACCGACCCAGAGTCCGACTCTCTTCGTGCTACCAGTCCTACTGTCACACGTCTCCTTGCTACTGTCGTCACTGACCCCTCTTTTGAGTCCACTGCTGCGTCTGCTCTTGTTGCTGAGCTCGTCGACTTTGCTGCTCGCTGTCGTCTAGACTACGCTGCCGGTCTTGTTGCTGAGTCTGCGTCTGTCTGTCCTCCGTCCGTCGGGGGTGAGTGTGCTCTTGGCACGGACGTCCTTGAGGACAGGCAGGAGGAGTTCCAGTGTCTGGCTGCTGCTTCACCTCATCTCGCGTCCGTACTACTTGCCCCTGAGGGAGACCCGGATGCACTAGACATCCCGACTCCGCGCTCTTACGCGGAGGCCGTAGAGGGTCCCTACTCCTCTCAGTGGCAGGCAGCTATGGATGCAGAGATGGCGTCCTGGAAGTCCACAGGCACCTACGTTGACGCGGTTCCCCCTCCTGGGGCGAACATCGTCAGTGGCATGTGGATCTTCAGGGTGAAGCGGCCGCCGGGCTCTCCACCTGTCTTCAAGGCGCGGTACGTCGCTCGTGGCTTCAGTCAGCGGCAGGGAGTTGACTACTTTCAGACCTTCTCTCCCACCCCGAAGATGACCACTCTTCGGGTGCTGCTGCACATAGCCGCTCAGCGCGACTACGAGCTCCACTCTCTTGACTTCAGCACTGCTTTCTTGCAGGGTAGCCTGCACGAGGAGATCTGGCTGCGCCGTCCACCTGG
Source organism: Closterium sp. Naga37s-1 (assembly GCA_947471745.1). NCBI lineage: Eukaryota > Viridiplantae > Streptophyta > Zygnematophyceae > Desmidiales > Closteriaceae > Closterium > Closterium sp. Naga37s-1. Next base: position 1,015,235 of record CANJKZ010000888.1, read on the forward strand.
CTTCACTGGGACTTTCCCTCCTGGCACCCAGTGGAGCCTCCGACGGCCAGTCTACGGTCTCCGCCAGGCACCGCGTGAGTGGCACGACACACTGAGGACTACGCTTGCGGCTCTTGGGTTTGCTCCCTCTACTGCTGACCCGTCGTTGTTTCTGCGCACCGACACTTCTTTGCCGCCATTCTACATCCTCGTGTACGTCGACGACTTGGTCTTTGCCATAGCTGACACTGCTGGACTAGCCTACGTGAAGTCCGAGCTGCAGAAGAGACACACGTGCACAGACCTGGGTGAACTGCGCAGCTACCTTGGCTTGCAGATCACTCGGGACAGAGCACGCCGCACCATTACCTTGACTCAGTCACACATGGTGCAGCAGGTCCTTCAGCGCTTCGGCTTCACGTACTCCTCGCCTCAGGCCACTCCTCTGTCTACTCGCCACTCGCTCTCAGCTCTGCCTTCGGATGAGTCCGTAGAGTCGAGTGGCCCGTACCCAGAGCTTGTTGGTTGCCTCATGTACCTGATGACCTGCACACGACCTGACCTTGCATACCCTCTTAGCATTCTTGCACGCTATGTTGCTCCTGGGAGACACCGACCAGAGCACATGGCTGCAGCGAAGAGGGTGTTGCGCTACTTGTGCAGTACGTCGGGCATGGGGCTAGTGCTTGGAGGGCGGAGTCCAGTGGTGCTCACTGGGCACGCGGACGCTTCTTGGGCTGACGACCAGGCTACGCAGCGGTCGTCGCAGGGTTACACCTTCAGTCTTGGTTCCGGCTCTGTCTCGTGGCGGGCTACTCGCTCGTCCTCTGTTCTCGGCTCCAGTTGTGAGGCTGAGATCTACGCCGGGGCCATGGCTGCACAGGAGCTTCGCTGGCTCACCTACCTGCTGACTGACCTTGGAGAGCCGCCTCGTTCTCCTCCAGTGCTGTACGTAGACAACAAGGCCATGCTGGCCTTGTGTCGAGAGCAGCGCTTGGAGCACAGAACGAAGCACATTGCTCTCCGTTACTTTCTTGCTCGTGAGCTGCAGCAGCGTGGTCAGTTGCGACTTGCGTACGTGGCCTCTGAGGCCAACACTGCTGATGTGTTCACCAAGGCACTTCCGCCTTGTGACCATCAGCGCTTCTGCACTCAGCTGGGTCTTGTACCTGTCTTGCCTCACTTGCTCTCCTCTTGACCTTGCTTGTACTGTCACATATATATACCTGCTCTTGCTTGTCTAGCTCTATATATATATGTGCACTCCTGCATGTGAACTGGCCTTGTGGCCTTGTCGTTGTGCTCGGACTGTGTGGTGACTTTGTGATCCACCCTGAGCTTGCTGTTCTTTGCGTGACTGGTCTTGTGACCCCTTGTTCTCCCCCACATTGCCTATGGGGGTGTGTCAGAACATATATATAGCTTATGCTGTTGTGTAGGCTATAGTGGGGTATCCCATAGGGGGTACAACCCAATTAGGGTTTCCTATATGTACTCACTTCATTCATAGTTCATCCATTCTCGTTCTCATTCTCACAAAACTCACCTTCTTCTCCTATTTCTCTTTCATATAACCTAAAACCTAGCTATGGCTTCTTAGCTTAAGCTCCTATCTTCACATGGTATCAGAGCTGTTACGCTCTTGGCCTGTGAGCCCATCTGCTTCCGCTGCTACTACTCTGCCTAACGCGCGCCTCGAGCGCGCGCCTGCCTGCCGCGTGCCTATGGCGCGCGGCCCTTTTTTCTTCCCGCCGCGCGCTCGTGGCGCGCGGCGGTTTTCTGACCGTCGGGCGCCCCGTGGCGCGCGGCGGTGCCTCGCCCCGGCCCTGCCCCGTCGCCCGCCGCGGCTCTGTCGCGGCCCCACGTCGCGGCCCCCCCCGTCGCGACCCCCCGTCGCGGCTCCCGTCGCGGCCCCCCGTCGCGCCCTCTCGTCGCCCGACGCCGCCCCGTCGCGGCCCTGTCGCGGCGCCGCCCCGGCCCTGCCCCGTCGCCCGCCGCGACTTTGTCGCGGCCCCGTTGCGGCCCCGTCGCGGCCCTGCCCCGACGCCTGTCGCGGCCTCGTCTCGGCCCCGTCGCGGCCCCGCCCTGGCCCTTTTCCCGTCGCCCGTCGCGACGCCCTGGGGGGCCGCGCGCGGCCCCCTCAGGTCGCCTCGACAGGCGACGGGAGGGGCAACTTGGGGGGGCCCGCGCGTCGCCCCTTCTGCCGCCTGCTCTGGCGCCCGGGGGCAGGACCGCGCCTCGGCTCCTCCTTTCTTCGTCGCGGCCCTACCCCCCCCCCCCCCCCCTCCCCCCCGTGCATTCCGTGGTGCTGGGGGTGTGGGGTGCAGAGCGTGGGGGTGGCGGGTGTGGGGGTGGCGGTTATGTGTTCCTCCCCTTGCTCCTCCTCCTCCCTTGACTCCCACTGCTGCAGCTGTCGCTGAGGGGGGTGGGTGTGTGGGAGCCTAGGGTTTAGGGCTTAAAGGGGGTGCTGTGGGAGTGGAGCTAGGGTTTGAACAGGGGGTGTGTGAGAGGGGAGTGGGGCAGTTGGAGGAGGTTGTGTGAAGGTAGCTGTCTTGTCGCCTGCAGCGCCTGTAGTCCGTCGCCCTTGCTTCGGTAGCCAGTGAGCCTGTTGCACCAGTCGCCAGTGGGTCCGTTGCTCCTGCCGCTCGTCTATAGCCGCGGAGCCAGTCACTCCAGTAGTCCGTCGCCCTTGCTTCGGTAGCCTCTGAGTCAGCCGCTCATGTGCCCGTGCCTCTGCAGCTTCAGTCGTTGCCTCCCATCTTCTCTCCCTCCACAGTCTCTCCTCCTCCTCACTTGCCCTCTGTGATTAGCTCTAACTTTGCTTACCTTTGTGAACTCCTGCTCTATACCTGCTTGCTCATTGTACTGATTACACCCCACTTTGGCTATGGGGGTGTGTCAGAATGTTATTCTCTAGCCTGTAGTGGGGTGCTCTATAGCGAGTAGAACCCATCTAGGGTTTGCTATATGTATCCTCATTGCTGCTAGTGAAACTCACCTTCTTCTCCTATTTCTCTTTCATATAACCTAAAACCTAGCTATGGCTTCTTAGCTTAAGCTCCTATCTTCACATGAGGAGCCGAGGTTTCCGCGATATACACGAACTCGCGTAGCGGAGGGGGCTTCTTGAGGAGGGGGGGGGGGGGGGGGGGGTAGTGCAAGGATTTTTTCAGCATTCTTACCGCGTTCTTCAACATCGCGTACAGCAGCAGCCGTTGTTCGCCAACTTCGCGCGCACTGTTTTATCAAACCTTGCACTGCTGGCCTGGCCGAGTCGGCCCTCGCTTCGGGACTAGCCCGAACCTCGATGCCAGCCTAGGGCTAGCTAGCTCGCACGCACCGCGTAACCGTTGCGTGTTTTCGCACATAAGTTCACTCATACCTTCGCTCATTTTGTACGGTACTCGTTTGACACCTAGTGCAATCGTAGCTACTTAGATTCATTGCACCCGTAACATACCGATTTGATCAACCTCGTACACTTTCGCAAATCCAACACTTTCGCAACGCATCTAGGGATTAGTGGGTGTTGCGTGGCGCTCCGCTCCGAGCAAGCTTCATTTGTGTGGGGCGATTCAAGTTTTGCTGCTGGCTCATTCCTTCCACGTGGATCGCGTCCTCCGCGTGTCGCTTTCTTCCGCTTACACGTGCCGCCTCAAACTCCTTCCGTGCATTACCGCTCTGAAACGGAACACACCCAACGGAAATAATATGTTCCAGAGCCTTGAGGCGGCAACGTAACACCCGCTTTGGTAGATTCCTTGATTCTAGAAGAATCCCCCAAATACCTTGAGGGGGTTGACAAGGAGACACCATCAGGCCAACCAAAATGTCCAAACCAGGTAGCGGGTATTTTGAATTTAATCTCTAGATTCCATCATCGCGGCCTGATCATTCCGTGATTCGCGCGCTCAGAGATCAAACCGCGACTCAACGCCATGGAGGCCCTCGTTTCGCGGCAACTTCGTGCCACATTGCCGGCATGGCAACGAGATTCGCTCCGGCCTTGTCGCGCAGTCGCTCCGTCCAATGCGGCGAGATTCGCAACGCAGCGGCGCGATCTCTCCGCGCGATCGACGGAAAGGCCAAGTCGGCGGGATTTTTCGGTGCGAGCGGAAGCATCAGCTGACTCGAGCGTGCCGACCGTTGCTCAAGCTCCTTCGGACCGAGTCCTTCGTAAGCTGAGATGAAAAATAATAATAAAGACACACTGTAGATTACTGTTTGACTTCTATGGCAGTGGTCGCATGACGCCTAGCAGCAGCTGCTGCTTCATTGCCCTTTGCTCCTTCGCTCCCTCCCTTCGCCACAACCAACAGTAAAACAGAGGGACGATACTATGGATATTTGCCGCGTGGGGAACGGCATGTGGCAGAGCAGCAGCGGGGTATGGGGCAGGCAGGCAGGGGTCTTATGAGGCCCTTCTCTCCTCTCCGTTCCCCTCCCCTGCGTGTTAACAGTCGAACAGGGGGGCGAGACTTTGGACATTTGTCGTGTGGTGAACGGCATGTGGCAGAGCAGCAGTGGGGCGTGGGGACAGGCGGGGGTCTGATGGGGGATTTCAGTAGCAACTGCTTCATCCCCCTCTGCTCCTTCACTCCCTCCTTTCCCCACCTCCCTCTTACCCACACCCACAGTTGAACAGGGCACGGACAGCCTTGAAATATGCCGAGTGGTGAACGGCATGTGGCAGAGCAGCAGTGGCGCGTGGGACGTGGAGGCAGGGGCTTTCTTAGCGCACTCAACAGCGGCTTTCCTCCCTTCTCCCCCACCTCCCCTCCACATTCCAACAGTGGAACAGGGAAACGACAGCCTTGACATATGCCGGGTGGTGAACGGCATGTGGCAGAGCAGCAGCGCGGCGTGGGGACAGGCGGCACCAGATGCAGTTGTGACTGCCATGCTGCAGCATGCTGACGCCGGGCTCACTACGTTCGACATGGCTGATATATGTGAGTGTATTGGAGTGTAGAGTGAGTACAATGGGGTTTGGGAGTGAGCTTATAAGGGGGACACCATCAGTGGGGCGTGGGGACAGGCAGCACTGGATGCGGTGGTGACAGCGATGCTGCAGCATGCTGACGCTGGGCTCACCACATTCGACATGGCTGATATATGCGAGTAGAAGGGAGTGTAGAGTGAGTGTATTGGGTGATTCTATAAGGGGTACAATCAGCAAAGGTGCAGGGTGATACCTGACTCACTACTTTAAATCTCCTGGTGTCTCTCTGTCTTCTCTCACCTCTCTCGCCTCCCCCAGACGGCCCTGCAGAGAGCTATTATGGAGCGATGATTGACAGGCTTAGGAGGGAGCGAGGGGAGGAGGCTGCATTTGGCGTGCAGGGGTGAGTGTGGGTGTGCCTGGAATTGTGTGTGTGAGTGAGTGAGTGAGTGAGTGAGTGAGTGTGTGGATGGCTGTCTGTGTGGTGAGTGCGCGGGTGTGTGCGTGGGTGAATGGCTGTGTGGGTGGGTGTGTGGGTGTGTGGGTGGGTTTATGAGTGGGTGTGTGAGCGGGTGAGTGGGTGTGTGAAAGGGTGCGTGAATGGGTGTGTTTGTCTGTCTTGCCTGTCTCCACCCTCCCCTCTTGGGCCCCTGTCCTCTGCTTCTCTGCTCCTCTCCCTTCTGCTCGTCTTCTCCCCTGTAAACCAGTCGCACCAAGTTCGTGCCCGGGCCCGACCGCATGACCCTTTTGAGACGTCTCAAAAGCCGTCTGCTCGTCTTCTCCCCTGTAAACCAGTCTCTCCAAGTTTGTCCCAAGGCTTGACCGCATGACCCGTGATGTGGTGAAGGTGGCGAGTCAACTTTGAAATGCCTGCCTTTGTCCACCCTCCAGAGTTGAGCATCCGGCCCGGCCCGACCCGACCCGACCCGACTTGGCCGGGCCACACGGGCTCTCGGGTCGGGTCGGGTCGGGCCGGGCTCGGGCCAGATTCTTGAAACAGCCGGCCCGACCCGGGCCTACTCACTCGGGTCAAAGGGGACCCGGGTTCGGGTCGGGCCGGGTCGGGCCAAGTAGACCCGCCCCTTTAGAGGGGGCTGGGGGTGTTCATCACAATTTGTGCAATTTCTCTGTTATACTTGTTTTTAGTAGACCCGCTCCCACACGGAACGCGCCTCGACGTGTGCTCGCGGCCTCCTCGTCACAGTGCAAGTGGCTGAACCGAACCTATGCGAAATGTCGCTGCGGTTGCCTTGCCGCTAAATGCGTCTATTGCAACGCGCTTGCAAGGGCTGTAGCCTGGTGGAAGGAAAATATAGGTCGCGCTTGTTTCATGGTGGCAGAAATACTACTCTACTGAGAAGCGCGAATACGTCGATTTGCAGCTAGACTCGTACATCTTGGCAGGTAACCTAAACTCTTAGATTTGGTGTGCGGATTCCTAAATTATGAGGTAGTATAAGGCACGTTTGCTATTGCTCTAAGTCTACTATGTGCTGGCGTGGCGAAATGAAATCGACGGGGAGGAAACCCCCTCGATTTACATTTGTGTTAGGGTTTCGGCTCCCACCATGTCGAAATCGGATCGCGCGCCTGGCCCGACCCGATTTTGACATTTATGGCCCGAATTCGGGTCGGGTCAGGCCCGGCCCGAAACCCGACTCGACCCGGCCCGAAATGCGCTCTCGGGTCAGGTTCCTGCTCGGGTCGGGTCGGGTCGGCCCGTACGGGGCAGGACTTCGGATACCTTGACCCGACCCGGGCAAAACCACGGGTCGGGTCGGGTCAGCCCGACCCGAGCGGGCCATATGCTCAACTCTACCTCACTCTTCTCCCCTTCCGTTCCCCTCCCATTTGAACTCCATTTGCTCCTCTCCCACCCACCAGTCTCACCAAGTTCGTCCCCTGCCCTGACCGCGTGACTCGTGACATGGTGGAGGTGGCGAGTCAACCGGGATGAGCTTGTCTTTCCTGCCGTGCCATTTTCCCATCTCGTCTCTCCCACCCACCAGTCTCACCAAGTTCGTCCCAAGGCCCGATCGAATGACCCGTGACGTGGTGGAGGTGGCGAGTCAAAACTGATGACCCTACCTCTTCTGCTCCTCGCCATCCTCCCCTCCCTCCCATGCACCACTAGTCTCACCAAGTTCGTCCCCCGCCCTGACCGCATGACCCGAGACGTGGTGGAGGTGGCAATTCGGCCTTTATGACCCTGCCTTCCCTGCTCCCTCCCATCTTCTCCCCTTTTTCTCCCATCCCATACCCCAGTCTCACCAAGTTCGTCCCCCGCCCTGACCGCATGACCCGAGACGTGGTGGAGGTGGCGATCAACCGCTCGCGCACGCGCATGCAAGTCAAGACAATCGACCTGCTGCAGTTCCACTGGTGAGCTGATGGGGAGTTGGGGATGAGGGGCGATGTACAAGTGCGTTGAAGCCAAGTGAAGCCGATCAACCGCTCGCGCACGCGCATGCAAGTCAAGACAATCGACCTGCTGCAGTTCCACTGGTGAGCTGATGGGGAGTTGGGGATGAGGGGCGATGTACAAGTGCGTTGAAGCCAAGTGAAGCCGATCAACCGCTCGCGCACGCGCATGCAAGTCAAGACAATCGACCTGCTGCAGTTCCACTGGTGAGCTGATGGGGAGTTGGGGATGAGGGGCGATGTACAAGTGCGTTGAAGCCAAGTGAAGCCGATCAACCGCTCGCGCACGCGCATGCAAGTCAAGACAATCGACCTGCTGCAGTTCCACTGGTGAGCTGATGGGGAGTTGGGGATGAGGGGCAATGTACAAGTGCGTTGAAGCCAAGTGAAGCCGATCAACCGCTCGCGCACGCGCATGCAAGTCAAGACAATCGACCTGCTGCAGTTCCACTGGTGAGCTGATGGGGAGTTGGGGATGAGGGGCGATGTACAAGTGCGTTGAAGCCAAGTGAAGCCGATCAACCGCTCGCGCACGCGCATGCAAGTCAAGACAATCGACCTGCTGCAGTTCCACTGGTGAGCTGATGGGGAGTTGGGGATGAGGGGCGATGTACAAGTGCGTTGAAGCCAAGTGAAGCCGATCAACCGCTCCCGCACGCGCATGCAAGTGAAGACAATCGACCTGCTGCAGTTCCACTGGTGAGATGGCATGACACGACTCTCTGTTGTGCTGTTTTGAGACGTCCCAAAGCATGTCACGCCTCGTACCCGTGACGTCCCAAAGCATGTCACGCCTCGTACCTGTGACGTGGTGGAGGTGGCGATAAACCGTTGCCGCACGCCCGTACAAGCCAAGACTGTTGATCTGCTGCAGCTCTGCTGGTGAGAGGATGAGAGGAGATGGGGATGCAGCACAAGGAGCACCAGCGCTCCTCCCCTCACTGCTGCAGTTCCACTGGTGAGTAATTTGAGCTATCTGATGCACATCAGCACGCATCAGCCTGTGGTACCACAGCATGACTCCCACCTGTTTAACTACCAGGTGAAATTACACCCAACCCGGATACTTCAACGCCTTGAATCACCTCACAGACCTGAAGGAGGAGGGGAAGTTTAAAGCCATAGGGCTTATTACCCCCCTGTCGCCTCTTCCCCCCCCCTTCCTTTCCACTGCTCCCTGCTCTAGTACCCCCCTCCCCGTTTACAGGTGGGATTACACCAACCCCGGGTACCTGGACGCCCTGAAGCACCTCACAGACCTCAAGGAGGAGCGGAAGATCAAGGCACTATCTTGTTTCCGTGCCGTCTGTTTCCTCCTATCACCACCAGGTGGGACTATAGCAACCACGGGTACCTGGACGCCCTGAAGCACCTCACAGACCTCAAGGAGGAGGGGAAGTGTAAAGCCATTGGACTGACCAATTGTCGTCTCATGGCCCCCTTTTCCTTCTCACTGCCTCCTGCTCTCCCCATTACCTCCAATCCCCACCACGACCAGGTGCGACTACAGCAACCCTGGGTACGTGGACGCGTTGAAGCACCTCACAGACCTCAAGGAGGAGGGGGGGGCTCTTGTATACCTTGACCTCGTTTTCTCTCTCTTCTCCTTTCATCTCCTCTCCATTCTCAGGTGGGATTACAGCTACCCCGGGTATCTAGACGCATTGAAGCACCTCACAGACCTCAAGGAGGAGGGGAAGATCAAGGCGATAGGGCTTACTAACTTTGACACCAAGCGGCTGCAAGTGATTCTGGAGAACGGCATTCCCATCGTTAGCAACCAGGTGAGGAGATGGTCAGGTTCTTTGTGACTACTGATTGATAACAACAGGGTGAGGAGAGGGGAAAGAGGGGAAGATCAAGGCGATAGGGCTGACCAACTTTGACACCACCTGGCTGCAAGTGATTCTGGAGAACGGCATTCCCATCGTCAGCAACCAGGTGAGGAGGAAAGGAGCTTGTTCCCTTTTATTGGTTGGGAGTGAGGTAGGGAGGAGTGGGATATCAGGGCGATAGGGCTGACCAACTTTGACACCGCCCGGCTGCAAGTGATTCTTGAAAACGGCATTCCCATCGTTAGCAACCAGGTGGGTGATTGAGCTGGTTCCCGTTGCTTGCGTGGCACTAACACTGACCTCAAGGAGGAGGGGAAGATTAAATCCATTGGGCTGACCAACTTTGACACCACGCGGCTGCAAGTGATTCTTGAGAACGGCATTCCCATTGCCAGCAACCAGGTGAGGAGGAGGAGCAATATCAGCAGGTGGGTTAATAGGTACCATCTGGTTTAGGAAGAGGGGAAAGGTCAAGACCATTGGGCTGACTAATTTCAACACCAAGCGGCTGCAAGTGAATCTCGGAAACGGAATTCCCATCGAGTCTCCTCCTCTCTTCCCTCACCCAATTCCCTTTCATCTCAACCCTTCTGTTTCTTCCCTCTATCAGGTGCGGCACAGTCTAGTGGACATGCCGCAGCAGATGGTTGGAGGCACCTCACCTCCTTTCTTCCCCCTCCCCATCACCTTACATCCCAACCCTTCTTATACCTCCCTTTCTCAGGTGCAGCACAGCCTAGTGGACATGCGGCCGCAGCAGCAGATGGCTCAGCTCTGTGCCCTTACTGGGGTGCAGCTTATAACGTGAGTGGCTTATAACGAGTGGGTTATAACGTGAGTGCCTTATACTGAGAGTATGAGCGTGAGTGAGTAATAGCACGAGTACGTGGTATGGAGTCTTGTGTGCCCACAGCAGCCTAGAAGTGAGTGTGAGCACAAGTAAGAGCATGAGCACAAGTAAGAGCATGAGCACAAGTAAGAGCATGAGCACAAGTAAGAGCATGAGCACAAGTAAGAGCATGAGCACAAGTAAGAGCATGAGCACATGGTATAGAATCTGGTGCGGCCACAGCAGCAGATGGCTCAGCTCTGTGCTCTTACAGGGGTGCAGCTTATAACGAGAGTGGCTTATAACGTGAGTGGATTATAACGCGAGTGCCTTATGGTGAGAGTGCGAGCATGAATTGAGTAAGAGCACGAGTGCACGGTATAGAGTCTGGTGCTGCCACAGCAGCAGATGGCTCAGCTCTATGCTCTTACAGGGGTGCAGTGCAGCTTATAACGAGAGTGGTTTATGATTGGACTAGATAGTGAGTGGCTTGTAACGAAAGTGTTTGATAGTGCGAGTGGCATAGAATATATTGCTGTTTACGTGACGTTTCTATGTTCGTATCTGATTACCAGTAATGCGAATGTTTTATATAAAAATAATACTATTTTTTTGTTCCACGCCAAGGAACACACAAGTACACTCATTTCTCTGGATTTTCTCCTTTGGAAAATGCAGGTACGGCACTGTAATGGGAGGGCTTCTATCGGAGAATTACCTGCATGCCAAGGAGCCCAACAGCAAGTTTACCTCTCTTTGTATCTGCATCTATTAACTTTATGTATTGCAGCTATGGAACTGTAATGGGCGGGCTTCTATCAGAGAAGTATCTGCATGCCAAGGAGCCGAACAGGATGTTCATGTCTCTTTGTATTGCCAATTATTCCCCCCTCAATCGCAGCTGCGGTACCGTGATGGGAGGGCTTCTTTCAGAGAAGTATCTGCACGCCAAGGAGCCCAACAGCATGTTGATCTGTTACTGTACCTCCATTTGTTTACTTTACTCACTGCAGCTACGGCACTGTAATGGGAGGGCTTCTATCGGAGAAGTATCTGCACGCCAAGGAACCCAACAGCATGTTTGGGCCGCGCCTTGCCACGCCCTCTCTCAACAAGTACAAGCAGGTGAGAGGGAGGTGAGGGGAGGTGAGGGGAGGGGCCTTGTGAGTCGAGTCACGAGTCCCTGACGTGTGGGATGCTTCAATTACAGAGAAGTATCTGCACGCCAAGGAGCCCAACAGCATGTTCGGCCCGCGCCTTGCCACTCCATCTTTGAACAAGTGCAAGCAGGTGAGAGGGAGGGGGTTTGTGATTTGACTCAAAAAGGGTTTGCGTTCTATTGAACGAGTATATTCTGACAAGCCAACAACCCAACAGGGTTGTTGGCTTGGCTTGTCAGAAGGGAGTATGTTCGGCCCGCTCCCTGCCACTCCCTCTCTGAACAATTACAAGCAGGTGAGGGGAGGGGGTAAGTGTGGGAAGGAGGAGTAGAATCCACCCTCCCTCCTCTCGACTCCCTCTCTCAACAAGTTGAAATTATTGCCTACTGCGTTGCCACTCCCTCTCTCAACAAATACAAGCAGGTGAGCAGCGATAGCATTGGGTATGTTTGTGGGGGGAGGTGGGGCGTCGGGGGGATGCTATTGCCTACTGCGTTGCCTACTGTGTCGGGGACTTAGATGGTGAGCGTGCGTGCGGTTGCTGAGGAAGTGCGAGTTGGTGCGAGCGAGCTAGCACAGACCCATCTGTTTCACCTTCCTATACCTCCCCATATTCACCCTTCCCACAACACACTCAGATGGTGGATGCGTGGGGCGGCTGGGCGCTGTTCCAGGAGCTTCTGAGGGAGTGTGAGACGGTGGCTAAGAAGCACGGGGTTACCATCGCTGCAGTGGCCGTGCGCTCCATTCTCGACCAGGTGAATGGCACTCACACATACACGCACACGCATAAGCGCACATGCACGCATGCATGGTCGTGGCGAGGAAGCACGGGGTTACCATCGCTGCAGTGGCCGTGCGCTCCATTCTCGACCAGGTAACTGCACGCATGCATTCACAGAGCGCGGCACAAAACACCCTGAGGGGGTGTCCTGCTCGTTCATTTACTGTTCGTAAAGCCCTTCAGTTACCAGATTTTGCGTTGTAACACTGAATTTTACAAAAATGCCAGACACGATCAGCTCCCGTTCACGATACGGCACACCCCCTGCACGTACCTCGAATCGTGTGACGCACGTTACAGAAATCAGCGTGCGCATCGAACAATGGTACAGAACCGCGTCCTGCCCACTACAGTGAGTGCCCATCGTATCGCACGCTCGATTTCGCCACTGCAGCCTGACACTCGCCAAAACCAGTAGTGGAAGTGTTGGCTTGGCGAAAATTCCAACGCTTTGGTTGACGAGGGAACCGGTTACCTCGTTTCCACACGGCCCCTGCACTGTTGAAGTCTGTGTGGGGGGAATGTGTCCGCGCGCTCGAATTGACAAAAAGGGTGGACTCGACGCAGGTCGTATTCGTTTATAGGTACAGTGATCAGTTTTGAACCCCGGATCGTGAGGAGGTACTAAATTTCCCGAAATGAACGAGCTGGACACGCCCTGAAGTAGCATGTGATTACCACTGCTGCAGTGGCCGTGCGCTTCGCGGCCAGGTGAAAGTCTCAGACTCGCTTTTATTGACAAAGGTAAAAGGCACAGTCAGGCTGGGCTCTCTTCGGGAGCTGCCTAGGGAGTATGGAACCGCTTCCTTGAGAGCCGAGCAAGCAGCCACTGACATGGTGCGCTCAGCAGGGCTACCATCTCACTGACGAAGAAGCAGCCACTGAGACAGTGGCAAAGAAGCACGGGGTTACCATCGCTGCAGTGGCCGTGCGCTCTATTCTCAACCAGGTAAATGGCACCAACACATGGTTGAGAACAAGAAGTGCTTGTCTTGGATGCGGGCATAGAGGTAACATATCTACCCTGCTGTCGTTGCTTTGTGGTGGCTCAAGATTGAGACGTGCTTTAAGGCGCCGCCAAACAACAAGTGCTTGAGTTGAATGTGGGCATAGATGTAACCTATCGCCCCTGCTCTTGTTGCTCCCTTGTTCCTTCCTGTCCAACCAGCTAGCAGTAGCAGCATCAATGGTGGGAGTGCGGCTGGGCCTGCAGCAGCAAGAAGATATTTGACTTGCGATTGCATTTAACATAACAACCCTATATCCCCTCCTCTTATTGTTCCTTTTCCCACTGCCTGCCAAAGCAGCCAGCAGTAGCAGCATCCATGGTGGGCGTGTGGCTGGGCCTGCAGCAACACATCGCAGATAACAAGAAGATATTTGACCTGCGATTCAAATTAGGCCTGTTAATACCTATCTACCCTGCTCTTTATGTTGCCCTTCTCCTTTCATGCTGAAACAGCCAGCAGTTGCAGCATCGATGGTGGGCGTGAGGCTGGGCCTGCAGCAGCACATCGCAGACAACAAGGTGATCTTTGGTTTGAAATTGGACGATGAGGATAGGGCTAGGATCACCAGTGTTACCAGCAGAGGCAGGGACCTCCTCGCTGTGATTGGTGACTGCGGGGACGAGTACAGGTAGAGGCCTCTTCAACAGGACTCATGCGTTGGCCATACTGTCCCTTTCATATTTGACTTGCGATCGAGCGATGAGGATCGGGCAAGGGTTACCCTTTCATATTTGACTTGCTGGTATCAGTGTTACCAGCGGAGGCCGGGACTCATTGCTGTAATTGGTAATTTCGGGGATGAGTACAGGTAGAGGTCTCTTCAACAGGTTACATGACTCTCTTATAATAGACATACGGTATCCTGTACATGCACGTGCATCAACGAAGTATAGACAACATTACCTACTAACTATGGCGTGTTGGAAGCGAGCCACCAGAGCATGTTGGTCTTGGAGTTGCCATCATCAAAAGCACCTAGAGCAGCAATGTTCGTCCTGGCCCCCTGCGGGTCGTACAGCGCCTGCAGTGCCCACGCAAAGCCGCGCCACTCGTCCGTGGCGGCGCCGCTCAGCACGGGTTGCGCCCACTCCACCAGCTGCTTAGCAAACTCGGGGTCAGGGAAGAGGTGCTTGAGGTAGGGCGTTACGGGCAGCACCTGGATGCCCACACGCTTCTCCATGTCCGCCGGCGGGGCGAACCACAGCGCCGCATCGCGCTTCGTGGACCACAGCACGCCCACCACACGGTTGGCGTCTGCAAACACCGCCTCGTATGCGGGCGACAGGGAGGGCTCCGGGGCGGATGAGCCGAGCGGCACGTGCATGAGGGTCTGCCCGGCGAGGGCCTCCACGGCTGCGAGTGTGGCGCCCAGCGAGGCGAGCGGCTGGTCGCCCAGCACGGAGGCCAGCAGCGCCCCCGCGTAGTACGCGTTGGCCGCCTCGCTGAAGCTCTCCTGGTTGCGCCCGTCGCCGAACTCAAACAGCCCGCTGGCCCACGAGTGCAGCGCGTACGCGTCAAAGTGCCGCAGCCTTGGGAACGCCGCCGTGCGCTCCGGCGACATGTAGTCCGCCATCAGGTCCTTGAGCGGCGCACGGTACTGGTCGCGCCACGCGGGGTCGAACTTGGCGACGGTAGCAGCGGCGTAGATGAAGTAGCCGTAGTGGAAGTGGTGGTCGTTGTACATCCCCGCTCCAAACTCCGCCCCCTGGTCAAGCGACCCCGCCTCGCTCACCACACCGCCCCACGTGGGGTCGTACAGCAGGCGGTTACCAGGGAAGGTGCCGTCCAGCCATGCGGAGAGCGCGGATCGCAGGGGCGGCAGCACGGCGGCCAGGCTGTCGTCATCTTGCACCTGCTTCGCGATCAGCGCCAGGCGGGCGGCGCGCGCCGCTGTCTTGCCGAAGAAGTAGGTGGAGGGGGAGGTGAGGGGCGGCAGCGCGGCCACATCCTGCTTGAGACTGGTCCTCAGCTCGTCCTGCAGCTGCGGGTCGGACGAGAGGGGCCCCGCACGCCACGTGGAGGGGCGCTTGGGCACATTGAGGTGCCACACCGCCCCCTGCATGCCCACCGCCTGGCCGTCGATGGTGGGGTATGCCAGCACTGATGCATCCGGCACCGACGCAGCTCGCACGGACGACCATGGTGCACTGCTGCGTGCGTTGGAGGGGGTGGCAGAGGCGGGGTTGTGGTGGCCGCGGAGGGCGCCCATGGCGCCTGAGGGTGAGCCGCTGCTGTGACGGCGGAGGGTGGAGGGAAGGGAGGGGCTGTGCACGCTCACTTCCATGCGCCGGTGCACTGCTCATGGGGGAGGGAGGGGGAGAGGGGACAGAGAAGGAACAAGGGAGAAGGGGGTTAGTTTGACGGACAGATGATGAGGGCATTCCAGGTGACGTAGCAGCACACATGGCAACACAAGTGGCAGCACACATGGCAACACAAGTGGCAGCACGGCGCTACTCACTTGGCAGCGAGAGCATGAGCAGCGGCGCCTCGGTGTCGCCGTTAGCCAGCTCGCGCCACTGCTGGGTGCGCCAGGTGTACTCGATGCGGAACGCGCCCACCTGCGCGCTCCCCCCCACCGGCACCGCGGGCACGTGCGCGTCCAGCAGCGCCTCCTCGTCCTGCGGGGAGGCGCCCGGCAGCAGCGCCACGCGCATCGTCCCCGTGAATGGCGCATCCGCCGCTAGTGTCGACCCGTCCTGCCGCATCGCCAGTGGCGACGACAGGTACACCAGCCACGTCTGGTGGGGGGTAAGGAGGGGTGGAGAGGGGAAATGAGTGGGGAGGGGGGTGGTGAGTACAAAACGTGAGCAAGCGGAGCGGGGAGATAGGTGGGACAATGAGCGAGTGAGAGGTGGGTACGTGCTTGAAGAATGAAGGGAATGGGGCTCGTCGTGGCAGAGTGGGAGCGGGGAGCTGACCTGGCCGTTGTTGAGGGCGATGCGGTACTTGCTGTTGTCGCCACTGGGCTCCACGCCCGTGATGGCGTGAATCGTCATCAGCACGAGCGTCGCTGGGGGTCCGCCCGGGGGGAATATGAACGTGAGGAAGGGAGACCCGCGCACCAGGGGGACCTCGAGCGCGGGGGGATCGGAGGGCGCGGAGGAGGGTTGGCGGAAGGAGAGGGTGGCGGAGAGGTCGTCGTAGGCGGAGAGTTGATGGGGGGGAAGGCCCTGCAGCGTGGAGAGCATGAGCGCCGTCACGAACGCCTGCACGATGTACCCCGGTTGCGGGTCGCGCACCGGCAGCCCCCACGCGACGCGCCCCTCCGCGCTCTGCACCACGTACGGCGTGACGAGCTCGGGGTTGCCGCCCTGCCCCAGCACGAAGTTCTGGCACGGCGCGTTCGTCGGGTACGGCGCCTGGGGAAGGGGAAAGAGGGGGAGTTGAGCGGGATGAGGGGAAAGGAGGGATGAAAGCACGGGGAACAGAGAGCGCGCGCAGATGGGGGAAGCGGAGAGCGCGCGCCGACTGGGGAGGGCTGGGGAACTCACGGTGAGGTTGGCGGACCAAAGGGCGGAAGGCGCGGGAGCGACAGTGGAGGAGAGCGCGGGGAAGGCCGCCGACGCCATGGCGGTGGGGATCAGACGCGCTCGGAGTGCAGCGGAGATGGGACGCGCACAGATTGCGGCGCGGATGACAGGAGGAACGAGCTTGGCGGGGTTGGCAAGGCAAGGCTGCACGCTGGGCGGGTGGGTGCGGTGAGGCGCCCGCCGTGAAGGTCAGTTGCGGTCGGGGGGTTTGAAGGCGCTAAATCGGTGCTGCCGGACGGAGGATGGCTGTTGGCGCCAGTGATGATTCGTAGACTCTGTGATCGCGGGAGCTACTAAATACATCACTTCGTCGTGGCCGTGTGATGTCGCGTCCCGTGATGGCAGTGACGCCATAGCGCCGGACGCGGCGGACCGTGGGGCCCGCGACACGCGAATCAGTCGGGCACGCGGAATTCGAGTCCGCCACACTGCTACGACAGAGTCGCGGGCTCTAACTTCAGTCGAACCGCTCGCTTGAATTCAACGGTCATCGACTTCTCCACACCACAGTAATGTGGCAATGCGGCACTCATGACTGATTGAAGGTACCTGCCCTGGTTCAACTCTGCGCCATCCTTTGCCCTCCCTGGTACACGCGTGCAGTGCAAGGTTGGAATGGCACAGGAGCACCCACCCACCTCGCCTCGCCTGTTACCCTCTTTCAGCAAGGCAACGTTGCGACCAAAGCAATGCGTGCGCGATGTTCCAGTCGGGTGTTAACGACCAATGCGAAAAGATGCTGAGACATCGTTAGTCTCGCAAGCACCTTGTTCTTCGAGGTTCAGCGAACATGCAGGTGAAGTCGAGATGGGCTGTGCAGTACGGCATGTGCTTCTCTGTGTTTGATTTGAACCAATAAAGTTTGTTATACTGTACAATAATCCGTATCCTCACATTCGATGCGCTCGTGAAACCCAGAGGTCATCTTCGGGCGCGTTCACATTCATCCATTTCTCGAAGATTCGCTAAGTACGAGAAAATACCTCCTTCGAGAGACTCCAATTAGCGACGCATTCATTTTTGAGAGGGGGCCGAACCCAGTTGACATCAGAAGTACGGGTCGAGTGTCAGAGCGCGTTTCGTCAGCATTCAGCAACGAAGAGAGCCTCATTCGCATAGCCCCTATCAACAGCTTGCAAGTTCTAGAATCTCTACTTCCTAAACTTGCATCGTCTCAGTTACCTGCCTCTAAGGTCAACCCTTGCAGAAATTAGCAGTACAAAATCCCTCAGAACCAGTGGCACGTTTCCGCTAGTTAACTTTCTTCCTTCGAACGTCTTACGTCGATCTAAACTCCAGCTCTCTCGCACCTTCTCGCTCGCCACACGCTGTTTCTCTCTCCGCAGACGAACAACATGTTCCTGCGACGCTCAGTGCGGACACTGAACGGAGCAGCCTCTAGCGCTGTATTGTCGTCCCTGTTGCATCGAACGGCTCACGTTAGACCGCCATTTGCTGTGCCTGCAGCCGTTGATTCGCTTCAACAGCAGCAGTTTCAATGTCGCGGATTAGCTACTGGATCAGAAGCAGGTAAATCTCATATCTTGCTCTCAAAAACCAAACCACTCTCATTTCGCGCAAAATGCTCCTGATACCGTCTAGCCGTCCGACCTGCATCGAACGGCTCGCTCTTAGCATTGGCGCGCGCTGCCTGCAGCCGTTGATTCCGGTTCAGCTGTCGCTGCATAGGAAGGGCCGACGACAATACCATGCCATGAACGAGCCGTCTTATTTCCCGATATCGTGGTGCCTTTTATTCCGGCATTACAAGCATGTTAGGTGCGATTCGGCTTATTAGTGCTTTTGTGAGGAAGATTTCATCTCCAGTTCATGCTGCCTGTAGCACGACTCGCACGTCCCCTCTCCCTCGTGCAACGAGCAGCGGTCAGGGGCATCAGTGGGAGCACAGCCCAACCATGCACGGGCCTTCAGATAACCTCTGCCTTCTCTACTGTCCCCGCACTTTTCCCCTGGCCCTCCCCAGCCCCCCCATACGACTCGCATATACCACTCTCGCCCTTGCAGCGTGCAGCAGTGGCTGTGGGGGCGTCAATGGGAGCTCTGGCCAACC
This sequence comes from Closterium sp. Naga37s-1, assembly GCA_947471745.1. NCBI lineage: Eukaryota > Viridiplantae > Streptophyta > Zygnematophyceae > Desmidiales > Closteriaceae > Closterium > Closterium sp. Naga37s-1. The sequence goes on from CANJKZ010000888.1 coordinate 1,033,799, forward strand.
CTGCGCGGGCGGATCTGAAACCCACATACAAATCCCCACCCGCCTTCACCTCCCCATCCCCTGTTCCTGTTCCACCCTCCAGCTCCCCTATACAACTCGCACGTCCCCCTCTCCTCCTTGCAGCGAGCAGCAGTGGCTGTGGGGGCGTCAATGGGAGCTCTCGCCAACCCTGCGCGGGCGGATCTGGTGATCTCCACCCCCTTTCATCTCCCCCTCCCCCGTTGTCCCCTTCGTATCCCTTTTCTTTCCGCCCTCCGCAGTCCCCCTGTACGACTCGCACGTCCCCCTCTCCTCCTTCCAGCGCGCAGCAGTGGCTGTGGGGGCGTCAGTGGGAGCTCTCGCCAACCCTGTCCGGGCCTTCATAAAACCCCTTGCTCCCTCCACTGTCCCTGCTCACACCGTTCCCCTGCCTCCCTGCAGCCCCCAATTACAATTCGCATATACCACTCTCCCCCCTCCAACGAGCAGCAGTGCCATAGGGGCGTCAGTGGGAGCACTGGCCAACCCTGCCTGGGCAGATATGAAACCCTCGTACTATTCCCCAACCCCCTTCATCTCCCCGTCCCTTGTTCCTGTTCCGCCCTCCCAGCCCCCCTATACGACTCCCCACGTCCCCCTCTCGCCTCTCCAACGCGCAGCAGTCACCATGGGGGCATCGGCGGGCGCTCTGGCCAACCCTTCCCTTCTCTCCCTTCCCCCGTCTCCCTCTCCCCAGCTCCTCTTTACGACTCCCATGTCCCCCTCTCCCCACTCCAACGAGCAGCAGTGGCCAAAGGGGCGTCAGTGGGAGCACTGGCCAACCCTTCCCGGGCCTTCATACAAGTCCTGCCCAATCCACTGTCCCCACACCTTCCCCCTCCCTCCCTGCAGCACCCCTATACGACTCGCATATACCACTCTCCCCCCTGCAACGAGCAGCAGTGCCATAGGGGCGTCAGTGGGAGCTCTGGCCAACCCTGCACGGGCCTTTAGATAACCTGTGTCTCCCCTCCCGCATTTCCCTCCCAGTCCCTCTATACGACTCTCACATCCCCCTCTCCCCTCTTCAAAGAGCAGCAGTGGCCATAGGGTCGTCAGTGGGAGCACTGGCCAACCCTGCGCGGGCGGATCTGGTGGCGGCAGTGGGGGAGACGACTGGGGTGGTGGCGCTGGGGCGCATCAGGGAGCAGATGAGAACGACAGAGGAGGGCAGGGTGAGTTGTGGTATTAGTGTTACATGTGTGTATGTATACATATGCATGTGTATTAGGGCGGATCTGGTGGCGGCTGTGGGGGAGATGACTGGGGGGGTGGCGCTTGGACGAATCAGAGAGCAGATGAGGGCAATAGAGGAGGGACGGGTGAGTGCAGTGTGCATACGCATGTGTCTATATGCATGCATGTGTGTATAGCAGGCACTTGATGTGGAGCCATCAGTGGGAGCACTGACCGACCCTGCACGGGCAGATTCGAAGCAACTTGCGCTCACCTCGTGCAATGCAGATGCTCTTTTCGGAGCGGCCTATGCTCACCTAATGGAATTTCTTTCCATGCATTTAACCCCATCTACCAACCGCCACCAGGCCATTCTGGGGGAGAAACCCCGGGTGACAGACGCCACACTGCAGGCAGCAGAGCAGTGCGGCAGAGGCACCTTCGGAGCAGCATACGCTCACTTCATGCGCTCTCGTCGTTTTGAGCCCCACGAACGTCCCCCTGTGCGCTTCATTGACGACCCTGAGCTGGCCTACGTGGCCACACGGTGAGTCAAGAGTCTCTGTGAGTGTGCGTGGGGGCTGACGGGGGCCTTTGGAGCAGCCTTTGAAGGCTCACTCCATGCGTTCTCACCACTTCCCGCCCCATGAACGTCCGCCCGTGTGCTTCATTGACGACCCTGAGCTGGCATACGTGGCCACACGGTGAGTAGAGTGTGGGTGGTGAGAGTATGGCCCACTTACTGTGTGCGCATGGTTGGATGCTTGGTGCTGCATGAGCGCCCTCCTGTGCGCATGAGCGCCCTCCTGTGCGCATGAGCGCCCTCCTGTGCGCATGAGCGCCCTCCTGTGCGCATGAGCGCCCTCCTGTGCGCATGAGCGCCCTCCTGTGCGCATGAGCGCCCTCCTGTGCGCATGAGCGCCCTCCTGTGCGCATGAGCGCCCTCCTGTGCGCATGAGCGCCCTCCTGTGCGCATGAGCGCCCTCCTGTGCGCATGAGCGCCCTCCTGTGCGCATGAGCGCCCTCCTGTGCGCATGAGCGCCCTCCTGTGCGCATGAGCGCCCTCCTGTGCGCATGAGCGCCCTCCTGTGCGCATGAGCGCCCTCCTGTGCGCATGAGCGCCCTCCTGTGCGCATGAGCGCCCTCCTGTGCGCATGAGCGCCCTCCTGTGCGCGTCATTGACGATCCTGAGCTGAGCTGTGTGGCTTGTTGATGACCCTGACTTTTGAGTCGACTCAAAAGTCACCTCGTTACAATGGCACTCCGCCCGTGCGGCTTGTTAATGACCCTGAGCTGGCATATGTGCCCACACGGTGAGTCAAGCGTTCAAGTGTTTGGGTGAGGAGTATAGGGGAAGGATCTGTCTGACAAGGCCTTTAGAGTGGCCTATGCCTACATCAGCGGTCTGCAGATTCCTGCCGCATGAAAGCCCGCTTGTGCGGTTCATTCATTTACAACCCAGAGTTTGCGCATGTGGCCACACGGTGAGTATAGCGTTTGAGTGAGGAGTTGAAGAGAGCCATTTTTGAGAACTCAGAAAAATCTCCCAACAAGGGTTGGTGGTTGTTGAGGTGGTTGTTGAGGTGGTTGTTGAGGTGGTTGTTGAGGTGGTTGTTGAGGTGGTTGTTGAGGTGGTTGTAGAGGTGGTTGTAGAGGTGGTTGTTGAGGTGGTTGTTGAGGTGGTTGTTGAGGTGGTTGTTGAGGTGGTTGTTGAGGTGGTTGTAGAGGTGGTTGTAGAGGTGGTTGTTGAGGTGGTTGTTGAGGTGGTTGTTGAGGTGGTTGTTGAGGTGGTTGTTGAGGTGGTTGTTGAGGTGGTTGTTGAGGTGGTTGTTGAGGTGGTTGTTGAGGTGGTTGTTGAGGTGGTTGTTGAGGTGGTTGTTGAGGTGGTTGTTGAGGTGGTTGTTGAGGTGGTTGTTGAGGTGGTTGTTGAGGTGGTTGTTGAGGTGGTTGTTGAGGTGGTTGTTGAGGTGGTTGTCGAGGTGGTTGTTGAGGTGGTTGTTGAGGTGGTTGTTGAGGTGGTTGTTGAGGTAGTTGTTGAGGTGGTTGTCGAGGTGGTTGTTGAGGTGGTGGTAGGCCCCCCTTCCTCTTCTAACCTCCTCTCTCTCGCCCCTCCCCTTGTTTGTCTGACCCTCGCCCCCTGGCTGCCTTCTCCTTCTGCTCCTGTCTCCACAGGCTAAGGGAGGTGCACGACTGTTGGCATGCCATATTCGCCCTCCCCACCACCGTATCCGGCGAGCTGGCTCTCAAGCTCATCGAGTTCACCCAAACGGGCCTCCCCATGTGCCTCCACCCTTTCCCTCCCTTACACTCCCCTCACCCCGTCCGTTCTCTCCTCCCCCCCTCTCTCGTTGTCAGATTAAGGGAAGTGCACGACTTTTGGCACACTGTGTTCGCCCTCCCCACCACTGTATCCGGTGAACTAGCCCTCAAGCTCATCGAGTTCACCCAAACCGGTCTCCCCATGTGCCTCCACCCTTTCCCTCCCTTACACTCCCCTCGCCCCGTCCGTTCTCTCCTCTCCCCCTCTCTCGTTGTCAGATTAAGGGAAGTGCACGACTTTTGGCACACTGTGTTCGCCCTCCCCACCACTGTATCCGGTGAACTAGCTCTCAAGCTCATCGAGTTCACCCAAACCGGTCTCCCCATGTGCCTCCTCGCGTCCCTAGGCGCACCTATCCGCCTCTCTCCCGCCCGCCGCTCCCTCCTCTCCTCCATCTACCCCTGGGCTCTGGGAGCTGGTATCAGAGCGGTGCCGCTAGCGGGAATTTATTACGAGAGGCGGTTTGGGGAGGATCTGAGTGACTTGAGACTGGAGTGGAAAATCGCCCCTGCTCCACCGCGGTTCTTTGAAAGGAAAGGTGCTGCTGCGAGCTAGTAGTCTCCCTCCTCCTCTCCTCCATCTACCCCTGGGCTCTGGGCGCTGGTACCAGAGCCGTGCCGCTAGCGGGGATCTATTACGAGAGAAGGTTTGGGGAGGACCTGAGTGATTTGAGACTGGAATGGAATATCGCCCCTGCTCCACCCCGGTTCTTTGAAAGGAAAGGGGCTGCTGCTGTTGCCGCTGCCGTTTAACCTGGTTCTGTTGCTGCTGCTAACTAATACTGCTGCTGCTACAGATGGTGGTTCTGGTGGTACGATGGGTGCAATATAGCGTCCCTCCTCCTCTCCTCCATCTACCCCTGGTCCTTGGGGGCTGGTATCAGAGCCGTGCCGCTAGCGGGGTTTTATTACGAGGGAAGGTTTGGGGAGGACCTGAGATATGAGGCTCGAGTGGAGAATCGCCTCTGCTCCTTCCCGGTCTTTGAGAGGAAAGGTGCTGCTGCGAGCTAGTAGTCTCCCTCCTCTCCTCCATCTACCTCTGGCCCCTGCTGTTGTTAACAGAGGTGATTGTTTTGAAGGAGATACGTATACAGTGTAATGCTGCTCTTTACAGTACTGACATAAAAGTTTTATACCCCAAGGCTGTCTTATGTTGCAAAACCTGTAGAGTTCTTCCTTTGTACATACCTTATGGATGCAGTTTTCTTTGGAATGAGGCAAGGTAAGGTACCATTCTTCAGACTGTATAGGTAGTAGAGGAGTGAAGAAAGCAAGGTGAGGAGTGGTCGCATAACTGTTACCACATGCAGGCACCATTTCTTACTGAGTCTTTCCACCCTTTTTTGACACCAGGCGCACAGCAAAGGTCTTGGGTCCCACCTCCTCTGTAATGCGAAGGAGGAAGGGAGGTGGAGGAAAAGGGAGGCCAGGGGGGTGGGGAGGGGGGAGTTTGGGGAAAAGAGGGGGATGGGGAAGATTCGAAGGTGGAGAGGTAAGGGATCGGCAGGAAACGTGAAGCAAGGCAATAATGCTTGATGCGGAGTGGAACAAAACTATATTAAGAACAATCATGAACAGGTGCCTCGATGGTAGCCACACAGCAAACAAACTCGCTCCCACGTGGGCTTGAACCACCGACCTTATGGCTAACAGCCATACGCTCTAACCAGCTGAGCTACGAGAGCTATTATCGTTGAGAAACAATTTTTTAAAAAATGTTTAGATAGCTGCGCCTCACGAGAGTCGTATTGGACACGAGTCCAGGTTTCCACGTTGGAGACGAGGCCTTTTAATTAGGAGGAAACGATCATTGCGGACCGCCTTCGGGGCCGCATGAGCACTAAAAATATTACCTAAGGGTGGAGAATAGACGAAGAGACAAAGTGGCAATTATTCAGAGGAGATTGTAAAAACAGAGCGGGGGAGGAAGGGGCCATACACAGGCTAGCCACCAATAAGGGTGCGCAGGGTCAGACGCGACCCTGCGCAGATGAACACCCGCGAACCTCTGCACCAACTGCGCCACTCGCACATGTGCACGAGACGTTTGCGTTGCACTCGCGGATGCTTCAGTTACTCTTGCATGGGTTCCCTAGTACACCTCGTGTACAGGCAACCCAACCTGCGCAGAAGCTCCAGATCTCGCGCAGAGGGTCGGCTGCATCTCCCACACACCCGACCACGAAGTCAGTTTTGCCCAAGCGAGGGTGGGGCCAACTTCCTTCAACACGGCAGTGAGAGAGAGAGAGGAGGAGGGACGGATGTTGGCGCGACAGAGACCTCTCCCCACTCCCTTACCCTTCCCCCAACAGCCCGCCACTTCCACCTGCACTACCCCCTCCTCCCATAACCGCCATCCCCTTCCCCGTTTCCTTCCCCTCCCCCCCCTACAGCGACCGTCGCTGTAGACACTTACGGCATCGACGAGGAGGGGCGAGATGAGCAGCGGGGGCGGGCGAAACGGGCGCACGCAACGGGCGCGCGCAACGGCCGCGACAAGCGTCGCGATTAGGGCCGCGGCAGGGCGAGACGGGGGGCTGGAACGGGGGGCTCGCCGGAGTTCGCGACGAGCAGGACGCGGCGGCCAACGGGCGGGCGACGCGGGGGGCAGCACAGCCACGGGCGACGGGGCGACGAAGCGACGACGGGGAGCGCGTGTGCGACGGGCTGAAGCAGCGGATAGCACGCGGGCGGCGGGCTGCAGGCAGCGCGACGAGCTCATCGTCGGGGCGCTCTCGAGGCAGACTACGGGCTGCGCGACGGGGCGCGCCATGGCGAGTGGTGGGCCCATAAAATAAACGGTCCTGGCTCGGGACCCGCTCTGATACCATGTCAAAAGGAGAAGTTAAGCATAGGAGCCATGGCTAGGGTTTTGGGAGTAGAGAGTAGTGTTAGAGAGAGTTGGCCAACAAAAAGGGGTTTCACTAAAGGGCCAAAGGCCCAAGTTATACAAGAGACAATCAAGGAGAGGTGCACCACAAGCAGGAAACCATATAACTACACTATAGCTAGAACTATATGCAGTTATACAGAAATATATATAAAATATATTCTGACAGGGGAGGGGGAGGGGGAGGGGAGGAGAGGAAAGCATGCAAGTTCTGCCAAGGGAGAAATGGACGGTATGGGTACATGTATACGTAGGGGTAAAGAGGGTCTTATGGGCAGTACCTGCACATTCGAAGGCCACGAGAAGGACAAGATGCGTGGTAAGGAAGTGTATGTAAGAACCTTAGTAACCAAGTTATGTATAAAGGGGTTGAAGTTATTAGGAAGCATAGGGTACAAATAGTGAGGGTCGAGAGAAATTGTGTACCCTCTAAGCACTACCTCATTGCAGCCTATCTAAATGATATGAACATTTGAAACACCCCCATAGGCTAAGGGTGTGTCTCCATTTTGCCCCCAACGGTTCGAACCGTGGATGGTCCGAACTGCGAAAAGGTTACCAGCGTCGGTCGCATCTTTTCGTGACGTATTTCGTGAAAGAGTGTGCGACGTCGTCAACAATCCGAACCGTCGCGTCACTTTTTACTCCTTTCAACGATTCGGAATCTGAACTCTTGACAGTTCGGAAACCAAACGAACGGTGCAACAGTACTAACTAGAGATTGGCGCGTGACTTTTTCTGAAAATATGAAATCAGATTGGCTCACGAGATTTGCAGAAAAGCTGTCGTGAATTGTGTAACGACGCTACAGTGTCTCTAGCGAGGCTACAGTACTTCGGGAAATTCAAAACACTGAAAAAAATGTCAGTCTTGCACTCGGATGGGGCAAAGTTCCGAATGGCAATTCGCACAGTCCGGTTCTCGCATTCGGACCGGCCGGTACCAAAAAAGTGAACCGTCAGGAAAATTGCTGAAAATCAGAATGGAGACACGCCCTAAGTGAGGGGCATCAAAACAAAAACTAAAGAATCAAATGGTCACAAGACCAGTCAAGAGAAGCAACAATGCAAAAACTCAGGGTGGATCACGAAGTCCCTACACAATCTGAGCATAAGCAGGCGGCCACAAGGCCAGTTCAAGAGTTCACATATATATATATATATATATATATATATATATAGGTACAACAAGAAACAAGAAGTCAGACTACAATAACCGAGGGCCTACGTCAACAAGGCCTAGCTGCAGACAGCGCCTGTGGTGGTCACCAGGCGGACGGGCCTTGGTGAAGATGTTTGCAGTATTTGTTAGAAATATAGTATAGCATGCTAAGTGTAATAGGGTTGGGGCTACACCCAACTTTGGGTGTAGCTTGCTTTGTAGGCCTACACCCAACATTAGGGTGTAGACTTGCAAGTTGGGGTGCCAATCCAACCCATAAGTGTTGGAGCCCCCAAGTGCAAGTTGGGTACCCCCTCTTTGCAACCCACAAGTTGGGTGCCCCCTCCTTGCAACCCACATGGTCCTTGTTGCAAGTTGGGTGCCCCCTCCTTGCAACTTGGGATGGGGCTTGCCAACCACCCAACTCCCCCCTTCCCTTCCAATCTCCTCTTCCATCCAATCTCACCACTCTATGTATGCTTGCTTGTGACCTAATCAAACTATTGGTTCAACTTCCAACTTTCACATGGTATAGAGCTAAAATTTTCCTTGGCCTTACCTCCCCCCCTTCAATTTTTGTTCCTCAAGGGCCCACCCTACCGTACCAAACCCTTCGCTACCATTCGCATATCTCACGCCGCGACCCTCACGTCGCCGCCCTCCCTTCCCTTCCGCCGCGACCTTCATCGTCGCTGCCATCCTTCCTCCCCGCCGCGACCTCACCGTCGCCGCCGTCCTCCCTTCGGCGCTCTCCCGCCGCGGCCTCTCCGCCGCCGCCCATGCCCTTCCGCCCCGGCCCCCTTCGCATTTCCCGCCGACGCGATTGCGCCGTCGCCACCCGCGGATTCCGCCGCCGCGATCGCCGCGTCGCCTCCCACTCTTCCCGTCGACGCATCTGCGCCGACGCCGACTGCCCTTCCCGCCGGCGCGACCACTCCGTCGCCGCCTGCCCCTCCCGCCGCCGCGACCACGCCGTCGCCGCCTGCCCCTCCCGCCGCCGCGACCCTGCCGTCGCCGCCTGCCCCTCCCGCCGCCGCGACCACGCCGTCGTCGCCTGCCCTTCCCACCGCCGCGAATACCCTGTAGCCGCCTGCCTTTCGCGCTGCCGCGACCGCACCGTCGCCGCCCACCCTTTCCGCCGACGCAACTGCGCCGTCGCCGCTTGCGGTTCCCGCCGCCGCGATCGCATCGTCGCCGCTCATCCCTCCCGCCGTCGCACTCGCTCTGTCGCCGCCAGCAATTCTCGCCGCCGCGACTACCCGCACTTCCCGCCGCCGCATCTGCCTGTCCCTGCCTGCGTTTCCCGCCGACGCAGCTGCGCCGTTGCCGCCGGTGGTTCCCACCGCCGCGATTGCCCCCCCCCTCCCCCCCCCCCTTCCCCCTCCCCCCCCTCCCCCCTCATTTCCCGCCGACGCGTTTGCACCGTCGCCGCCTGCTATTCCCGCCGCTGCGACAGCACCGTCACTGCCCGCATTTCCCGCCGCTGCGGCCTTCCGGACGACGCGGTCTTCTCGCAGCCAGTGTTTTGTGCCGCCGTCGCCGCAATCTCCTCGCCACTGCTGCCCTCGGTCTCACCGCCGCCGCATTCCCGCCGCTCCACCTACGCCTTCGTCACCGCCGCCTCCTTCCCGCCGCTGCACCCTCCCTTCCCCCTCTCCCTCCTCCTCTCCCTCTCACCCCCCTCAGCAGCAGCAGCAGCCGAACCAGCAGCAGCAGCGGCAGCAGCAACTGCAGCACCACCAGCAACTGCACCCTCCCTTCCCCCTCTCCCTCCTCCTCTCCCTCCCCCCCCCCCCCCCCCCCCTCTGCAGCAGCGGTAGCAGCGTCAGCAGCAGCAGCAAGCGGTGGAGCACAGCAGCATCAACATCGGCAAGCGGTGGAGTGCAGCAGCGGCAGCAGCGGACGGTGGAGTGCACCAGCAGCAGCAGCAAGCGGTGGTGCGTGGCAGCAGCAGCATCGGCAGCACACGGTGAGGTGCAGCAGCAGCAGGAGGAGTGCAGCGGCAGCAGCAGCAGCAGGAGGAGTGCAGCGGCAGCAGCAGTAGCAGGAGTGCAGCGGCAGCAGCAGGAGGAGTGCAGCGGTAGCAGCAGCAGCAACTAGAGAAGGAGTGCAGCGGCAACAGCAGCACCAGGAGGAGTGCAGCGGCAGCAGCAGCAGCGGGAGATGGAGTGCAGCAGCCTCAGCAGCAGCACCCTCCCCCTTGCCGCTGCGGGTCCACCCGCCGTCACCCCTCATGGCTGCGAACCCCCCTGCCCCTCTCCCCCCTCCCATCGACGCTTCTTCAGTCACAAGCTGCAACTCGCTGCAGATCGATCGGCCATCAATTGGTACTCCTTTGTCGGCAGCATTCGCCGCGTCCTCCAGGACGCTTTCGTCGGACCCTACTGCGTCCTTGACGTCCTCCTTCGCCGTCCGCAAGCTCTCCAGCCGACAGCGCCCACTCACCCTGGTGAACCGCCTCCTCTCCCTCCTCCTCCTGGCTCTCCTCCTACCGAGCCTAACCTGGAACTGGCCGCTACCCCTGCGCTTCAAGCTGCCGCCGACGCCACCTTTCTCCACGATCACCGCGAATACCTCATCCGCAAGGCCACCCATGAAGTTGCTGTGCACAACTACGAGTTCGCAACATCGGACCGTGCCAATCGCCTGGCGATGCTTGCCGATTACAACACGGCCATGGCGCTTCACATCCCCAACAGCATCGCCTGGGCCGCTGCCGACAACCACGCCTGCACCATCCTCCTCGGTGCGCTCCCCGACACCCTCATGCACCGCTTCCAAGCTCGTGAAATGCGAGCCTCCCTGATTTGGGCCGAGCTCCAGTCAATGTTTGAGCGTCGCGACATCAGCTCTGTCGGCGTTGTCTTCCAGGAATATTTCTCCATTGCCCTCGCCACCTGTGACGGCGCAGTCGACTACGTGGGGCGCATGCAGGAGGTCGCTGATCGCCTTGCGGCTTGTCAGGCTGCCCTCTTCGAGCCACTGCAGATTCACCGTCTCCTCTTCAACCTCACGCCGGATTACGAGTCCCGCCTGCACGCCTTCACTGAGGCAAACTCCCTGGCTGGCCTGAACGAGGTGGTCCAGTGGATTATTGACACGGAGGTCAAGCTCCGCACCCCCATTGTCAAACTCACCACCCCTCAGTCCTCCTCCTCCACCTCCCTCAATGCCACGCAGCCACGCAACCAGGGTGGTCGCAACAGCGGTGGAGGAGGTCGTGGAGGGGGCGGAGGTGGTGGTGGCCGTGGTGGCCGTGGTGGAGGAGGTGGTGGTACCACTCCTGGCTGTCCTGCTGGTGCCGGTGGTGCTGTGAGTCGTGGAGGACGCCCGGGCATACTCCCGCCCTGCACGTATGTCCGCCGTCATGGTCCCCACGCCGGCATGCCCTGTGGTCAGACCAACCACCCCCCTGCCACGTGCTTCAAGGCGCTCGATGACGCCTGGTTTGATCGCGGCAACACTGGTACCCCTCCTCGCTGGAACAGTGTTACCCCTTGCCCCTCCCTCGTGGACATCCAGACCCTCCCCTCCTTCCTCCCTGCTCACCTCCGCCTGCTCACCCCCTCTCCCCCTTCCCAGCTGCAGCAGTTTCAGCAGCACCGGCAGCAGCAGCAGTACTTCCCGCAGCAGCAGCAGCCACAGTTTCTCCAGCCACAGCTACCGCAGTTTTTCCAGCCGCAGCAGCCACCGCAGCAACAGTTCTTCCAGCAGCAGCAGCCGCCGCAGTACCTTCAGCCGCAGTGGCAGCAGCAGCCGATGACCTTCGGCACAGCGGCCATGGCCGCTCATGCCTCCCTTGCTCCCCCCCCTTGGGGTTCCCTCCCCCTGCCCCCCCCAGTGTCCCTGACTCTCAGGGCAGTTTCCTTGGTCATGTTACTGTTGCACCATCCGTCGCTTCCATGTATCCCTCTGCTATCGATGAGACGTCTTTCCAGTACCCCGTGTCACCTCCCCCTCCTTCCTCCCCCACCCTGGACTTTGTCCTTGATAGTGGGGCCACAGAAACTGCACTAAAAGACGCTGGCACCCTCACCCCCCTTCCACTTCCCACCCAGGTTCATGGTGCTGACTCCAGCTTTTCCATCCCATGCACTCACCTCTCCACCCTCCCTTGCACCGCCTTCCCATCTGGTAAGGTCACAGCTCTCCACATCCCTACCCTTCGCAACAACCTCCTCTCCCACTGCGAGCTCCAAGGCGTTGATATTACTGCTATTTACCATGGCTTTGCTTCCTACTATGATCTCTACCACACCGCCTCTGGTCGCTTCCTCCTGCGAGGTCTGGACGAGTACAAGTCATCAGGTACATGAGGCAGCCCACAAGCTCTCCATAAGGGCCACTAGACTCAAAGGCCTCGTTGGAAAAAGGGCCGGTGAGTCTGTGGTCAACGGCAAGAGGAGTGGGCTGTGTGGTGGAGAACTGAAGCCCGAACCGCTGAAGGACCTACTGCAACATGTGTGACTGTGAGAGTGTGTTGGTGCGAGCGGCTCTTTCCCTGGTGGTCTGCAAGTCAAGGTAGCGGCGTAGTTCACCCAGGTCAGTGCACGTGTGTCTCTTCTGCAGTTCGGACTTCACCTCAGCCAGCGCGGCCATGTCTGCTGTTGCGAAGACCAACTCGTCGACGTAGATGAGGACGAAGAAAGGTGTGGACCCAGAATGAACGAACAACGACGGGTCGGCGGATGAAGGATGAAACCCCAGGGCCGCAAGAGTGGTGCGCAGCGTGTCGTGCCACTCACCGGGCGCCTGACGGAGACCGTAGACTTGTCGTCTCAGGCTCCACTGGGTCCCAGGCAGGAAAGTACCAGTGAATCCAGGAGGACGGCACTGCCAGATCTCCTCGTGCAGGCGGCCCTGGAGAAAGGCAGTTGAGAAGTCGAGGTAGTGCAGCTCGTAGTCTCGCTGAGCTGCAACGTGAAGTAACACCCGAAGAGTAGTCATCTTCGGGGTGTGGGCAAACGTCTGGAAGAAGTCAACTCCCTCACGCTGACTGAAACCTCTAGCCACGCAGCGCGCCTTGAAGACAGGCGAAGATCCAGGCGGCCGCTTCACCTTGAAGATCCACATGCCATCGACTATGTTCGCCCCAGGCGGGGGAACTGCGTCGACGTAAGTTGCTGTGGATCTCCAAGACGCCATCTCTGAGTCCATGGCTGCTATCCACTAAGAAGCCCACTGCCCTTACACTGCCTCACGGTACGTGCGAGGAGTTGGTATGTCAAGGGCGTCGGGTCTCCCTCAGGGGCTAACAACATGGCACAGAGATGGGGAGGAGCGGCTGCCAAGAACTCCAGCTCAAATTACCGTTCCTCTAGGACGTCACAGCCAAGGGCAGACTCACCCCCGGCGGACAGAGGACGGGCAGCCACCACACGGGTGGCGTAGTCAAGGCGGCGAGTGGCGGGAAAGTCAGAGACAGTGGCAGTAAGAGCCAAGACAGACGACGGAGAGGCAAGAGAATCCGTGACTAGAGAGGCGAGAACACGAGTGACAACAAGACGGGTGGCACGGTAGTAGTAAGTGATAGGGGTAGAGGTGGAGGCTGTAAGAGACGACTCGGGAGGTGACGGGAGGACAGACTGAGGAGGAGAACGACGAGGACTCGAACGAAGTAGGACAGTGCGGAGGTTGTCAAAAGGAGATGAGGGACGTGTACGAGCGGGACAACGAACTCTCCAGTCGTGCGGGACAACATGAGGAGACGACTGTGACAGAGGAGGAGAGAAAACAGGCGGAGACGAGTCCGGCGGGGGGAGGGAATGTAGGACCGTAAGCAGGAGGAGACAGTGAGCGCTCTGGAGGAAGGAAAGGAAGGCCAAGGGCCCGAAGGCCACTCACAAGTGAAGACAACTGCTGCAAGGGCGGCAGCTGCTGCAGCAGCTGCTTCTACTCCTGCTGCTGCTGCTCCTGCTACTGCAGCTCCTGCTGCTGCCGCTCCATCTCCAGCCTCTCCTGCTCAGACCGCTCCCGCTCCACGCGCTCCAGCTGACGAAGCCTCTGGAAACTCGTCAGGTAGCAATGGGGAGGCGGGGTAGGCGCCGCAGTAGCAGTGCCTCCAACTCCAACCTCCTCAGAACTAGAACCTCCAGCGCCAACACCCCCAGAACTAGTGCTCCCAGAACTAGCACCGCCAGTGCAAGCACCCTCAGCGCGAGCACCTCCAGAACTAGCACCTCTAGTACCAGTACCCCCAGCTCCAGCACCCTCAGAACTAGCACCTCCAGCGCCAACACCCTCAGCGCCAGAACCCATAGAAGTAGCACCTCCAGCGTCTGTACCCTCAGCTCCAGCACCCTAAAAAATGGCACCGCCAGTGCCCGTGCCCCCAACACCAACACCCCCAGAGTCGACTGCAACCTGTTGCGGTAGTGCCTAAGGGTGCCGCGGTGACTGTGAGGACGACTATGGGGAAGGAGACGGTACCTGACGTGCTACCGAGGGGAGAGGGGTAGCGTGCGACACACCAGACGGGGCAGGACTAGGGGGGGTTGGGTGTACCGGAGGAGCGGGAGCAGGAGGAGGAGAGGGGGAGAGGAAAATGGGGGGGGGGGGAACTGGGAGACCTCGATAGGGAGTACCGGGTGTAGTACGACACAGACTCGTCAAAGCGGACGCCACGAGAGTCAAAGAACCGGTGAAGGGGCGGGTGGTAAAAGGTGTAGTCAAAGGAGTCCACCAGGAAACCAAGGAAGACACAGGGAATGGCGCGAGCCGAGAACTTGTCCGCGGAGGTGTCGCGGACAAGCGCAAGGCAGCCCCAGACACGAAACTCCGACGCAACACCAGGGGACCCGGTCCAAAGACTGGTCGGTGAAGCCTCTGGCCGTGAGACACGGGGCCAGAGGTTCAGCTGGTGGGCAGCGTAGCGAACCGCGTAGGGCCACAGAAAATGGGGCGCACGGGCATGGATCATGGAGGTGCGGGCGATCTCCATGACCAAGCCTATGCGGCGCTCAGCAACTCCATTCTGCTGTGGGGACTCTGGAAGCGTCCAGGACTGGGTGATGCCCTGCTCGCTACAAAACCCGCGAAGAATGCCGGAGCGAAATTCACCTTTACGGTCAGAGTGAAGACAACTGACACGACGCCATGAGTGGTCTCAGTGGCCAGCAACCACAGAATGAGCGTAGAAGTCACCTCGGACTTCTTCGCCAGAGGGAACACGGTGGTGTAGCGGGAATAATCGCCAACGACCACCAGAAAGAAGCTCTCCATCTCGGGCCCAGGGCGAGGGGTGGGAGTCTCAAAGGGTGCGGTGGCCGGACGAAGGGAGAAGGAGTGAGGAGTGGGGGGCAGCCGACCCTCGACGCAAGGAGTGCACGACGGCTTAGGCGAAGGAGGGAGCGACGCAAAGACGCGCGAGAGTCTTGAGACAAGACGCTGGCTAGCCATGCTGCGGAGGTGTGGGAGGGAGGGGTGACCAAGACGGTGGTGTCACAGGACTGTCGGGTGGGTGAGTGACCGACAGGAGCATGATGCAGCGGGAACCTGACCAGACGCAGTAACGTAACCAGTCGCAGCTACCTGGGGGGACGCAGTGTGCAGAACGTAGAGATCGAAGTGGGGCTCCCTGGTGAAAGTGGCAAGAAGTGCCCCGGTGGAAGCGTCGGTACAGGTCGCAGTCCTCCCGTGCCCAAGAAAGGTGACTGTGATCCCTCGATCCTGAAGGTATCCAACACCCACCAGGTTCCGAGTGAATGAGGGGATGTGGTGGCATGTGAGGAGACCAGAGGGGACAACCGGGAACGGGAGGGTGGTAGAGCTGCGTGCAACTGCTGGTCCTGAAGTAGGATCATCCAGGGTAACCGGAACCGGAGCAAGAAGCGGTGTGAGAGTCGTGTGGTCATCGAAGAAGCACTGCGACGCGCCAGAGTCCAGCTGAAGGACAGCGACGCGTGAGCCGTAGGTGCACCTGGGCTGGTAGCTACACAAGCACCTAGTGCGGAAACACAAGCACCTAAACTAGAAAGACAAACATCTACACTAGCAACAGGTAAAGATCCTAAACTACGAACATGCGAGCAAACAGATCTAGCAGCACTATAGACAACATCGGCATACATTGCAGAATCAGATAGCAAAGCCTAAAAAAACGGTACTGCAGACATCTCAAACAACGCCAGGCCACGAGAACGAACAAGCGGGGCCCAGTTCGGAGAGGGGCCAAAGCCGTACGGAGCACGGAGATGGTCCGTGAGCTGCGCAAAGCACTGTCCCGGAGGGTGAAGACGACCACAGTGCTGACCCTGACGAGTGCCAGTCTGAACAACGTACTGGCAGGGAGGAGGGGTGACACCACGCGACGCCCAGCGGGGTGGGCCAACGCCACGACCGGCGCCCCTTGGTCCACCAGGTTCCCACTGCTGAGACTGGTGCTGCACCTGCCGCTGCACCTGCTGCTGCGAGTGTCCATGCTGCTACTGTTGTCGCTGCTGTAACTGCTGCTGGTGCTGTGCTGCGTACCAGTCAACTGGTCGAGTACCCCCACCCGCGGGGCCCGCAGGCCCAGTACTGCCTCCAGTGCCGCCTCCACCGCACGCACTAGTGCCGCCACCACTACCGACATCCCCTCCGCCACCACTGCCGCCGCCACCGCTCTCACCGCCGCCACTACCATTCCCCCCCTTCTTACCTCCCTTGCCTCAGGGTTGCCCACTAGAGACAGACACGGCTGCAGTCTCCTCAGAAGTACGAGACGCAGAAGAGGCTAGAGAAGCTGTGAAGGTGGGGAGCTGTGGGACAGTGCACCCGTGAAAGAGCCGAGGTACTATGGCGCCAGACGAGGCGGCTACAGAGCGGATGTTGCTCTCGATGTCCTTAAGGGCCTCCTCAAGGACATCGATAGTGAGCGCACTAGGGTGCTTCCGAAGAAGCGCGTCACGGACAGGTGCAAGGCGGTCAGGTAGGCTAGTGACAATAAAGTGAATAGTAATGTGCATAGGCGGGGGGGCAGCTGCAAGCTCAGCGTCAGTACAAGCAACACGGTAACTAGCGTCGAGCAAGCGTAAGTGGGTGACAAGGGCAGCAGTACTGTCAAATGATGCTAGGTCGGGAAAAAGAAACGTCATGAAGAGGCGACCAAGAGAGGTGGAGGTGGGAGTGGAGTAGCGGGTCTTAATCGCAGCAAGACACTCCTGGGCAGAGCGAACCTGGTCGAAATGGGCCTCCTCAGACTCGGGGAGAAGGCTGGTGAGGGCCAAGCGAGCTGCAGCGTCACGAGACTCCCACACCGACAAAGCAGCACGGCCATGAGCAAAGCGCTCCCGGTCTATGGGGGTAGGCTGAGGAGGAAGGTCATTGGGGGGCCCAGGAGACGGCAGGTCACCGGAGGTGTGCGCCCCAGAGCGTGTCACCATCCTGGCGCTGACTCCTAAGATACAGCTCGACGCGTATGAGCTAGGCGGGGAACTCTAGTGCCCTACCCTCCGCATCGAAACGTAGAGGTCGAGGGGTCGTCATGGCGAGTGCTTGAACGAACAATAGCGAGAGTCTAGTGACGAACGGAGCGAACGATCAGGAGAATCACTAGGGCTAGGGAAGGAACAGTCGAAACGAATAACGAACCGAGGTGTGAGGAACTAGAGACGCAGGTACGCTAGAGTAGAAGCGAACTAGTAGGTGCAACAGGCTAGGAACGTCAGTCGAGATAGTAACCATAGTCCGTGCTAGTCGAAAAGGCCACGGCTTCCAATCGCTGTGGGTGGAGCCAATGGCAGAAGAAGCAAAGTACGGCACAGGCTGTAGACTGCGGCAGGCGGTCGAGTGCGATTGGGTGCGGTCTAGTGCATTCAGGTGCGGTATAGTGTGGTTGGGTGCGATATAGCGCGATCGGGAGCGGTCGGGCGCGGTGAGGAGCGGTAAAGGTGTGGCCAGGTGCGTAAGGGTGCAGTGAAGAGCGTTGTAGCACGGTTAGGAGCGGCCAGGGGGGGGTTCAATGCGGTGAAGTGCGATATAGAGCGGTAAGGAACGGTCTAGTGTGGCCGCAAGCAAGTTGGCGTGTCAACGAGTACGGGCAGCAGTGCGTAGTGAAGACAGAGGCAGTTGCTTCTAGTGCACGGGCAGCTGCGCGTGCAGTGGCTGTTGCTGCGTGCGGCTCCTAGTGCATAGGCTTCTGCGCGTATGCATGCAGCTGCTTCTGCGCACGTCTACTCATGCGGGCGGCGGGCGTGAGGCTGCGCGCGCGGGCGGCAGGGCAGGTCGCAGCAAGGGACGGGGCGGTGCGCGGGTAGGGTGCACAGCGGCGCGCGGCGGCGGTTTCAGGGCGTGCGGTGGCGGCTGCTGTGCGCGCGGCGCTGTAAGTGCATGCGCGTGGGGCCGTACGTGCGTGCGAGGCTGCTGTCGTACGTGCGCGTGCTGCTGAGTGCGCGCACTTGGCTCTGCCGCGCGTGCGTGTTGCTGTGCGCGTACGTGCTGCTCTGCGTATGCATGCGGGTCCTACAGTGAGGGCAGCGCGGGCAGCGTGGGGCAGCGCGTAGAGCGTGGGGCAGCACGGAACGAGGCGGATTACGGCGACACGGAGCGTAACCGGGCATCACGGGGCGACACGAGGCTAGGACCTAGGAGCGACCTAGCTGATACCATCTCAGAATCTAAGAACCCTTGTAACTAAGTTAGGTATAAAGGGGTTGATGTGACTAGGAAGCATAGGGTACAACTAGTGAGGGTCGAGAGAAATTGTGTACCCTCTAAGCACCACCTCACTGCAGCCTATCTAAATGATATGAACATTTAACAGGCCAGGGGGGGTTGGGGGGGGGGGGAAGGAGGGGGGAGTTTGGGGAAAAGAGGGGATGGGGAAGATTCGGTGGAAACGTGAAGCAAGGCAGTGGTGCTTGAAGCGGAGTGGAACAAAACTATATTAAACGAACCGAGACAAGCAAAATGTTTTGACAATGGCCACACAGTGAACCAAGTCGCGCTCCCAGGTGGGCTTGAACCACCGACCTTATGGTTAACAGCCATACGCTCTAACCAACTGAGCTACGAGAGCTGTTTGTTATTGAGAAACATGTTGTTTTAATATGTTTCCGATAGCTGCGCCTCACTGAGAGTCGTATTGGACACACGTCCTGGTTTCCACGTTGGAGACGAGGCCTTTTGATTAGGAGGACAAGATCATTGCGGACCGCCTTCGGGGCCGCATGGGCACTAAAAATATGACCTAAGGGTGGAGAACAGACGAAGAGACAAAGTGGCAATTATTCAGAGGAGATTGTAGAAACCGAGCGGGGGAGGAAGGGGCCAAACACAGGCTAGCCACCAATAAGGGGATACAACAGAGCAACAGACATAAGGCAACGTTGAAATGAAAGCGGACATGGAGGAAAGATTAACGTATGAGCAAGTGGAGATGGAAAGGTAGGAAGGAGCAGATGAGTAGGAAGGTCCTTCCTGGGCAGGGGAAAGAGCGTTAAGGGATGGCAGTGAGAATGGTGAAAGCACAAGAGCAGAGCAGGTGCGCACGAGCACAGGGATACACATGGGCAGGTGGAGGTGACTGGTGAGGGGGAGAAGGGGGAGGGGGGGGGGGGGGGGAGGGGGAGGGGGAGGGGAGGAGAGGAAAGCATGCAACTTCAGCCAAGGGAGAAAAGGACGGTATGGGTACATGTATACGTAGGGGTAAAGAGGGTCTTATGGGCAGTACCTGCACATTCGAAGGCCACGAGAAGGACAAGATGCGTGGGTAAGGATGTGTATGTAAGCCGGGAGGGGCAGCATAGGTCTGCGCGAATTACCGAGGCAGAGGGAACCTGCATGGGCAGGAGAGCTCTTAAACTGGGATGGCAGCAAAGGTTGATGCAAGCATAAGGGCAGAGCAGGTGCGCATAAGCCCAGGGGTGTGTAAGGGCAAGGGGAGGTGAAAGGTGGGGTTGGAGGGGTGAAAAAGCATGTAAGAACTTCCTAGAGGGGAAAGGATGGTAGGGGTACATATATACATAGGGGTAGAGGGGTACTTATGGACGAGCAAAGGCCGTGAGAAGAAGGCGAGATTTTTGGGCATGGGAGGGTATGCAAGCCGTGCAAGGCAACATAGAGTCAGAACAGTGAAGGAGAGTAAAATCTTATGTGTAAAGAAAAGGGGGGAGCATGAGGTAACGAAAATGCATAAGGGCATAGAAGAGCTTGAGGATAAGGGGCAACCTCCAAAGTTGGAGATAACCACTTGAGAGGGCAAAAACATGGGGCTGAGGAAAGGCGTTTGATCCAAGGTGGGTTTCATTGACCGAGAAGGCATTCATGGGCAGGGAAGGCAACATCGATAAAGGAGTACCACATGGGCGAGCGTGCGTACATGGGAACAGCTCGGCCACAAGGCGTGGGGTAAACACATGGGCAGAGGGAGACGAGAGGGGCGGAGGGGCCACACAAGCAGAAGGGAGCAGTCAAGGAGAAAAGCAACGGGAGGGTAAGGAGAGAAGCTTGGGCAGAGGCAGATCACATGAACAGGCGGGGAATCAAGTGCAAGGGGGGTCCGAAAGGGACATCAATACCACAAAGGTGAGGAGGCAGAAAATGGACCAATGGCCATTGATCGTTGACAATGCGAGGTTGGTGGTAGGATGGAGGAAGGGACATACCGTTGGCTTGATGCAGCTGAGTTACAAAGATGACTTGCTTCATATTCAGGCACGGCCTGTGCCGAGCAGCAAATGAGGCGTGATCTGCATTGCGGTGATTGTTGGTGCAGAATTAGCAAACACGCCATGAGAAATTCATAAGCATGGGAAAGTCGGCCTCTTTCAATTGTATTGAGGCTGGTATGTAATGAAAGTGGTGGTCATCAGGTGTGAGAGTACGCCGTCCGTTATAGCTAGACTTACCATATTATTTTTTCTTCTATTTATATTCTGTGCTAATTTCCTAGTTTTGTTGCTTACTATTTTTATTGTAGTTATAGCTCCGAATAGGATTGCGTGCACCGATTTACTGTTTTTTTCTAGAGTTATCTCGCATGACCTTGCGTGCGCGCGACCATTTCCTCTATCGAATTCGGGAAGGTTCCATTCCCGTCAGTTCTCGAGGCTCTGTACCTTATCGTAACGTCCTGGTTACCCTTGTGACGCGAATATATATAGCCTCATATTGTACCCAGGATTCATTATTGGAAATCTGAACTGAGTCCTTTGATCCTCACACACGGTAATCAGAGCCTGTTCTCACTTCAATTTATCACTTGCTAAAAACCGGTCATAAAAAAACCACGGGGGTGGCAATAGTCACGCCAATTTGGGTATGTAAGAACCAGTTCCGCATTTTTGTTTTTTAATCCCCCCCGAATGGCTAACGGAACATGCATGCAGGGCGTTGGCGACAACTTCCTGTCAAACTTATATGCTATAGTCAGTGTAGGCTGTAGTGGGGTAGTTCATATAGGGTACAACATTTCTAGGTTTCCTACTTGTACCCAAACTGCTTGCTAGTCAATCATTCCTTCGTTTCTATTCTGACATGGTATTCTGAGCAGGTTCCCTCCGTGGGAACGTTTTTTTTTAGGGCCCACCACTGAAACTGTTTAGCCTGCCCGAAGCGCGCTGTCGCGCCTGCCTCTCCTGCGCCGTCGCGCGCCTCTGCCCTGCTGTCGCACTAGTCGCGACCCTGCCTGCCGCCCGTCGCGGCCCTGCCCGTCGCGCGCCTCTGCCCGTCGCGGCCTTGCTTGCCGCCCGTCGCGGCCCTGCTTGCCGCCCGTCGCGGCCCTACTTTGCTGCCAGTCGCAGCCCTCTCCTGCCGCCCTACGTCGCGGCCCTGCCCTGCCGCCCCAAGTCGCGGCCCCTGACCTAATCGCCGCCACCGTCGCGGCCCCCCACTGTCGCGCCCCACCCTGCAGCCGCCGTCACGCCTGCAGCACCGGTCGCGGCCCTGCCTGGCTGCTGACGCACCTGCAGCCGCTGTTGCGGCCTCACCGTCGCGGCCCTGCCTTGCAGCCGCTCCAGTCGCGGCCCTGCTCTACCGCCGCCCAGTCGCGGCCCTGCCCTGCTGCCGCCCCAACGCGGCCCTGACCTAATCGCCAGCTGCGGCCCTGCCCTGCACCCGCCCCTGGTAAGCACCCGCGCCGCCCAGCCGAGCCGCGTCGCTCAGCCGAGCCGCGCCGCCCTGCCGAGCCGCGCCGCCCAGCCGAGCATCGCCACCCAACTGAGCCGCACTGCCCTGCCCCTGCTGCTTCTGCTGCTACTGCTTCTTCTGCTGCTTCTGCTGCTTCTGCTGCTTCTGCTGCTACTGCTGCTTCTTCAGCTATGGCTAGTCCTACTGTTCTTACCTTTGATGCTGAGGGTCGTGCTGTTGACTTCGAGGTTTGGGTAGACGACCTACAGCTGTTTCTCCAGTGCGACTCCAAGGACGGAGTCTCCCTGTTCGATCACACGTCCGGTGTCTCTCCTGCACCTGCTGCCACTGCTGACAGTACGGTTCGCTCGCAGTGGACTACTCGTGACGCTGTTGCTCGTCTTGCTGTTCGTAGTCACCTGCCGTCTGCTGAGCGCGCGCACTTTGGCCAGTACAAGACTGCAAAGTCTTTGTATGACGCTGTTGTCGCGCGCTACTCCTCCCCTGCCACTGCTGCTCTCAGCCGCCTCATGCTGCCGTACCTGTTCCCTGACCTTGCTGCCTTTGCCACAGTCCTTGACCTCATTACTCACCTCCGCACTAGTGACACCCGCTACCGCGCTGCGCTTCCCACTGAGTTCTGTGCCAAGAACCCCCCCCCCCCCATGTACATCACCCTCTACTACCTAGTCACCCGTCTCCCTGACTCTCTCTCTTCAGTCAGGGACCACTTTCTCTCCCTTTGCCCCACTGAGCTCACCGTCGACCTGCTTGAGGAGCGCCTTACTGCAGCAGAGAAGAGTATTGTTGCTGTAGGTGCTTCTCGCGGCGACCCCCGCGCCCCTTTCTTTGAGGGGTGCTCCCCCGTCCCCCTTCTCCCCTCTGTTGCTTCTGCTGCTGCTGTCGACCTCGTTGGCACTGAGGAGGTCGGGGCTGCGTCTGCTCCTAGTGGGAGGCGCCGCAACAGCAAGGGCAAGGGGGGCATGGGTGGTGGAGGGGACGGAGGGGGCGGCGGTGGAGGCGGTGGAGGGGGCGGAGGGGGTGGTGGTGGCGGTGGGGGTGGTGGCGGGAGTGGGGGCGGCAGTGGAGGCGGTGGAGGCAGCGGCAGCGGCGGTGGAGGCAGCGGTAGCGGCGGTGGAGGTGGAGGCGGTGGTGGTGCTGGCCGAGGAGGTACCTCACAGCGTGGAGGCTTTGGCGGTAGCCAGCGCCAGCAGCAGCCGCGTTCCTGTGAGACCCTTTTGCCCCTGCAGCTTCGTGAGTGGTACGCTGGGCGTGGGAGGGCTGGGGGTGTTGGTCCCTGCACTTACGTTCTTCGCACAGGCGGGCGCCGTGGAGAGACGTGCGGTGGGCCGCACACTTCGCAGCGCTGCTTCGGTCGCCTGACTGACGCCTGGCGTGCACAGTTTCCTGACGGCGCTGAGCTCCCCCGCTGGGGTGATCTGCTGAAGCAGAATGTTGCTATCTTTGATCTTGATTTCGATGCTATCCTTGCTGCCATGTATGCTGTGACTGATAGTGCTGAGGGTGACTGTTACCTGTGTGTTCCGCCCGACCCGGGCATTGAGGCTGCTGCTCTAGGTGCTAGTGAGTCTGTTGCTCCAGGTGCTAGTGAGTCTGCTGCTCCAGGTGCTAGTGAGTCTGCTACTCCAGGTGCTGGTGAGTCTGCTCTCTCTGGTACTGCACCTACTGAGGCCTTGCACACCTTCACACTTGACTCAGGTGCTTCGCGCTCCTTCTTTCGCGACAGCACCACACTCACGCCGCTCAGTCGGCCGTTGGCAGTCTCCCTGGCTGACCCCTCTGGGGGCCCAGTCCTTGCACACTCCTCCACGATTCTACCGTGTCCTGCGGCCCCGTCGGGCTTACTGTCGGGACTCCACCTTCCCTCGTTCTCTACAAACTTGGTGAGTGGAGCTGACCTCCAGGACGTGTGGGTTGACCAGTTCACCCCGGCAGGTCAGCGTGTGACCCACTGTACTTGCTCTCGGACGGGCCGCCACCTGGCCACGTTCACCCGTCGGCCTGGGTCGAGCCTCTACACACTGACCACTCTGTCTCCTCCTGTCACTGCGTCTGGTCAGGTAGCCGCGTCTAGTCAGGTGTTTGCTGCTGCGTCCAGGTCTAGTCCGGCGTCTGCCCCCTGCTCGTGTCGTCCTCTGTCACACGAGAATCTTCTTTGGCACCACCGCCTTGGTCACCCCTCCCTGCCTCGTCTCTGAGGTATGGCCTCCCGTATCCTTGTCTCAGGTCTCCCCCCGTCCCTCCCTCCCCTTCCTCCGGGGCCTGCCCCTACCTGTGTTCCTTGTGTTGAGGGTCGGCTGCTCGCCGCTCCTCACTCCTCCGAGTTTCCTCCGACAGAGGCTCCTCTGCAGACTCTCCACATGGACGTGTGGGGCCCAGCCCACGTCCGTGGACAGGGTCACGAGCGTTACTTCCTGCTGGTCGTTGACGACTACTCGCGCTACACCACAGTCTCCCCCTTGCGCCGCAAGGGTGAGGTCACTGAGGTGTTGATCGACTGGATCCGCGCTGCTCGTCTCTAGCTCAGAGAGAGTTTTGGCTCGGACTTTCCTGTTCTGCGTCTGCACTCTGACAGAGGTGGTGAGTTTTCCTCCGACCTTCTGAGGGCTTTCTATCATAAGGAGGGCATCCGCCAGACGTTCACGCTTCCGGCCTTCCCACAGCAAAATGGGATTGCTGAGCGCCGCATTGGCATGGTCATGGACGTTGCTCGCACGTCCATGATCCATGCGGTTGCTCCCCATTTTCTGTGGCCGTTCGCTGTTCAGTACGCTGCGCATCAGATCAACCTTCAGCCTCGTGTCTCCTTGCCGGAGACCACACATACTCTGCGGTGGACGGGGAAGGTTGGCGATGCGTCTGTGTTCCGTGTTTGGGGATCTCGAGCCTTCCGCGATTCTTCCGCGGACAAGCTGTCCTCACGTGCTCTTCCCTGCGTTTTCCTTGGCTTCCCCCCTGACGCGCCTGGGTGGCAGTTTTACCACCCCACCTCGCGCCGTGTTCTGTCATCTCAGGACGTCACGTTTGACGAGTCGGTCTCTTACTACCGTCTCTTTCCCTACCGCACTGCCCCTCTCCCCCCCCCGCCGCTCTTCCTTGCTCCCGGTACTCCTCCGGTAGACCCCCTCCCCCCTCAGGGTCCTGCCCCTTCAGGTGTGTCCCAGGTAGACCCTGTCGAGCCAGTCGAGGTAGCTGTTGACTCTGGTGTTGCTAGGGGTGCTGAGCCTGCGGGTGCGAGGCCTGGGGGTGCTGAGCCTGGGGTTGCTGAGTCTGGGGGTGCGGAGTCTGGGGGTGCTGAGCCTGAGCGTACTAAGCCTGAGGGTGCTGAGCCTGGGGGTGCTGTGTCTGGGGGTGCTGTGGCTGAGCGTGCTGTGTCTGGAGGTCCTTCGGGTGTCTCGTCACGGCGGGAGCCCCTCTCTCCACAGGGGCTGCGTGAGTGGTACGCTCGACGCTGTAGCCGTGCTGCTCGTGCTGGAGGCACTGGCGCCGCTGGAGGTGCTGCTGGAGCCACTGGAGGTGCTGCTGGTGATGGAGCTGCTGGAGCAGCTGGAGGTACGGCTGGAGCTGCTGGAGGTGCTGCTGGAGCTACTGGAGCAGCTGGAGTTTCTGCTGGTGCTGGAGCCGCTGGTTCTAGAGGTGCTCGTACTGGAGGTGTTGGAGCTGCTGGAGGTGCTTGCGCTGCTGGTCCCGGAGGTGCTCGTACTGGAGGTACTGGAGCTGCTGGGGCTGGTAGTGCTGCAGGAGTTGGAGCTGGAGGTGCTGGAGCTGTTCCTGCTGGAGGTGCTGCTGGAGCTGGTGCTGCTGGAGGTACTACTGGAGCTGGTGCTGCTGGAGGTGCTGCCACTGGTGGTGCTGCGGGAGTTGGAGCTGGAGACCCTGGAGCTGAGGGTACTGGTGCTGTCTCTGCTGTTTCTGGAGGCGCTGCGCGGCCGCGGCCGTACTACGTTCCGCTCCTTCAGCAGGTTCTTGGCCTACCGTTTTCTACTGGTCCTCCTCCTCCACCCTTACTGAGTCCACTGCCTGTCCAGTCGCAGTCGCAGTTACTACCAGCCTCTCCACTGCCTGGTCCTTCTCCTTACACTGGTCCGACCGGAGGTCTTACGGAGCGTCGTGCGCCTGAGTCTCGTCCTGCGTCGCCTGAGTCTCGTCTTGAGTCGCCTATTCGCGCTGTCCGCACTGGTCGTGTTCCGCGTTAGCGTCCTCCTCCTGTCCCTGGCACTCACTATATGACTCTGCGTTCTTCCACTGCTCCAGAGCGTGTCCCTCTGCCGTCTCCTCCTGCGTCCTCTCTTCCTGACGGTCCGGACCCGGAGTCTGACTCCCTTCGTGCTGCTAGTCCTACTGTCACGCGTTTCCTCCCCACTGTTGTCACTGACCCTTCGTTTGAGTCCACTGCTGCGTCTGCTCTAGTTGCTGATCTTGTTGACTTTGCTTCCGCCTGTCGTCTAGACTACGCCGCTAGTCTTGTTGCTGAGTCTGAGTCTGAGTCTGTCTGTCCTCCGTCCGTCGGGGGTGAGTGTGCTCTTGGCACGGACGTCCTTGAGGACAGACAGGAGGAGTTTGAGTGCTTTGCCGCTGCTTTACCTCATCTCGTGTCCATGCTGATTGCCCCTGAGGGAGACCCGGATGCACGAGACATCCCGACCCCGCGCTCTTACGCAGAGGCGATAGAGGGTCCCTACTCCTCTCAGTGGCAGACAGCCATGGACACAGAGATGGCTTCCTGGAAGTCCACAGGCACCTACGTCGACGAGGTTCCCCCACCTGGGGCGAACATCGTCAGTGGCATGTGGATTTTCAGGGTGAAGTGGCCGCCGGTTTCTCCGCCTGTCTTCAAGGCGCGTTACGTTGCACGAGGCTTCAGTCAGCGAGAGGGAGTTGACTTCTTCCAGACCTTCTCCCCGACCCCGAAGATGACTTCTCTTCGGGTTCTGCTGCACGTCGCTGCTCAGCGTGACTACGAGCTCCACTCTCTTGACTTCAGCACTGCTTTCCTACAGGGCAGCCTGCACGAGGAGATCTGGCTGCGCCGCCCACTTGGCTTCACTGGGTCGTTCCCTCCTGGTACCCAGTGGAGCCTCCGGCGGCCAGTCTACGGTCTCCGCCAGGCACCCCGTGAGTGGCACGACACACTGAGGACTACTCTTGCTACTCTTGGGTTTGCTCCTTCCACTGCTGACCCGTCGCTGTTTCTACGCATCGACACCACTCTGCCGCCGTTCTACGTTCTCGTGTACGTAGACGACTTGGTCTTTGCTACTGCTGACACTGAGGCACTCGCCCACGTGAAGTCGGAGCTGCAGAAGAGACACACGTGCACAGACCTGGGTGAGCTCACAAGCTATCTTGGCTTGCGGATCACCCGGGACAGAGCACAGCGCACCATTACCCTGACTTAGTCACACATGGTGCAGCAGGTCCTTCAGCGCTTCCGCTTCACGTACTCCTCGCCTCAGTCCACTCCTCTGCCTACCGGTCACTCGCTCTCAGCTCCACCTTCGGACGAGTCCGTAGAGCCGAGTGCCCCGTATCCAGAGCTTGTGGGGTGCCTCATGTACCTGATGACCTGCACTCGACCTGACCTTGCCTACCCTCTTAGCATTCTAGCACGCTATGTCTCTCCTGGCCGACACAGGAAGGAGCACATGGATGCCGCTAAGAGGGTGTTGCGCTACTCGTGCTTGGAGGACGGGCTCGAGTTGTCCTCACTGGTCACGCAGACGCTTTCTGAGCTGACGACTTGGCTACGCAGCGGTCGTCACAGGGTTACACCTTCAGGCTTGGCTCCGGCTCTGTCTCTTGGCGGTCTACCCGCTCGTCTTCTGTTGTCAGCTCCAGTTGTGAGGCCGAGATCTACGCAGGGGCCATGGCTGCACAGGAGTTACGCTGGCTCACCTACCTGCTGACCGACCTGGGAGAGCCGCCTCGTTCTCCTCCAGTGCTGTACGTCGACAACAAGGCCATGATTGCCTTGTGTCAGGAGCACAGAATGGAGCACAGAACGAAGCACATCGCTCTGCGCTACTTCCTTGCTCGAGAGTTGCAGCAGTGTGGTCAGCTTCGTCTTGCTTACGTGGCCACTCAGGCCAACACTGCTGATGTCTTCACCAAGGCACTCCAGCCTTGTGATCATCAGCGTTTCTGTACTGTTCTAGGCCTTGTGCCTACTGTGCCTCACTTGCTTACTTCTTGACTCTGCTTGTACTGTGATCTCTATACTTATACCTGCATGCTTACACTTGCTAGGTTGTGATCACTGTATTGCTTGTTCTCCTTTATATAACTCTGCATGTGAACTGGCCTTGTGGCCATTTGCTTGTGCTCGGAATGCGTGGTGACGTCGTGATCCACCCTGAGCTTGCTTTGCCTCTCTTGACCGGTCTTGTGACCTCTTGTTCTCCCCCACTTTGCCTATGGGGGTGTGTCAAGCTTATATGCTATAGTCTGTGTAGGCTGTAGTGGGGTAGTTCATATAGGGTATAACATTTCTAGGTTTCCTACTTGTACCCAAACTGCTTGCTAGTCAATCATTCCTTCGTTTCTATTCTGACAAAGATGACTTGCTTCATATTCAGGCACTGCCTGTGCCGAGCAGCAAATGAGGCGTGATCTGCATTGTGGTGATTGTTGGTGCAGAATTAGCAAACACGCCATGAGAAATTCATAAGCATGGGAAAGTCGGCCTCTTTCAATTGTATTGAGGCCGGTATGTAATGAAAGTGGTGGTCATCAGGTGTGAGAGTACGCCGTCCGTTATAGCTAGACTTACCATATTTGTTTTTTCTATTTATATTCTGTGCTAATTTCCTAGTTCTGTTGCTTACTATTTTTATTGTAGTTATAGCTCCGAATAGGATTGCGTGCACCGATTTACTGTTTTTTCTAGAGTTATCTCGCATGAACTTGCGTGCGCGCGACCATTTCCTCTATCGAATTCGGGAAGGTTCCATT
This sequence comes from Closterium sp. Naga37s-1, assembly GCA_947471745.1. NCBI lineage: Eukaryota > Viridiplantae > Streptophyta > Zygnematophyceae > Desmidiales > Closteriaceae > Closterium > Closterium sp. Naga37s-1. The sequence continues at coordinate 1,062,381 of CANJKZ010000888.1, forward strand.
CCCGTCAGTTCTCGAGGCTCTGTACCTTATCGTAACGTCCTGGTTACCCTTGTGACGCGAATATATATAGCCTCATAGTGTACCCAGGATTCATTATTGGAAATCTGAACTGAGTCCTTTGATCCTCACACACGGTAATCAGAGCCTGTTCTCACTTCAGTTTATCACTTGCTAAAAACCGGTCTTAAAAAAACCACGGGGGTGGCAATAGTCTGTCAGAAGAACACTAGTAGTAGGGCCTAGGCTTAGTAGCCTAGGCCACAGTACGACTAGTAACGAGGAGCCAAGTACAAGCTAGGATTGTGTGCAGGAACATAATTGAGAAGGAATGATTGAACTAGCAAGCAGCAGGATACAAATAGCAAACCCTAAGGGGCTGTACTCACTATAGAGTACCCCACTGCAGGCTACACAAACAACATATTCTGACACACCCCCATAGCCAAAGTGGGGTGTAATCAGCACAATGAGCAGTCATAGCAATAGTTCATAATTATCAGCAAAGCTAGAGGCTATCACAGAGGGCAAGTGAGGAGGAGGAGGGACTATGAAAGGAGAGAAGATGGGAGGCGACGACTGAAGCTGCAGACACACGGGCAACAGAAGCGGCTGACACAGTGGCGGCTGACACAGTGGCTACCGAGACAGAGCGCCCCAAAATACTGGAGTAACTGGCTCTGCGGCTACGACGAGCGGCAGAAGCAACAGACCCACGGGCGACTGGTGCAGCAGGCTCTCAGTGGCTACCGAGACAGTGCGTCCCGGAATACAGGAGTAACAGGCTCTGCGGCTGCGACGAGCGGCAGGAGCAACGGACCCACGGGCAACAGGTGCAGCAGGCTCTCTGAGCTACCAGGACAGTGCGCCCCGGACTACAGGTGTTGCAGACGACAAGACAGCAGCCTCCACTCAACCTCCCCCAACAGTCCCACACCCCTCTCACACACCCCCTGCTTCACCCCTAGCTCCACTCCCACATCACCCCCCTAGTGCCACTCCCCACGACTCCCACACCTCCACCCCCCTCAGCGGCAGCTGCAGCAGTGGGAGACGAAAAAGGAGGAGGGGAGAACCCACACCTCTCACCCCCATGCTCGCCACCCCACACCCCAGCCACCGCGGAACGCACGGTGGAATGGGAGCAATGGGCAGCACGGGGGGGGGGGGGGGGGGGGACGGGGCGGGCTTCTGCAGAGGCGGCTCGCGCGGGTCCTGGGGCGGCTGCTGCAGGTGCGGGCTGCTCCAGGGGCGGCTGCTGCAGGTGCGGGCTGCTCCAGGGGCGGCTGCTGCAGTGGCGGGCGGCTCCAGGGGCTGCTGCTGCAGTGGCGGGCGGCTCCAGGGGCTGCTGCTGCAGTGGCGGGCGGCTCCAGGGGCGGCCGCCGCAGTTGAAAGGCAGAAGGGGGGGGGGGGGGAAACGCACGGCCCCCAGGGCGCCCCGAGGGGCGACGAGAAGGGAGCCGCGCGGCCCCCCCCCGGGGCGCCGCGACGGGCACCAGGGAGGGCGCCGCGACGAGCCCCCAGAGCCGCCTCGACGGGCGACGGGGGAGGTGCCGCGCGGGCCCCCCGAAGTCGCCTCGATGGGCGACGGGGAGGGCGCCGCGCGGGCCCCCCGAAGTCGCCTCGACGGGCGACGGGGAGGGCCGTGCACGGCCCCCGAAGTCGCCTCGACGGGCGACGGGAGGGGACCGCGCGCGGCCCCCGTGGTCGCCACGACGGGCGACTGGTGGGGAGGCCGCGCGGGCCCCCAAGGTCGCCTCGACGGGCGACGGGAGGGGAGGCCGCGCGGGTCCCCGAGGTCGCCTCGACGGGCGACGGGAGGGGAGGCCGCGCGGGTCCCCGAGAGCGCCTCGACGGGCGCTTCGACGGGAGGGGACCGCGGAGGCCCCCCCAAGGGCACCACGACGGGCGCCACGGAAGGGAAAACCGTCAGGCGCCCCGAGCGCGCGGCGGGCAGAAATTAGGGTTTCGCCGCCGCGCACCACGGGGCGCGCGGCGGACAGTACGGCAGCGGAAGCGGGTGGTGGGCCCATACACAGGAAGGCGGCAGACATGCCGCCCTCTGATACCATGTCAGAAGAACACTAGTAGTAGGGCCTAGGCTTAGTAGCCTAGGCCACAGTAGGACTAGTAACGAGGAGCCAAGTACAAGCTAGGATTGTGTGCAGGAACAGAATTGAGAAGGAATGATTGAACTAGCAAGCAGCAGGATACAAATAGCAAACCCTAAGGGGCTGTACTCACTATAGAGTACCCCACTGCAGGCTACACAAACAACATATTCTGATAAAAGGGCTTGTTTAAGTAGCGGGTCAGTGCGCCCATAACCCCCCAGGCCAACGTGCCTGTAACCCTTCCCTAGGATCAATCGGGGATCACCAGTGGACCTCTGACACCCCCCCGCACTGGGATGCCCGAAGTGCATACACCGGGATTCGAACCCGAGACCTTCCCTCTGATACCATGTCAGAATCCCAACCACTAGACCATTGGGATAAAAGGGCTTGTTTAAGTAGCGGGTCAGTGCGCCCATAACCCCCCAGGCCAACGTGCCTGTAACCCTTCCCTAGGATCAATCGGGGATCACCAGTGGACCTCTGACATAGTCACGCCAATTTGGGTATGTAAAAACCAGTTCCGCATTTTCGACTTTTAATCCCCCCCGAATGGCTAACGGAACATGCATGCAGGGCGTTGGCGACAACTTCCTGCAAGAAATCGCGAGCCCCCGTGCCGAGCAGGAGCAGATACGCGCGAACCAGTCGGCAACCGCAGCGACATTTACAATTGTACCTGCGACAGCGGCAGCGACTACAATCAATCTTGTTGCTCCGAAGCCGAGGCTACTGGAGGTGTTGAATCCGAGCGAAAAAGGCAACGACGTCCGTCGATTCGTCGCCGTCCTCAAGATTTACTTCGAGGATATTGGATGAACGATCCCGACCCACGACGCGATGCGCATACGGCTCGCAGCGACAATTCTACAAGGCCCGGCATTAGAATGGATCTTCGCAAACAACGACATCGTCCGAGGCGAAGGGATGTGGGTGCAGTTTTGGGCAGCACTGATCGAACGTTTCGAACTGATACATACCTTTTATATGGCGCGCGAATAGATACATTGACACTGACAATTCCGGATTGTAGCATATTACACGCAGCCGATGGAATTTTACTTCATCCGGATTACAGACCTGCCTGAAGGCAAAAATAAAACTCGTACATCGCCAGACTAAAAAACGGAATCCGCCAACAGGTCGTCGCGGCGAATCACAGCAGCTACAAAGACATCGTTAGTGCCACCGAACGGTTCGACATGCTGAAAAGTAACAGCCACGGGACACGATGTCACCAGCCGAACAGGAACTTCGTCGTAGATCGATCGGCACCCCCCACGACCGCCGACCCGATGGATATTGACAAGGCCGATGCTAAGCGGCAGCCGTAAAAAAATGAAACGTGCGAGTTTTGCGGTGCTACATGACATCAGATTTTGGCATGTTGGAAAATGAAAAAGGCACGTGCGAAATTACAAGGCAGCCACAGAGGCGCACCCCCGAGAAAAATAAAATAAAACAAACAAACAAACGAACGCCAGTCGCCAGTTGCCGCGGATCAAGCTGGCGATGACGAAAAGATATGGAAAAGGCAAACGTGCAACAACGTGGCAGTTTCGGATGGGGAGAAAAAAAGAGTAAATGGTGGCGCAAAATTACCGGCCGAGAAAAAAAAAAAATCTGCAAAACAGACTCTGCCGCGACCGGGAAACTCTAGCCGAACACGCCGACAAGTAAGAATTCATTAAAGTGATCGTATAAAGATACTTTAAGCAAGAATATTACCTTTCGTGTGTTTAAAGCATCTGAAAATTTGAAGGGAGAGTTAGAGGTTGAGAGAAAGCCTTTAGATATTGTACCAGTACTAGAAAGGTTGGGGAATCAACCCCAGAGCGATGAGAAGGGTCGAGCGTTCCGATGTCGCGCTAAGACGGAGAGGTGATTAAGGATGTATGTTGTAGGGCAATCCGTTACACCAAATCGCAAAGACATATAGTTATGCGTGTTGGAGAAAGTGAACAGTCAAAGTGGTGTATAAAACGCTCCTCGAGAAATTGTGGCAAAGTAGAAGTAGAGAGAATAGAATGACGCTAACAGGAAAGAAAACCCAAGGCAGGACGAACAAGAGAGGGGGAAGGGGGGCATCTCGAGGGGGCGAAGAGCACAAATACTAGAAAGAGAGATGTGTCAAGAATACTGAACGAGAATGAATGAACTAGAAACAAAGCAGGTACAAGTACTAACCCTAATTGGGTTGTAACCCTTATGGGCTACCCCACTAGAGCCATAATGATAGTTTGACACACCCCCATAGGCAAAGTGGGGGAAAACAAGAGGTCACAAGACCAGTCAAGAAATGCAAACAAGCTCAGGGTGGATCACAAAGTCACCACGCACTCTGAGCACAAGCAAAAGGCCACAAGACCAGTTCACATGCAGAGTTATATAAAAGAGAACAAGCAGGACAGTGATCACAACCTAGCAAGTGAAAGCATGCAGGTATATATATAGATCACAGTACAAGCAAAGTCAAGCAGTGAGCAAGTGAGACGAAGCAGGCAGAAGGCCTAAAGCAGTACAGAAACGCTGATGATCACCAGACTGAAGAGCCTTGGTGAATATACCAGCAGTGTTGGCCCGAGTGGCCACGTAAGCAAGACGAAGCTGACCACGCTGCTGCAACTCTCGGGCAAGGAAGTAACGCAGAGCGATGTGCTTTGTCCTGTGCTCCAGTCTGTGCTCCTGACACAAGGCAATCATGGCCTTGTTGTCTACGTACAGAACTGGAGGAGAACGAGGCCGCTCTCCCAAGTCGGTCAGCAGGTAGGTGAGCCAGCGTAACTCCTGTGCAGCCATGACCCATGCGTAGATCTCAGCCTCACAAGTGGAGCTGAGAACAGAAGACGAGCGGGTAGACCGCAAAAAAACAGAGCCAGAGCCAAGGCTGAAGGTGTAACCCTGTGAAAATCGCTGCGTAGCCAAGTCGTCAACCCAAGAAGCGTCTGCGTGTCCAGTGAGGACAACTGAACCCTGTCCTCCAAGCACGAGCCCTATGCCCGACGTACTGCACAAGTAGCGCAACACCCTCTTAGCGGCCTCCCAGTGCTCTGGTCGGTGTCTCCCGGGCGCAACGTAGCGTGCCAGGATGCTAAGAGGGTAGGCAAGGTCAGGTCGAGTGCAGGTCATCAGGTACATGAGGCAACCCACAAGCTCTGGATACGGGCCACTCGGCTCTACGAACTCGTCCGAAGGTGGAGCTGAGAGCGAGTGACCGGTAGGCAGAGGAGTGGACTGTGGCGAGGAGAACCGGAAGCCGAAGCGCTGAAGGACCTGCTGCACCATGTGTGACTGAGTCAAGGTGATGGTGCACCGTGCTCTGTCCTGAGTGATCTGCAAGCCAAGATAGCTGCGCAGCTCACCCAGATCTATGCACGTGCGTCTCTTCTGCAGCTCCGACTTCACAAGGGCCAGTGCCTTGGTGTCAGCAGTGGCAAAGACCAAGTCGTCAACGTACACGAGGATGTAGAACGGCGGCAGCGAAGTGTCGGTGCGCAGAAACAGCGACGGGTCAGCAGTCGAAGGAGCAAACCCAAGAGCCGCAAGTGTCGTCCTCAGTGTGTTGTGCCACTCACGAGGCGCCTGGCGGAGACCGTAGACTGGCCGCCGGAGGCTCCACTGGGTACATGGAGGAAACGACCCAGTGAAGCCAGGTGGGCGGCGCAGCCAGATCTCCTCGTGCAGAGTGCCCTGTAAGAAAGTTGTGCTGAAGTCAAGAGAGCTCGTAGTCACGCTGAGCAGCAACGTGCAGCAAACCCGAAGAGTGGTCATCTTCGGGGTAGGGGAGAAGGTCTGGAAGAAGTCAACTCCCTGTCGCTGACTAAAGCATCGTGCAATGTAACGAGCCTTGAAGACAGGCGGAGAACCCGGCGGCCGCTTCACCCTGAAAATCCACATGCCATCGACTATGTTCGTCCCAGGAGGGGGAACCTCGTCGACGTAAGTGCTTGTGGACTTCTAGGATGCCATCTATGCGTCCATGGCTGTCTACCACTAAGAGGAGTAGGGACCCTCTATCGCCTCTGCGTAAGAGCGCGGGGTCGGGATGTCTAAAGCATCCGAGTCTCCCTCAGGTGCAAGCAACATGGCCACGAGATGAGGTACAGCAGCTGCAAGACACTCAAATTCCTCCTGCCTGTCCTCAAGGACGTCCGTGCCAAGAGCACACTCACCTCCGACGGAGGGAGGACAGTCAGGCTCAGACTCAACAACAAGACTAGCGGCGTAGTCGAGACGACAAGCAGTAGCAAAGTCAACAAGCTCAGCAGCTAGGGCAGACGCAGCAGCGGACTCAAACGAAGGGTCAGCGACAACAGTGGCTAGAAGACGGGTGACAGTAGGGCTGGCAGCACGAAGCAAGTCAGACTCAGGGTCAGGAACGTCAGGAAGAGAGGACGCAGGAGGAGACGGCAGGGGGACACGCTGTGGAACAGAGGAAGGACGAAGTGCCATATGGTGCGTGCTAGGGACAGGAGGAGGTCGCTGACGAGGAACACGGCGACCAGTGCGAACAGCGCGAACAGGCGACGCAGGACGAGACGCAGGATCACGACGCTCTGAAGGAGAGTCTGTCTGCTCAGTGTAAGGAGAAGGAGCAGGCAGTGGGGAGTCTGGCTGTAACTGCGGCTGCGACTGGTCAGGCGGTGGACACAGGAAGGGAGGAGGAAGGCCAAGAACCTAGTGAAGCAGGGGAACGAAGTACGGGCGCGGCCGCACAGTGCCTCCAGAACCAGTACCGACAGCACCAGCACCCTCAGAGCCAGCACCTCCAGCTCCAGGGTCTCCAGCGACAAGGTCTCCAGCTCCAACGCCCGCAGCACCACCGGCTCCAGCAGCTCCAGTACGAGCACCGCCGGAACCAGCGGCTCCAGCACCCCCAGCACCTCCAGAACCAGTAGCTCCAGCGCTTCCGCTACCTCCAGCTCCAGCGCCTCCGGCTCCAACGCCTGCAGCACCTCCAGCTCCAGCAGCTCCAGTACCTCCAGTACGAGCACCTCCGGGACCAGCGGCTCCAGCACCTCCAGCACCTCTAGGACTAGCAGCTCCAGCACCTCCGGTACCTCCAGCTCCAGCTCCTCCAGCTCCAGGGTCTCCAGCCCCAGCGCCTGCAGGACCACCTTCTCCAGCAGCTCCAGTACCTCCAGTACGAGCACCTCCGGGACCAGCAGCTCCAGCACCTCCAGGACCAGCAGCTCCAACGGCATGCCCCCCAGCTCCAGCAGCGCCACTCCGAAGGCTCCAGCGCCGAGCAAACCACTCGCGCAGCTGCGGTGGAGAGAGTGACTCCCGCCATGACGAGGCACCCGGAGGACCTCCAGCAGACAAAGTACCTCCAGGCTCAGCACCCCCAGGCTCCGCACGCTCCGGCTCAGCACCCCCAAGCTCCGCTTGCTTAGGCTCAGCACCCCCAGGCTCCGCACCCCCAGACTCAGCAACCCCAGGCTCAGCACACGCAGGCTCCGCACGCTCAGGCTCAGCACCCCCAGGCTCCTCACGCTCAGGCTCAGCACCCCCAGACGCAGCACCCCTAGCAGCACCAGAGTCGACAGCGACCTCCACAGGCTCGATAGGGTCTACCTGAGACACACCTGAGGGAGCAGGACCCTGAGGGGGGAGGGGGTCTACCGGAGGGGGACCTGGAGCGAGGAAGAGCGGCGGGGGGGGGAGAGTGGCAGTACAGTAGGGGAAGAGACGGTAAAAGGGAACCGACTCGTCAAACGTGACGTCCTGAGAGGGCAAGACACGGCGCGTGGTGGGGTGGTAAAACTGCCAGCCAGGCGCGTCAGGGGGAAAGCCAAGGAAGACACAGGGAATGGCGCGGGAGGAGAGCTTGTCCGCGGAGGTATCGCGGATAAAGGCACGAGAGCCCCAGACCCGAAACACCGACGCATCACCAACCTCCCCCATCCAACACAGTGTAGGCGAGGTCTCCGGCAAGGAGACACGTGGCCAGAGGTTGAGCTGTTGCGCGGCGTACCGGACCGCAAACGGCCGCAGAAAATGGGGGGCAGCCGCATGGATCATAGAGGTACGAGCGACCTCCATGACAAAGCCAATGCGGCGCTCAGCAACCCCATTCTGCTGCGGAGAGGCCAGAAGGGTGAACGACTGGCGAATGCCCTCACGACAAAAGTCCCGCAAGAGGTCGGAGGCAAACTCACCACCTCTGTCAGAGTGCAGACGCAGGACAGGAAGGTCCTGGCGGAATCGCTCGCGGAGCTGGAGACGGACAGCGCGGATCCAAGGGATCAAAACATCAGGGACCTCCCCCTTGCTGCGCAAGGGGAAGACCGTGGTGTAACGCGAGTAGTCGTCAACAACCAGCATAAAGTATCGCTCGCGGTCCTGTCCACGGTTGGGGCTGGGCCCCACACGTCGATGTGGAGAGTCTGCAGGGGAGCAGTCGTCGGGGGAAACGAGGAGGAGTGAGGAGCGGCGCGCTGCCGCCCCTCTGTCAAAATGTTATTATTGTCTAGCCTGCAGTGGGGTACTCTATAGCGAGTACAACCCAATTAGGGTTTCCTATATGTATGCCAACTGCTGCTAGTCCAAACCCCCCTTTCTTGTTCTAAACTTTCTACTTCTTGTTTCTGACACCCTCGACACAGGGAAGGCAGGGAGGGGCAGGCGAGGGTGGGAGGGGAGGCAGAGACCTGGGAAGACCAGAGAGAAGGAGACGGGAGTGCATGCCACAGAGGCGTGGCACGGAGGGGTGACCAAGGCGGTGGTGCCAAAGGAGCGTCTGGTGCGACAGGGCGCGACACGAGCAGGGGGCTGCTAGCTGACCTGACGCGGACGCAGACACAGCTACCTGAGGAGGCTCAGTAGTCAGTGTGTACAGACTCGACCCAGGCCGACGGGTGAACGTGGCCAGGTGACGGCCCGTCCGTGTACACGTGCAGATCGCCACACGCTGCCCCCCTGGAGTAAAGGTGTCAACCCATACATCATGAAGAGCGGCGTTGCTCACCAAGTTCGTCGAGAACGTGGGGAGGTGGAGACCTGACAGTGAGCCAGACGGAACCGCCGGACACGGGAGAACAGTGGTGGAACGTGCAAGAACTGGGCCCCCTGAGGGGTCATCCAGGCTGACTGCAACAGGTGCAGGGAGCGGTGTGAGTGTGGTACTGTCGCGAAAGAAACAGCAGGAAGCACCTGAGTCAAGCGTGAAGGTGTGCAAGGCCTTAGCAGGCGCAGTACCAGGGAGAGCAGACTCACTAGCACCTAGAGCAGCAGCCTCTATACCTGGGTTGGGCGGCACACAGAGGTAACAGTCACCCTCAGCACTAACAGTCAATGCATACATGGCAGCAAGGATAGCATCATAGTCAAGAGCAAGGATATCAACACCCTGCCTAAGCAGCTCTAGCCAGCGGGGAAGCTCAGTCGCGTCGGGAAACTCTCCGCGCCAGGCGTCGTCAAGACGGGAGAAGCAGCGGGACTGGGTGTGACCAACTTTCCCGCATGTCTGACCAGCGCGGTCACCTGTGCGAATGACGTACTTGCAGCGAACACTACCCCCAGACGCCCCACGCTGAGCAAACCATGCACGAAGCTCCTGGGGCATAGGGGTCTCACGCTGACGCTGTTGCTGCTGCCTCTGACCACCGCTAGAACCGCCCCTCTGACCGGCTCCACCCCGACCGCCACCACTGCCGCCGCCACCACTCCCACTGCCGCCACCACCGCCACCTCCACCGCCTCCACCGCCCCCACCACCGCCTCCACCGCTGCCACCCCTACCACCCCTGCCTCCCTTGCCCGTGCTGCTGAGGCCCCTCCCACCAGGAGCAGACGCAGCTCCGACCTCCTCAGCACGAAGGAAGTCAACAACAGCAGCAGAAGCGACTGAGGGGACAAGGGGGGAGGGGGAACACCCCTAAAAGAAGGGAGTGCGAGGAGTGCCACGAGAAGCGCCTACAGCGACTATGCTGGTCTCAGCTGCAAGGAGGTGCTTCTCGAGCAGGTCGACAGTGATGTCTGTGGGGTCAAGGGCGAGAAGGAGGTCCCTGACTGCGCTAAGAGAGTCAGGGAGGCGAGTGACGATGAAGTAGAGAGCAATGTACATGGGAGGGGGGTTCTTGGCTAGAAACTCGGCGGGAAGCGCGGCGCGGTAGCGAGTGTCACTAGTGCGAAGGTGAGTGACGAGGTCGGCAGCTGTGGCAAAGGCGGACAGCTCGGGAAACAGGTAGGGCAGTATAAGGCGGCCTAGAGCAGCAGTGGCAGGGGAGGAGTAACGAGCGACTACAGCGTCGTACAGGGCTCCAGCAGTCTTGTGCTGGCCAAAGTGGGCGCGTTCTGCTAACGGCAAGTGGTTGCGAACGGCTAGGCGAGCAGCATCGTCACGGGTAAGCCACTGTGAGCGAGTCGCACTGTCAGCTGTGTCGGGAGGGGCGAGAGAGGCTCCAGACGTGAGGTCAAACAACGAAACGCCGTCTCTAGAATCGCTCAGTAGGTACAGCTGCAGGTCATCAAGTCACGCATCGAACTCGATCGGACGGCCCTCACGATCGAACGTGAGGACGCTGAGAGTAGCCATAGCGGGCAGAGCAGGGTGGCGCACGCGCAGCACGGCAGCACGCAAGCAAGAACGGCGCGACGGGCAGGGCGGCGCGCAGGCGCTAGGGACACGTGCAGGGCAGGGCGGGGCGGCGCACGGCTAGGGCAGGGCGGCGTGCGGGCAAGGCAGGGCAGGGCGGCGGCCAGCAGGGCGGCTCGCGAGCAGGGCAGGGCAGGGCGGCGGCGAGCGGCGCGCGGGCAGGGCAGGGCGGCGCGGCGGCGAGCGGCGCGCGGGCAGGGTAGGGCGGCGCGGCGGCGAGCGGTGCGCGGGCACGGCAGGGCGGCATGGCAGCGAGCGGCGCGCGGGCACGGCAGGGCGACGCGGCGGCGAGTGGCGCGCGGACTGGGCAGGGTGGCGCGGCGGCGAGCGGCGCGCGGGCTGCAAAGGGCGGCGCGCGGGCTCCAAAAGGGCGGCGCGCGGGCTGCAAAGGGCGGCGCGCGAGCAGCAAAGGGTGGCGCGCTGGCAGCAGGGCGGCGCGCGGGCTGCAGAGGGCGGCGCGCGGGCTGCAAAGGGCGGCGCGCGACCAGCAGGGCGGCGCGACGGGCAGGTCAGGGCAGAGCGCGGCCAGCAGGGCGGCGCAAGTGCAGGGCAGGGCGGCGCGGCAGCCAGCAGGGCGACGCGCGGGCAGGGCAGGGCAGCGCGACTGGTGGGGCAGCGCGACGAGTAAGGTAGGGCGCTACGAGCAGGGTAACGCGCTACGGGCAGTGAACTATTCGGTGGGCCCTAAAAAAACGGTCCTGGAACAGGACCTGCTCTGAAACCATGTCAAGAATACTGAACGAGAATGAATGAACTAGAAACAAAGCAGGTACAAGTACTAACCCTAATTGGGTTGTACCCCTTATGGGCTACTCCACTACAGCCTACACAAAATAAACATAATGATAGTTTGACAAGATGTGCACGAAGTGGTGGTGAGATACAACAAGAGCGACAGGTTGACCGTGGAGGTACGTCAAACTTGGTGTTCAAGGCACACTGTGTTTCATCGATTGTATGAATTTCTTGTCCATGCGTCTGTTTAGTTGTGGCCTTTATACTCCTTTTGTTTATGATACATATGTGTGCGCAATTTTTGTTTAGTTTTTGTGGAGACAATCAACACTGTCCATTTCAGCAAAGCACGTTCCGCGGTGATCCTCACGTGCGACGACGCGCTCGCATCACCGGAGGCGTGTCGGAACCATTGGCGGAGCACTTTTTTCAGGTGGAGCACCTTACAAACACGCGAATTATGAATGCCTTCGGCGCTCATCGCGAGCATGGCGCACATGCACGTAGTGGTTGACGCCTTCAAACCACAGTACCACGTTTTTTTCTGGTGAGACGGACAGTGCGCTCTGCCAATTGTCAGAGAGATTAGTTTGCGTCGATCAATATGGTGAACTTTGTCGATGTGTTTCGCTAGCTCGGTGAATCTTGGATTTATATGTCAGCAGCCACCATGCAGCGAAGTTGATGGAGAGCGGGATGCATTTTGAACACCTGGAGGACGCTTATGGTACATCTGTTAGACGGGATGGCTGAAAAGTCTCGCTAAATTTCCCCCTTAGGAGAAACCTTGAGATTGCTCTAAGGGGAGCTATATAACTGGAGAGTACGTGGTGCATGCTATGACGTGGGGGAGGGCTACGGGATGGGATAGGGAGGCGCAAAAGCAGTGGGAGAAAATCCAAAGAGAGATGGGGACCGCTCGAAACAAAGTGACCAACATAAAAAGTTGATAACACTATAAGAAATAGAAAGCAGGGAATTAAACTGGGAGGGATTGAGCGACGAAATACACTAAACGAAAATCCCTGCGGCTTGGTGCAGTGAGCTGATCGACAGCATGCCTAGGCGTGTGCGGGCTGTGCTCAAGGCCAAGGGTCCCTGGACCAAGTACTAGATTCTGCTTGGTTTGCTTGTGTGACTGTAATTGCAAAAAATTGTCCTTATGCTAGTATTTGCCTATTTCTATTCTCGCTGATTGTTTAACCGAGTTTATGGCCAACATGCAGCTTGTTTAGATGTACACACATTCGGGCTTTAACCTCATTTGGTCCAGTTATTAAGGCTTAATCACCATGGCCACTAATGCCCGTTCATGTCTTGAAACATGAACATGTGGACAATTATTTCGTTCAGTGTACAAAGTTGGAGGAAGTGTAGGAAGAACGTACATGCGAGGACCGAGAAGGCCATTGGTGTAACAGCAGGGGCGGCCATTCAACGATGACAGACGCCTCGAGGTTGAAGGCGATTGGGAGCATTCGAAGTGGGTTTCATTTGTGATGTACCAGCGGCCAAACATGTGTGACAATATAGAAAAGGGGTAGCCAAAGGCATCAAGACGTTGTGTAGATCTAAATCTTACTTACGGGGGAGAGAGTGCTAGAAAGGCATAGTGCCGGCGTTGCGGAAGCTTGATTGTAGAAGTAGCAAGAGAAACTTGCAACTGAAAGGATTCAGAACAATGGAATGGATTGATTAAGAAATGACAGAGCAGGGTATTTATCCAAGTAGCTAACCCCCACAGGATGGTTTCATCCACACCAATAATGCCACACCAATAATTCTACCCACCAATAATTCTTACCCTCCAATAATTCTAGACTCCAATAATTCTGGCCCTCCAATAATTGTACAGTTATTGGAGGGCTGGGAGTCTTATTAAAGAACACTACAGTAAAATCTAACAGCATTTGTATTATCTTATGTTTGTATGTTTAACACTCCCCCTTGCTGTAGGTTTTACTGAGTTTTTGTCTTGGAGGATACCTGTAACCAGCGCTGATTGCGGTGTAAATTTTGGTCTCGGCGTTGATGGCGGGGCTGATTCAGTCCGTGGCGTTGATTGCGGACTAGAAGAGGTTATGGTTCGAACGTTCAGTTTGACGCGTCGGACGGTGGATTGGGTTGTCGTGTAGCATTTTCTGCTCAGGTTACCGCACGTTTCGACGCTCAGGTTGTTCCTTTCGAACGGCTCCCTCACATTGAACCCTGACTCTGTCGCTCCTGCTGCTCTCGTTTCCCGTTCCCTTCTCCAGTAGGGGTCTAGCAATTTCGTCATTCTTGCTTTTCCGATCTCGTTTCCCTGGCTCTCAATCTCGACTTGCTAGAGCTCGTAGTCCATGGCCGCCATTGCAGGCAAGGCCATAGCTTGTCCATGGCGAAATGTCCCTTAGGAAGGTCGAAATGCTTGAAATAGGAGAGCGGCAGCTGGCTCTCTTTCTCGTTGACGCGCGACTTAGCTGCTGGCGATTTCTTTCTTCGATGGCGCGTTTCTGCTGCTGGTCGCGCAACCGAAGCAGCATGGCGCGCAGCTGCTTGCGACCCTCCGGTAGCGACGTGCGTGACGGCTGATGCTTGGTGCGTGGCTGGAAGACCCTGCGCACTTCTGCAGTAGTTGGTCCTCTGCTGCGTCAGCGCCCCTGGCGATCAGCAGCAGTGGCTGACGTACGGCTGCAGCGGCAAGCGCGCCGCTGCATCACACAGCGCGATCTTCCCCTGCCACTTGCTGACGATCTGGCGTGAGGCTGCTGCTGCTACTCGACGTTTGCAGCACCTACTGTCCCTGGTGGCGTCAGGCTGCAGCTCCTCATGGCGCGCGGCAGTAGCAGCTGATGACGACGGCGGCAGCAGCTGATGTCAACGGCGGCAGCAGCTGATGATAGCGGCAGTGGCAGCATGCACCCGCTATCTGAGGCTTCGGACGGCAGACGCACGGTAGCTGCAGTGATGGCTGCAGCGAATGGCGCTCGGCAGCATCACCTAACTACCCGCGGCTGCACCTAGCGACGGACGCAGCAGTTGCAGGATCGGCGGTTGGCCTCACACACCGCTGCAACTCCTGGCGCACGGCTTTCTCCTTCCTGCCGAGGTGAGGATGGTTAGTCAAACCTGACTGTTTCACCTCTGTTACCCTGTGCTGCTTACTGTTACCCTATGCTGCTCCATGTTACCCTGTGCTGCTCCATGTTACCCTGTGCTGCTGGAACACGGAACAGGTGGAACACGGAAGCAGTTGCAACTGGCGTACACCAGCACCTGGCGGGCTGCTCTTGCGCCTGGCGGGCTGCTCCTGCGAGCAGCAGTACCTGCGGCATCTGACAGGTGACAGCAGCAACATCGCCTGGCGGTCTGCAGCTCCCCCTGACGTCCTACAGCAGCATCACCTTGAGCGCTGGCCGCTTGCACTGGTGCAACACCAGCAGCGACTGACGAGTGGGAGCGGTATCAGCAGCACTTGCGTCACCATGGTGAGTGGTGAGCAGCACCAGCAGCGCCTGTCTCCAGCTGTCTCCCCCTGCCTCCCATTGGAATTATGCATTTGTATTTAGTAGGACTTCGTCAGCTGCTTCTTGTGATGCCCTCTGTCTCTGTTGTCTTGGACAGATTTCTTGACTCATGCTGTCTTGTTTCTTCTCCCCCTGAAACTAGCAGGCATTTGAAGCATTCAGGAATGGCTGCTGCAGTTGGCAAGTGGTTGTGACCGACCAGCAGCTGCGACTGTCCAGCAGAATATTTTATGGCTGTTCTTGTCACTGATTGGAGTAGGTCTTCTCATGATGCATATGTGCTGACTCTTGTGATGACGAAAATGAAAGATGGTCTTGAAATCAAATCCCGATTTGTTGCACCCCAAGATGCTCCACACCCCACTCCCCCTCTCACTCGTGTGTTTGTAGTCAAGCACATGCGTGAGCACGCACACAGCACCAAACACATGAGTGAGATGTGTGGAGTTACGTGATGCCTTGTTGTCCAGCGCCTCTTAAGAAGCCCGAACATGTGAGTGCAGCTCCAGCGCCTTCAATCTGCTGACTGGTTGCAGGCGGTGTTCGAGGCGGAATTGGTTGGAGACCGCACAAGAGGCTGCAGGTGAGATGTTGCTTTGCTGTGATGGGCTTGGTGAGGTAATCAGCTGCTTGCTGAGCTGTCGGGCAGTACTCTGGCCACACAACACCATCGCGGACTGCCTCCCGCGTCCAATGGTAACGGACTTCCATGTGTTTGATGCGTTGACTCATCTGCTCCCCTGTTGCAAGCGCAATTGTGCTTTGGTTGTCCACAAAGATGACAGTGGGTTCTTGCTGTGGGAAATCGAGGTCTTCACACAAGCGCCGAAGGTAGGTAGCTTCCCTGGCCCCTTCGAACAGTGCAATGTATTCTGCTTCAGCTGTTGATGTTGCAATGACCGTTTGTCGCTTAGTCCTCCAACTGACAGCAGCTCCTCCCAAGGTAAACACGTAGCCTCCAACCGAGTGACACCCCACTTCGTTCGCATAGTCCGAGTCCATGTATCCCCGAAGCACCAAGTCCCCTCCTCCATAAACCAGCCCCACATTCGCGGTGTTCTGTAAGTACTTGAAGACACGCTGAATCCCAAGTACAGTTGCAGCTGTTGGCTTGCCGGCTTGTCGAGCCAACGCGTGCGTTGCATATGTTATATCTGGCCTTCCTGCTGTTGAGATGTAGAGCAATGTCCCCACTTGTTTCAGCACCAATTGACTGTCAATCTCGTCTGGTGGTTCTCCTTGTGGTCCAGGTTCCTTGGTGATCGGCGTCCGGACTCCGGAACGGTTGCATTCCATCCCGAAGTTCGCCAAAGCCTGTGAGATGTACTTGGTGAGTCCGAGTGAAATTGAGTCGTTGTCAACAGCGACGTTGAAGCCCAAAAACTGCGTCATGGTCTTGCTGACGGTCAATGTAAAGCTCTGCTTCAAATGTTGAATCACAGCTTCAATCCCTTCGTCGTCATGAGAGTGGATGAGGATGTCGTCAACGTAAGTAAGCAGCCATACCGTGTCTTTGTCTTCTCTCTTCCATAGGAATAGCGATGGGTCAGATTCGGACTGCACCATGTCCAGCTCCAACAGGACACCCCGTAAGTGCTGATGCCACAAGCGTGGTGCTTGTTTCAGTCCGTATACACTGCGCTTGAGTTTCCATACCTTGTCCCCTTTACGCCGAGGTTCAGGAGGTCGCACGTACACGTCCCTGTCGATTGGTGCGTAAAGGAACGCGTTGGAAATGTCAAGTTGCACCACCTTTCGTTTCGTGGCCAATGCACCAGCAACAAACATGCGCGAGGTAGGTCCTTGGCTGACTGGGGCGTATGTTTCGTCGTATGTTCCCCAAGTCTGTCCGCATCCCTTCACCACCCAGCGTGCCTTGAATCGATTCGGCTGCCCGTGCTCGTCTCGTTTCACCCTCAACACAACCCCTTCTGTCAACACTGGCACTCCTTTTGGTACGTCAGCTCTGTCCACAACTTCATACGCTTCCAGCTCGTCGAATTTTGCCAACTCTGCATCCACCGCAGCTTGCCAAAGAGGTGCGTACTGATCTGTTGTCATCTCCTTGAGCGTTTTGGGCTCCTTGTATGTCAAGTCCACCATGGGGACGCCGGTTGCTACACATCCTAGCACGTGTTGCTGCAAGTTGGGATGTTTGTTGAACGCTTGTGTTGCCTATCGTTTCCCAAACAGCACGTCCAGTCCTGTCATACTGTTCGTCCCTTGTCCTTCTCCTCCGAGCACAGTCAGTCACAGTTGGGTTGAAGTGAACCCGCCGTGGAGTCGCGTCATGAGCTGCCAGCTCGATTCCATTAGGTGGGTAGGCAAAGTCATAGATATGACTTGCCTCGTTCTCCATTTCGTTGCTTTCAGCCCCTTCAGGAACAGAGACGCCAGCTGGAGGTAAGTCACTTGCTGCATCCCCTTCTCCTTTATTGGCTGCATCGTCAATGGGTGAATCCTCTTGGTTTACGTCAGCATCCTGTCCTCGTGTGGTTGATGTGTCCATGGGCGACGTAGGCGATGGTGAGGATGCGGGAAATGAGTCAAACTCGGACCCAAAGCCTTCTCCCCCTGAAGTCCAGCCGTCGATGTGAGGTGAGACTTCTTCCATGTAGCGGTGGCGTTCGAGTACCGATTCAGCGTCCGGAATCATGAGGTCATCAAAGAAGTGAGCTGAGCGTGTGTCCGTGTCAACATCGCTTCCCAAGTCCCGCACGATCCATGCCTTCCGAGCGTTGGAGAGTCCAAGGAACATCCCAACCCTTCCTCTTTGCTCGAACTTCCCAAAGCTGCCTTGGGGAGGGAGGTAGTAGCAGAGGCAGCCAAAGGTCCTTGCCATTGAGACATCTGCCGTCTTTCCCGTCATCATGAAGTACGGTGAGTGTGCTGATGGGTTGCTGCTGCAGCTGATGCGGTTGTATAACCATGCTGCATACTCCAACGCATAAGGCCAGAACTTAGAAGAAAGGCTGGCCCCGGTAGTCATTGCACGTACTCGGTCCATGAGTGTGCGGTTAACCCGTTCGGTGACTCCATTCTGCTGCGGCGTGTGTGGTAAGGACGTTTGGTGATTGATACCGTGAGAACTCAGGTAATCCGTGAAGGCGTTTGCTGTATACTCCCCCCCGTTGTCCGTGCGCAAGGCAGCCAGTGGCTTCGTGGGCAGCTTGGTCTTCATCTCGCGATGCCAAGTTGAGAAAACAGCTGCCATGTCGGACCGGCGAGCCAACGGCGCCACCCACAGGTAGTTGGTATAGTCGTCCTTGAGCGTCAGCACATAGCGAAGTGACGGGTGAGCGTCACCCAAGTCCATGATGTCGCTATGCACGAGCTCCAAAGGTCGAGTTGTGCGCTTGTCGCCACCTGTGGGAAATGGGGCCTTGCTCATCTTCCCTCGGAGGCATGAGTCACACGGGGGTTTGAGGGGGTTGACCTTGTCAGAAATGGAAACTCCTTCAATGTCTCCATTCCGAAACGTGGCATCCATGGCGGTGTATGATGGGTGGCCCAAACGCTTGTGGGCCATGCGGTATGTGATGGATGCATGAGCAGAATGTGCATTCAGCCCTCCATGACCATTGTCATTTGATGTAACATCATCATGGTCATGGTCGGATTCATGGGCAGGAGCAAGTGCAGGTTCATATTGCACCATGAGCACCCCATGCATGGTCATTCCAAGTCCAATCTTCACATGCTCATCCCCAACCGCCATGGTAATCTCCGTGTGCCCGTCATCATGTGTAAGAATCCGTGCTCCCTTCTTGTGCAATTGACAATATGAGAGGGGGTTGGTCTTCAGCCCGGGTACATAGAGGACTTCGGTGTAGCGAACCGTTGTCCCATCTGGTGCTGTTGCTCGTATGGTTCCCATCATCGTGCTAAGCAGCTGGCTCCCATCAGCAAGCTCAACATGAACAGATTCGTCCAGCTCCTCTAAACCTTCAAACCAGCTTTTGTCCGGGGTCATGTGTTGGCTGCATCCGCTGTCCAGCAGCCACAAGTGACCTCAGGGATTGGTAAGGCCGCTTACGTTGAGCGAATCGTTGCAATGCAAGTGACGGTATGCTTTTTGTCTCCCCCGGCCGCCCCTTGCTGTTTTGGCGCCTGGTTGTCACGTTTGGGGCTTGCACTCCTTGGAGGCGAGGACGAACAGCTACTCCAGGTGCGTTGGTTTGTCCTCCCTCTGTTTTGCGGTTCCCACCCCGGTGGTGACCAACCCGGAGGCGCCTTGGGACACTTGTAGAACGGGTGGCCAGATTCCTTGCAGTACCAACACACAAGGTTCGAACGTCCTCCCTTTCCTTCATTGGCCTTGAATCTCTCCCCAACCGTCACGTGCTGTGCTCCCGTTGATTTCGCCGTATTTTGGTCGCCCTTTGTCTCGGTCCTCTCTTTTGCTGGTGAGTGATCTCCACGTGCTTGGCCAGCCATGCGAGGGGGACGGTTGGTCTTGCTAATGAGGTCTTGGTAGCGTCGTTCCTGAATCATCATTCGTTGTAGTGTGTAGCTGTCCGAGATGTCATGTAGCATTGCCGAGTGCCTCAGCTCCTCCCAATGCGGCGGCAGTCCAGTAATCAGATTCAAGGTAAACGAATCCTCATCCACCATTTTCCCTGCTAGCGCCAGCTTGTCACGAATTGCCGTTGCTCGATTGAAGTATTCCTCTACTCTCTCTTGTCAGATTTATATGACATAGCTACTGTAGGCTATAGTGGGGTAGCACATATGGGGTACAGTTTTCTAGGGTTTGCTTTTGTACCCAACTTTCCTTTAGTCATTCCATTCCTCGTTTCTTCTCATGGTATCGAGCAGGTTCCCTAGTGGGAACACTTCCTAGGGCCCACCACGAATTTTTTTTCCTGCCCGGAGCGCGCTTCGCTCCTGCCCGAGTCGCGCCCTGTGTGCCCTCCCTACCGTCGCGCCCTCTCACGGCCCCTCACCGCCCCTTCGCGTCGCCCTTAGCGGCCCCTCTCACGGCCCCCTGCGCCGCCCTTACGGCCCCTCGTGCCACCCTTACGGCCCCTCGCGCCGCCCTTACGGCCCCTTACGGCCCCTCGCGCCGCCCGTCGGCCCCTCGCGCCGCCCTTAGCGGCCCCTTACGGCCCCTCGCGCCGTCCCTTACGGCCCCTCGCGCGGCCCCTTACGCCCCTTACGGCCCCTCCCGCGGCCCCTCACGGCCCCCTACGGCCCGTCGCCGCCCTCCGCGGCCCCTCGCGCCGCCCTATCACGGCCCGTCGCCGCCCTCCGCGGCCCCTCGCGCCGCCCTTCACGGCCCCTTCGCCGCCCTTCGCGGCCTCTCGCGGCCCTGTCGCCGCCCCCCTCCGGCCCGCCGTCGCCGCCCCTGCCGCAGCAGCCGCCGCAGTCCCTACAGCAGCGGCCACCGCCGTCCCTGCAGCAGCAGCCGCAGCCGTCGCCAGCAGCAGCCGCCACCACCTCCCTCGGGGCCGCAGCTGCTGCCGCCGCTGACTGCACCCGCCGGTGCGCCTCGGCCCTACCGGCGCCGCTCCACCCGGCCCCGCCGCCGCTCCCCGCGCGGCCCCGCCGTCACCACCGAGCCGCCGGCGCCGCCGAGCTGCTGCCGAGCTGCCCGATCCACCCGAGCCGCCCGAGCCGCCGCGCCACCTGAGCCGCCCGTGCTGCCGAGCCGCCGTACCGCCGAGCCGCCCGAGCCGCCCGAGCCGCCGAGTCGCCGAGCCGCTGTTGCTGCCGAGCCGCCGTACCGCCGAGCCGCCCGAGCCGCCCGAGCCGCCGAGTTGCCGAGCCGCTGAGCCGCCGAGCCACCCGAGCCGCCCTGTCTGGTAAGAGCAGCGCCTCTGTCACTGCACTGCCCTTACCCTACTGTTCGCGCTGCTAGTCTACTGCTGTCATGGCTACCCCTAGTGTCCTCGCTTTTGACGCTGAGGGTCGGGCCATTGACTTTGACGTCTGGGTAGATGACCTGCAGCTTTTCCTACAGTGCGATAGGGCAGACGGGCTCAGACCTTGTACGACGCTGTAGTTGCGCGCTACTCCTCCCCTGCCACTGCTGCACTGAGCCGCCTCATGCTACCGTACCTCTTCCCTGACCTTGCTGCCTTTCCCACAGTCGCTGACCTCATTACGCACCTCCGCACTAGTGACACTCGCTACCGCGCTGCGCTTCCTGCTGAGTTCTGCGCCAAGAACCCCCCCCCCATGTACATCACCCTCTACTACATAGTCACCCGGCTCCCTGACTCCCTTCGCGTAGTCAGGGACCACTTCCTCTCAGTTTGCCCCACCACTCTCACCGTTGACCTCCTCGAGAAGGCCCTCCTAGCAGCAGAAAAGAGCATAGTAGCTGTAGGAGCCTCTCGTGGTGACCCTCGCACCCCCATCTTTGAGGGGTGTTCCCCCTCCCCCCTTTTGCCCTCTGTTGCCTCTGCTGCTGCGGCCGACCTCGTCGGGCTTGAGTCGGTCGGTGCGGCGTCTACCCCTAGCGGGAGACGCCGCCCTGGCAAGGGCAAGGGGGGCAGGGGCACTGGAGGAGCTAGCGGGGGCGGTGGAGGCGGCGGTGGAGGCGGTGGAGGGGGTGGGGGTGGCGGTGGGGGTGGTGGCGGGGGTGGAGGTGTCGGTGGCGGCAGTGGAGGCGGAGGCGGCGGCGGCGGTGGCGGTGGGAGCGGAGGTGGCGGCGGTGGAGGAGGCGGCGGCGGAGGAGGTGGAGCTGGTCGGGGTGGCGCTGCGCAGAGGGTCGGCTCCGGTGGTGGTCAGCGCCAGCAGCAGCAGCAGCAGCAGCAGCAGCAGCAGCGCCCTCGTGACATCCCCCCCCCTCAGCAGCTCCGTGAGTGGTACGCTGCACGCTAGCGGGGTGGGAGTACTGGTCCGTGCACCTACGTCCTACGCACCGGAGACCGCGCGGGTGAGCAGTGCTGGGGTGCGCACTCCACCCAGCGCTGCTTTGGCCGCCTGACGGACGCTTGGCGTCACCAGTTCCCTGAGGCCACTGAGATCCCCCGCTGGGGTGAGCTGTCTAGGGCGGGTGTAGCTGTCTTTGACCTTGAATTTGATGCTATTCTTGCTGCCATGTATACTGTGACTATTAGTGATGAGGGTGACTGTTACCGGTGTTTTCCGCCCGACCCGGGCATTGAGTCTGCTGCTCTAGGTACTGGTGAGGCTGCTGCTCTAGGTGCTAGCGAGGCTGCTGCTCTAGGTGCTCGTGCGTCTGCTCCCTCAGGTGCTGGTGAGTCTGCTCTCTCAGGTTCTGCGTCGGCTTCGGCCTCCCACACCTTCACCCTTGACTCGGGGGCTTCTCGCTCCTTCTTTCGAGACCGCACCACACTCACGCCGCTTGGCCGGCCAGTTGCAGTCTCTCTGGCAGACCCCTCTGGGGGTCCTGTCCTTGCTCACTTCTCCACTGTCCTCCCGTGTCCGGCGGCCCCCTCTGGCACCCTGTCTGGTCTTTACCTCCCCTCGTTCTCTACGAACTTGGTGAGTGGTGCTGACCTACAGGATGCGGGGGTTCACCAGTTCACTCCTGCGAGTCAGCGGGTGACCCACTGCACGGACGCTCGGACAGGCCGACACCTGGCCACGTTTACACGTCGGCCGGGGTCGAGCCTGTACACACTGACCACTGCGTCTCCTCCAGTCACTGCGTCTGGTCAGGTAGCTGCGTCGGGTCAGGTGTTTGATGCAGCGTCCAGGTCTGGTCCTGAGTCTGCCCCCTGTTCGTGTCGCCTTCTGTCTCACGAGACTCTCCTCTGGCACCACCGCCTTGGTCACCCCTCCCTGCTTCGTCTCCGAGGCATGGCCTCCCGTGTCCTTGTCTCTGGTCTTCCCCGGTCCCTCCCTCCCCTTCCTCCGGGGCCTGGCCCTACCTGCGTCCCCTGTGTCGAGGGGCGGCAGCGGGCTGCCCCTCACTCCTCCCAGTTTCCTCCGACAGAGGCCCCGCTGCAGACGCTTCACATGGACGTGTGGGGCCCGGCCCGCGTCCGTGGACAGGGTCACGAGCGCTACTTCCTGCTGGTGGTTGACGACTACTCGCGTTACACCACAGTCTTCCCCTTGCGCAGCAAGGGTAATGTCACTGAGGTGTTGATCGACTGGATCCGCGCAGCTCGTCTCCAGCTCAGGCAGAGCTTCGGCTCGGACTTTCCTGTTCTGCGTCTGCACTCTGACAGAGGTGGAGAGTTCTCCTCTGGCCTTCTGCGAGCCTACTGTCGTGCACGAGGCATCCGCCAGACCTTCACGCTTCCGGACTCTCCACAGCAAAATGGGATTGCTGAGCGCCGCATTGGCATGGTCATGGACGTCGCCCGTACGTCCATGATGCATGCGGCTGCCCCCCATTTTCTGTGGCCGTTTGCGGTTCGGTACGCGGCGCATCAGATCAACCTTCACCCCAGGGTCTCCATGCCGGACACCTCCCCAGCTTTGCTGTGGACGGGGAAGGTTGGCGATGCGTCTGCGTTCCGTGTCTGGGGATCTTGGGCGTTTGTCCGCGACTTGTCTGCGGACAAGCTGTCCCCTCGTGCTGCTCCTTGCGTCTTCCTTGGCTTCCCCCCTGACGCACCAGGGTGGCAGTTCTACCACCCCACCTCTCGCCGTGGTCCTCCCAGGACGTCACGTTTGACGAGTCGGTCCCCTACTACCGCCTCTTCCCCTACCGCACTCCGTCCCTCCCCCCGCCACCGCTCTTCCTTGTGCCAGGTCCCCCCCCGGTAGACCCCCTCCCCCCTCAGGGTCCTGCCCCTTCAGGTGTGTCCCAGGTAGACGCAGTCGAGCCTGTCGAGGTTACTGGTGACTCTGGTGCTGCTGAGGGTGCTGAGCCTGGGGGTGCTGACTCTGGGGGTGCTGAGCGTGTGGGTGCTACGCCTGGGGGTGCTGAGCCTGAGGGTGCTACTACTGGGGGTCCTGAGCCTGGGGGTGCTGAGCCTGGGGGTGCTACTACTGGGGGTGCTGAGCCTGGGGGTGCTGAGCCTGGAGGTGCTGAGCCTGGGGGTGCGGAGCCTGAGGGAGCTAGGCCTGCTCGTGTGGCGTCTGGCGGTGCTGAGCCTGGAGGTTCTCCGGGTGCTTCGTCTCGGCGGGAGCCACTCTCTCCAGAGGAGCTGCGCGAGTGGTTTGCCCGGCGCTGGAGGCGTGCTGCTGGAGCTGGAGGTTCTTCGGCTGCTGAGGGTGCTGGTGCCGCGGGTCCCGGAGGTGCTCGTACTGGGAGTACTGGAGCTGCTGGGCCTGCGGGTACGACTGGAGCTGGAGCTGCTGAGGGTGTTGGCGCTGAGGCTACTGCTGTCGGTCCTGGAGGCGGTCCTACTGGGGGTGCTACTGGTGCTGCTGGAGGTACTGGAGCTGGAGGTGCTGCTGGCGCTGGTGCTGCCGCTGGGGGTACTGGTGCTGTCCCTGCTGTGTCTGGAGTCGCCGCGCGGCCTCGGCCGTACTTCGTTCCGCTCCTTCAGCAGGTTCTTGGTCTCCCACCTTCTACTGGTCCTCCTCCTCCCTTAGACTGTCCACAGCCTGTCCCGTCACAGTTACAGTTACAGCCGGCCTCCCCACTGCCCGCTCCTTCTCCCTACACTGGTCCTACTGGAGGTCTTACTGAGCGTCGTGAGCCTGCGTCTCGCCCTGCGTCGCCTGTCCGTGCTGCTCGCACTAGTGGTCGTGGTTCGCGTCAGCGTCCTCCTCCTGTCCCTGGCACGCACCGGATGTCTCTGCGTCCGTCCACTGCTCCTCTGCGTGCCCCTTTGCCTTCTCCTCCTGAGTCCTCTCTTCCTGCTCTTCCTGACCCGGAGTCGGACTCCCGTCGTGCTGCCAGTCCGACTGTCACGCGTCTCCTTGCTACTGTTGTCACTGACCCTTCCTTTGAGTCCACTGCTGCGTCTGCCCTAGTTGCTGAGCTCGTCGACTTTGCTGCTCGCTGGCGTCTAGACTACGCTGCTAGTCTTGTTGCTGAGTCTGAGTCTGTCTGTCCGCCGTCCGTCGGGGGTGAGTGTGCCCTTGGCACGGACGTCCTTGAGGACAGGCAGGAGGAGTTCCAGTGTCTGGCTGCTGCTTCACCTCATCTCGTGTCCGTACTGCTTACCCCTGAGGGAGACCCGGATGCACTTGACATCCCGACTCCGCGCTCTTACGCGGAGGCGATAGAGGGTCCCTACTCCTCTCAGTGGCAGGCAGCTATGGACGCAGAGATGGCTTCCTGGAAGTCCACAGGCACCTACGTTGACGAGGTTCCCCCACCTGGGGCGAACATCGTCAGTGGCATGTGGATTTTCAGGGTGAAGCGGCCGCTGGGTTCTCCGCCTGTCTTCAAGGCGCGTTACGTGGCTCGTGCTTTAGTCAGCGGCAGGGAGTTGACTACTTTCAGACCTTTTCTCCCACCCCGAAGATGACCACTCTTCGGGTACTGCTGCACATTCAGCACTGCTTTCTTGCAGGGCAGCCTGCACGAGGAGATCTGGCTGCGTCGCCCACCTGGCTTCACTGGGTCATTTCCTCCTGGCACCCTGTGGAGCCTCCGGCGGCCAGTCTACGGTCTCCGCCAGGCACCGCGTGAGTGGCACGACACACTGAGGACTACACTTGCGGCTCTTGGGTTTGCTCCCTCTACTGCCGACCCGTCGCTGTTTCTGCGCACCGACACTTCTTTGCCGCCGTTCTACATCCTCGTGTACGTCGACGACTTGGTCTTCGCCACAGCTGACACTGCTGGACTCGCCCACGTGAAGTCCGAGCTGCAGAAGAGACACACGTGCACAGACCTGGGTGAACTGCGCAGCTACCTTGGCTTGCAGATCACCCGGGACAGAGCACGCCGCACCATTACCCTGACTCAGTCACACATGGTGCAGCAGGTCCTTCAGCGCTTCGGCTTCACGTACTCCTCGCCTCAGGCCACTCCTCTGCCTACTCGCCACTCGCTCTCAGCTCTGCCTTCGGATGAGTCCGTAGAGTCGAGTGGCCCGTACCCAGAGCTTGTTGGCTGCCTCATGTACCTGATGACCTGCACACGACCTGACCTTGCATACCCTCTTAGCATTCTTGCACGCTATGTTGCTCCTGGGAGACACAGACCGGAGCACATGGCTGCAGCGAAGAGGGTGTTGCGCTACTTGTGCAGTACGTCGGGCATGGGGCTTGTGCTTGGAGGGCAGAGTCCAGTGGTCCTCACTGGGCACGCAGACGCTTCTTGGGCTGACGACCAGGCTACGCAGCGGTCGTCACAGGGTTACACCTTCAGCCTTGGTTCCGGCTCTGTTTCGTGGCGGGCTACCCGCTCGTCTTCTGTTCTCGGCTCCAGTTGTGAGGCTGAGATCTACGCCGGGGCCATGGCTGCACAGGAGCTTCGCTGGCTCACCTACCTGCTCACTGACCTCGGAGAGCCGCCTCGTTCTCCTCCAGTGCTGTACGTAGACAACAAGGCCATGCTGGCCTTGTGTCGAGAGCAGAGACTGGAGCACAGAACGAAGCACATTGCTCTCCGCTACTTCCTTGCTCGTGAGCTACAGCAGCGTGGTCAGCTACGGCTTGCGTACGTGGCCTCTGAGGCCAACACTGCTGATATCTTCACCAAGGCACTTCCGCCTTGTGATCATCAGCGCTTCTGTACTCAGCTGGGTCTTGTGCCTACCTTGCCTCACTTGCTCACCCCTTGACCTTGCTTGTACTGTTGCATATATATATACACCTGCTCTTGCTTGTCTAGCCTTATATATATATGCAATCCTGTATGTGAACTGGCCTTGTGGCCTTGAACTTGTGCTCGGAATGTGTGGTGACTTTGTGATCCACCCTGAGCTTGTTTTGCTTTGCTTGACTGGTCTTGTGACCCCTTGTTCTCCCCCACTTTGCCTATGGGGGTGTGTCAGATTTATTTGACATAGCTACTGTAGGCTATAGTGGGGTAGCACATATGGGGTACATTTTTCTAGGGTTTGCTTTTGTACCCAACTTTCCTTTAGTCATTCCATTCCTCGTTTCTTCTCATCTCTTGACTCCCCATTTTCAGGTTGTCCAATTGTTTTTTGAGAGACGCTTTTGCCACCGAATCCTTCGCCTGGTACGTCTCCATTAGGTATTCCCATGCCTCAAACGCCGGGCTGTAGGATTCTTGAAACACGTCCAGTTGCAGCTGAATCGTTGCGCTCACGCTATGTAGTAGCACCCAAAACGCCAGCGTCTCACGTTGTGAGTAGTCCGCTTGCAGATTTTCCAACCGCTCCATTGCGTCTCTCATGTTGCCGTCGGCCATTGTAACCGGGTATTGAAGCGTCACAAAGAATTCCCATATGTTTGTCACGCGCGCGTTCATGCGAAACCGAAGCGCCCACTCGCGAAAGTTGGTGCCGTCAAATGGGGTAGTAGTGAACGCCTTGTCCACCGTTGCCCCCACCATCTTGCGTGACAGTCTGTCCTTGTCTTCCTCCGTATACTCGCGTGGAGACGGGTCGAAGAGAGTAGGTATGGTAGATGGGCGTGGCAGTTGAACCGAGCGTTGCATTCCACCGTCTTGACCGTACGTGCGTTGCTCCACCACTTCCATGCGATCACGTCGCATAACACCACTTGACTGCATCCCGTGTCCCGTGCGCCCCATGCTTCCTGCAGGTGCAGCTCCCATTTGACCACGTGGCGCACGAGGAGGTACGATGTTTTCTCCAAAAAGGTGAGATCTGCTCATGACGGGACCTCCAACGGGGTGAGTGTTAGTGGCAAGACGTCGTAGTGGGGGAGCACCAATAGTATAGGACTCAAATCCCACACCTTCCACGCCCACTTGACTGACTCTTCCACTCCCTTCACCAATCTGCCTCCTCATGCTCCTTTCCATGCCAAATTCATCACCACGTTCCCTTGCACCCACTCCACTCCCGTACTCATCATCCTTGCTTCCCTTTGTACGGTTGATGGAGGTGCGGCGTGAGAACTCCCCTCTCCTTGGAAAGATGCGTCCCTCCCTTGGGACGACTCTCCTCCTCGGGGTACGTCTCCCTCCCCTTCACCTCCAACCTCAGCATGCGCATTTGAACCGGGGGTTTGCTCGGTACGTGGAGTGCTTGCATGTGACTGTCCACGGGTGGATGGGTCTTGTGCTTGACTTGGCATGTTGAACTTGACTCTTAATGACGCTTGAAGTGTTGGTGGTGCCCTTGCGATCATGTTCTCCAGGTGCTCATGTTGAGCCATAATGGCTTATTCAATCGCCGCGTATCCTCCATCAACTTCCTCATCAAAACGAGCCATGCCGTTGGTTCAGAAAGTTGCTCGTTCCTATGCTAACTTGCTGGTATCCTTGTCAAACGTTGTTGATAATAAGTTCCTGACCAAATTTCGGCAGCATGCCCCCTAGAGTAGCTCTGATACCATGCTAGAAAGGCATAGTGTTGGCGTTGCGGGAGCTTGATTGTAGAAGTAGCAAGAGAAACTTGCAACTGAAAGGATTCAGAACAATGGAATGGATTGATTAAGAAATGACAGAGCAGAGTATTTATCCAAGCAGCTAACCCCCTCAGGATGGTTTCATCCACACCAATAATGCCACACCAATAATTCTACCCACCAATAATTCTTACCCTCCAATAATTCTAGACTCCAATAATTCTGGCCCTCCAATAATTGTACAATTATTGGAGGGTTGGGAGTCTTATAAAGGAACACTACAGTAAAAAACTAACAGCATTTGTATTATCTTATGTTTGTATATTTAACAGAGAGAACCCTTGCGCAACTCCGCCAACACTGACCCTGTGGTTCGCGTCAAACTCCAAACACCAAACCCGGTAACCATACAACCCAAGTGATAAACCTTTGGGTCTACCCCCCCCTAAAGTGCACCCTTGCTTTAACAAACAACCTAGCTACATGCCAATGTTGAGGAAGAGGAACGAACTGATCAATCCTGCGCAGGGTCAAAATTTTCCATGGTTAGTCGCATGATTTGAGTGCGGTGGAGGATCGATTCTGTACGATCGATCGCAAGATCGAGGGGGAGGTGACGCGTCCATAGCGTTGAACATCCGAAGGCTAGGGTTGGGAGGAATTCCCGGCCTAACAAGCCAAGGGCTGAGCAGAATTGTGCTTGAAGCCGAGCTGCAACAAAATCGGGATGATTTCATTCATTGGTTTGATTGAACAAACCATTTGGCCTTGGAGAAAAGGTGATACACAAAATCGCTCCCAGGTGGGCTTGAAACACCGACCTTATGGTTAACAGCTATACGCTCCAACCAACTGAGCTACGAGAGCTGTTTTGCAGAACTGTTTTAAAATATGATGCAGTTTTAGAATACCTGACCAGCTCAAGTGTTTGATTATTGGCTTGATGGGAAAGACGGATAATGCAGGAATACCCTGATCCCGACGCGTTACCTCTCGTAGAAATGGACGACGGCGAATGGGGTGGGAGGAGTCGCTGTTAGTGCAGGGTTAAACCGATACATATATATATATATATATATATATATTTGACGCGTTACCTCTGGCAACAATGGACGACGGCGAATGGAGCGAGGTGCCGTCTCGCCAGGCGGCGCGCGGACGAGGCGCGCGCCAGCCGCAGCGCCAGCAGCCGCCTCAGTTGATTCGACCGCAACTCGCGTCGTCCTCCGGAATTCTCGGGCCCAATCCCGCGTTTAGCGGGCCTGCGGCAGCGCAAGGCCGCGGAAGTGGAGGCGGAGATCGTGGGAGGGGAAGCGGCGGGCGTGGCGCGAATAGAGGGGGAGGTAGGGGCGGGGGCGCTAGCGACGGCGGCGGAACTGCAGGCGGACGCGGACGGGGAGCGGGCGGAGGCGGGGGAACTGGCGGAGGAGCCAGCGGGGGCAATGGCGCAAGCTCCAATTGGTCTGGCGGAATCGGGGGAGGCGGAAGGGGAGGGGGAGATGCGCGCACAGGCGGAAGCGGACCAGTCAGGGGCGGCGGTGGCGGAGGCGGGGGAGCAGGGGGGTGGGGACCGAACCGCAGCATGGGTACTAATAGTAGCATGGGGGGTAATAGTAGTGCCGCAAGCAACAGCGCTAGCAGCACCGCCACCGCTTCCGCTTCGTCTTCCGCCGCGCCTACCCCTGGCGGATTCCCCGCATCCGCCGTGTTCCCCCAGCCTTCCGCGTTCCCGTCCGCGTTCCCCTCCGCCATGCGCCCGCTCCCCTTCATCACGGACCCCGCGCGCCTGGCGCAGCAGTTCCCCGCGCTGCTCTCCGACAGCAGCAGCGACGAGGAGGGCGAGGGGGACGAGGGGGACGCGGAGGGGGAGGGGGAAGGCGCGGAAGGGGGAGGGCGATCCAAGGGGAAGGCTAGCGTGGAACGGCTAGAAGAGGCGATTTTCGGGGCTTATCTAGCAGGGAGGGGGGGGAGGGGGAGGGGGAGGAGGGAGGAAGTCGGGGAGTGGCATTTCCGAACCTGTTTCTGCCGATCCTACTTTCACAGCAGGTCTGGAGAAGATCCGGGACTACCTGAACGCCGTCCAATCGGGTGGCGCCAGCTGTCTGGTGTGCCTGGAGAGGATCAGATCCTCAGATCCGATCTGGTCGTGCCGGGGCGGATGTTACTGTTCACTCCATCTTGTCTGTATTCAGTCGTGGGCTAGACAGGGAATCCAAGCCTCCTCTCTCTCCTCCTCCTCCTCTTCCTCTTCCTCCTCTAAAGGCCAACCAGCAGCTGCCACGTGGCACTGCCCCAAGTGCCGAACCGAGTATCCTGAGCGTGATCTGCCTCGGGAATACCAATGCTACTGCGGGCGGGTGAAAGACCCTCCCTTTGATCCCTGGCTTGCCCCCCATTCCTGCGGGGAACCCTGTGAGAGAGAGCTGAGGGGCGGGGGAGGCGGAGGGGGAGGCGGAGGGGGAGGGGGAAGGGATGGGGGAAAAATGGGAGGGTTGGGAGGAGAGGGAGGGGAGGTGGAGAGGGAAGCTGACGTGGCATGTGGTCATAGGTGCACGTTGCTGTGTCACCCCGGTCCCTGTCCTCCGTGTCCCCAGCTCATTCGCTCCCGCTGCCACTGTGGCAAGAAGGAGGACGTTTGCCGCTGCGGGCAGCATGAATTTTCCTGCGCTGCCCGCTGCGGCAGCCGCCTCGCCTGCGGCATCCACTCCTGCGATGCCACGTGTCATCCGGGCAGCTGCCCTCCCTGCGACAGGGAGGGAACATTCTCTTGCCGGTGCGGGCAGGTGAAAAAAACCCTTCCCTGCGCGGAAAGAAATTTCAGCTGTGGGAAGATCTGCGGGAAAAAGTTTCCGTGCGGGCGGCACAAGTGCGAGGTGGAATGCCATGCGGGGGACTGCGGCGACTGCCCTCTTTCGGGCAGGCGAAGCTGCCCCTGTGGGAAAAAATCGTACGAAGGGTTACCCTGCGACAAGCCGGCCCTGCCCTGTGGGGCAACGTGCGAAAAACCTTTGGCTTGCGGGCGACACGTGTGTGCGGAGCGGTGTCACGTGGGGGAGTGCTCGAAAAGCTGCTTGATTGTGGTGGTGAAGGGGTGCCGATGCGGCGGAGTGACTAAAGAGGTGAGTGAGACTCCTGTGAAGGACTGTTGGTTGCATTGGTGCATGGCACGTGTGTGCGGAGCGGTGCCATGTGGGGGAGTGCTCCAAGACGTGTCTGATTGTAGTGGTGAAGGGGTGCCGGTGCGGCGGAGTGACTAAAGAGGCGAGATCCCTGAAAGGAAGGGCAAGAAGTTATCTGAGCTGACCCAAAACACACCATGTGTGGGTGGTGCCTGGCTGTGTGCGGTGCGGAGAGGTGTCACGTGGGGGAATGTTCTAAAAGGTGCCTGATTGTGGTGATGAAGGGGTGCCGGTGTGGTGGAGTGAGTAAAGAGGTAAGTTAGCGGCTTATAATGAAGAGGTGCTTATCTTGATTTGTACGGGTGCATGGCGTTGCATGGGTGCATGCATGGCATGGCACGTGTTTCCGGAGGAAAGATGGCATGGCATGTCTGCATGGCATGTCTGCATGGCATGTCTGCATGGCATGTCTGCATGGAATGTCTGCATGGCATGTCTGCATGGCATGTCTGCATGGCATGTCTGCATGGCATGTCTGCATGGCATGTCTGCATGGCATGTCTGCATGGCATGTCTGCATGGCATGTCTGCATGGCATGTCTGCATGGCATGTCTGCATGGCATGTCTGCATGGCATGTCTGCATGGCATGTCTGCATGGCATGTCTGCATGGCATGTCTGCATGGCATGTCTGCATGGCATGTCTGCATGGCATGTCTGCATGGCATGTCTGCATGGCATGTCTGCATGGCATGTCTGCATGGCATGTCTGCATGGCATGTCTGCATGGCATGTCTGCATGGCATGTCTGCATGGCATGTCTGCATGGCATGTCTGCATGGCATGTCTGCATGGCATGTCTGCATGGCATGTCTGCATGGCATGTCTGCATGGCCATGTCTGCATGGCATGTCTGCATGGCATGTCTGCATGGCATGTCTGCATGGCATGTCTGCATGGCATGTCTGCATGGCATGTCTGCATGGCATGTCTGCATGGCATGTCTGCATGGCATGGCATGTCTGCATGGCATGTCCTGCATGGCATGTCTGCATGGCATGTCTGCATGGCATGTCTGCATGGCATGTCTGCATGGCATGTCTAGCATGGCATGTCTGCATGGCATGTCCTGCATGGCATGTCTGCATGCATGTCTGCATGGCATGTCTGCATGGCATGTCTGCATGGCATGTCTGCATGGCATGTCTGCATGGCATGTCTGCATGGCATGTCTGCATGGCATGTCTGCATGGCATGTCTGCATGGCATGTCTGCATGGCATGTCTGCATGGCATGTCTGCATGGCATGTCTGCATGGCATGTCTGCATGGCATGTCTGCATGGCATGTAGCATGGCATGTCCGTGCATGGCAGGTCTGCATGGCATGTCTGCATGGCATGTCTGCATGGCATTCTCTGGCATGTCTGAATGGCATGTCTGCATGGCAATGTCTTGCAGGGCATGTCTGCATGGCATGTCTGCATGCATGTCTGCATGGCATGTCTACATGGCATGTCTGCATGGCATGTCTGCATGGCATGTCTGCATGGCATGTCTGCATGGCATGTCTGCATGGCATGTCTGCATGGCATGTCTGCATGGCATGTCTGCATGGCATGTCTGCATGGCATGTCTGCATGGCATGTCTGCATGGCATGTCTGCATGGCATGTCTGCATGGCATGTCTGCATGGCATGTCTGCATGGCATGTCTGCATGGCATGTCTGCATGGCATGTCTGCATGGCATGTCTGCATGGCATGTCTGCATGGCATGTCTGCATGGCATGTCTGCATGGCATTACCCCCAATCCCCTAGGATTGCCCCCGATTCTCTCCCCATCCTTACCTTGCCCATTTCTGATGTACTTAAAGAGCCTTGAGCTCATTACTAATGTATGGATTCTAAGCTCAAGTTCTCACAATGTCATGTCATGTCATGTCATGTCATGTGGGGGAGTGCTCTAATCTAAGGCGTGTCTCATTGTGGTGGTGAAGGGGTGCTACAGACGTGTGGCACATGTAACAAAGAGGTGTTTCGACGAATTGACTCTACGATCGCCAATATCACCAGCGCAGCCCCTGTAGTCAGTGATCGCCGCTGCCAGCCTTGCAGGCTGTGCGTGTCAGTTCACTCAACGCCACTGGTCCTTTCCCTCTCACAACACCCACTCAACGCCTCCCTCCCTGCCTCCCACCCAACCTTCCGCTCTCTCCCGTCCCTCATCCCGCAACAAGAGTGTATTTGTGCCATCGCCTCGCCGCTGCCAGTGGGGCATGCAATGCAGGTCAGTTCAGTTAACATCCCTTCCCACCCATCACAACCCCTCTCTTCATCCTTCCTCAATCTCTCCCCCAAACAGCTGCCCTGCCATCAGGAGTATCTCTGCGATCGCCGCTGCCAGCGTGGCAGGCCGTGCGGGCGACACCTGTGCAAGCGGCGCTGCTGTGCTGGCGACTGCCCTCCCTGCCCCGAGGTGAGGGTTGCTGTGTCAGGGTTTAGGGGTCAAGAATCCTCTCCCTGTCCTGTGTCAAGTCAAGGTAGGTTGTCGTCAGGTCATGTTGTGAGCTGTGCTCCCTCTTACAAGTGTGCCCCCCTGTTAGCGCCAACTGTGCAACGGCGTTGCTTCGCTGGCGACTGCCCCCCTTGCCCCGAGGTGAGGGTTCTTCTATCTGTCCAGGGTTTAGGGGTCAAGGATCCTCACCCTGTCCTGTGTCAAGGTAGATTGTCGTCAGGTCATGTATTGAGGTATGCTCACTTTCACAATCGTACCCATGCTTGCGCAATCTGCCTGCCCGGTGCTCACCACAAGGCAGCACCCTACCCTGCATCTGCATGCCGTGCCGCTTGTTCTTTTTTTAGTCAACTCAGAACTTGCCGTTTGCCATCGTAACAAGGTCAGCCATGAGACTAGGCGTGTAAGTAGACGACTTTTGAGACGTCTCAAAACTCAGAACTTTCTGTGTGCCATCGTAACAAGGTGATCTTTGAGTCAGCTCCTACACGAGGCAGCAGGCAGCCCGGCTGCATGCATGCCACTTGTTCTTCAACGTTCTTCTCATTGCCACAAATCCTTTGTCCACAAAGGAAGCACGTGCTTCTCATTTACTCTTGTCCCCTTCTGTCCACAAATCCTTCTTACTTTGTTGCTTCCTTACGCTAAGGTTTTCTTCTTCTTCTTGATGCTTGCACGGCACGTGCAGGTGTGCGGTCGCAAGTTACGGTGTGGTAACCACAAGTGTCCCGCTCCTTGCCACAGGTCAGCTAAACCCCCAACTGCCATTCACATTGCCCTTTAGCTGTTTGCTTTTTTGCTTCAAGCCTAGCTCGCAACTGCAGCTTTCTGAGAACTATGTCTGAACTGAAGTGTGGTAACCACAAGTGTCCCGCTCCTTGCCACTGGTGAGCTGAGTCCCCAGATTCCATTCACAGTGCCACTCCCCTGTCCCCTTACTTAACTCGCCCTTTTCACAGTGCCTTTCCCCGATTCTAATCTCTGCATGCATCTCTTTGTGTTCCCCTTGCATTGCATACATTTGCTTCTGTGCCAGCAACATGTTCTTGAGGCGCCTTCCTTCTTTCTTTCTGTCCAGCTCTGCACCTGCTCTCTCCCCTGCCCTCTCTCCTCCCCTTCCCTCCTGCAGCGGCCCCTGTGCCCCCTGCCATAGCACTTTCCTTATCGCATGCTTCTTTGCTCGTTGCTTGCTCCTGCTCTCTTGCCCCCGTCTCCCCCATCCCCCTTCCCTTCCCTCCCAGCGGTCCCTGTGCGCCCTGCCCTGTCACTGTCCGCATCGCATGCTTTTGTGGCACCACCGCATTTTCTGTGAGTCATGCTCTTTCACTTTGAGAGCTTCTGTTACAAACTTATACTTGGATAAAAATTCCCGAATGCTCTTTCTGTTGAGAATCTGAATTTGTTGGCATTACTAACTTCAACCTCTCTCTCTCTCTCTCTTCGTCTCACCTTCGCCATTTGTTGTTTGTGGTTTGAATGTGCTATTTTCCCTGCTCTTGCTCTTTCCCTCCCTTCCTCTTCCTCTCACCTTCCTCTTTGTTTTCCCTTTGCTTTCTCTCCCGTTCCCCCCTGCAATCCAGGTGCCCTGTGGAGCAGAGAAGCAGCAGCGCCCTCCCAGATGCCACATGCGCTGCTCCATACTCCCGGACCCTGGTTCCCCTCTCTCCTCATATGCTCGCTCGCTCCCTTCCCTTCTCCCCTCCATGCCTCTCAGGTGCCCTGTGGAGCAGAGAAGCAGCAGCGCCCTCCCAGATGCCACATGCGCTGCCCTGTGCCGCCCACATGTCACCATGGGGCCAACTGCAGGGTGAGTGAGTCGTGTTCCCGTGCCACTTCATTGCTCATGCGTTGCCCTGTGTCGCCCACGTGCCACCACCGGGCCGCTTGTAGGGTGAGTCATGTTACCATGGGGTGAGTCATGTTACCATGGGGTGAGTCATGTTACCATGGGGTGAGTCATGCTACCATGGGGTGAGTCATGCTTCCATGGGGTGAGTCATGCTTCCATGGGGTGAGTCATGCTTCCATGGGGTGAGTCATGCTTCCATGGGGTGAGTCATGCTTCCATGGGGTGAGTCATGCTTCCATGGGGTGAGTCATGCTTCCATGGGGTGAGTCATGTTACCATGGGGTGAGTCATGCTTCCATGGGGTGAGTCATGTTACCATGCCATGTGCCTCGTGCACACCTCGTGCCACATGCGCTGCCCTGTCCCGCTCACATGCCACCATGCGGCCCACATGCATCCCCTTCCCTTCACCACAATCACAGCCGCATCGCTGTCACTATGGTTCGTGTCATGGCCCGCTTGCAGCCTCCCCTATGGCCACCCCTTCACCTGCACGCCTGGCCTCAACCACAGCCTACAACTGCAACGGCCCTCACACTCCTCCACACTCAGCCCTCACCTCCCCCAACGGCTCCAAATCACCCCTCCTCTAAGTCATGTTCAGACATTTATCAGAGAGCTGCAGTCGTGTAGTATGCTTAAGCAAAAGAACAAACAGCGGTAAAATCCGCTCTATGTAAAACTAAGTGCTCAAAGCAATCTCAGAACCCAAATTATTAGCGGTAGAGTAAAACAGGGGCGAACCTGTTTCGGCTGAAAAGGGGAGACCCCTCTGCCGGCCCCCAATCACCCCGCCTCTAAATCTTTCCCCCCATCTCCTCCCTCCCTGCCCCCCCCGTCTCTCCCCTTCACTGCAATCACAGCCGCATCGCTGTCACTACAGGGCCTGCTCTCCTTGCAGCCTCGCCTGTGGCCAGCCCTACCACTGCACGCCATGCTATAATCACTCGCATCGCGTTTCCTCCTTGCCTCTCCCCCCTTTATAATCACAGCCGCATCGCTGTCACTACGGGGCGTGTCCCCCTTGCAGCCTCCCCTGCGGGGAGCCCTTTGACTGCGGCCACTCCTGCCCGCTCAGGTGTGTTTCACGGCCCCTCAGGTGTTTCCTCAAAAGTAGGTGCCCCTCAGGTGGTTTATCCCTACTCAATGCTCCTTAGGTGTCTTCTCAGGTGCCCCCCCAGGTGCTCCCTAGGGTGGTTCCTCAGGTGATTTGTCAGGAATGATTTGATGATTATCAAACACTATTTTGGAGAAATCTCAGAAGTGACTCAGAGACAACACTGTTAGTCTCTCCCCTCTTTCCCACCATGCCCCCCGCCCGCCCCCCAACCCGCCCTTCTCCCGTGAACCGCCCAAGAAGTAGAAGAAAGGGAAGAAGGAGGGCGAGGAGGAGGAGGAGGATGATTCAATGCTCATACCGTTACCACTGAATTTCTCTCCCCTTTCTTCCCTTCCATTCCTTCCCTCCCCCCCACCAGATGCCATAACCCCCGTCCGCCTCCCAACCCGCCCTTCTCCCTTGAGCCGCCCAAGAAGAAGAAGAAAGGGAAGAAGGAGGGCGAGGAGGAGGAGAAGGATGATTCAATGCTCATACCGTTACCACTGAATTTCTCTCCCCTTTCTTCCCTTCCATTCCTTCCCTCCCCCCCACCAGATGCCATAACCCCCGTCCGCCTCCCAACCCGCCCTTCTCCCTTGAGCCGCCCAAGAAGAAGAAGAAAGGGAAGAAGGAGGGCGAGGAGGAGGAGAAGGATGATTCAATGCTCATACCGTTACCACTGAATTTCTCTCCCCTTTCTTCCCTTCCATTCCTTCCCTCCCCCCCACCAGATGCCATAACCCCCGTCCGCCTCCCAACCCGCCCTTCTCCCTTGAGCCGCCCAAGAAGAAGAAGAAAGGGAAGAAGGAGGGCGAGGAGGAGGAGGAGGATGATTCAATGCTCATACCGTTACCACTGAATTTCTCTCCCCTTTCTTCCCTTCCATTCCTTCCCTCCCCCCCACCAGATGCCATAACCCCCGTCCGCCTCCCAACCCGCCCTTCTCCCTTGAGCCGCCCAAGAAGAAGAAGAAAGGGAAGAAGGAGGGCGAGGAGGAGGAGGAGGATGATTCAATGCTCATACCGTTACCAATGAATTTCTCTCCCCTTTCTTCCCTTCCATTCCTTCCCTCCCCCCCACCAGATGCCATAACCCCCGTCCGCCTCCCAACCCGCCCTTCTCCCTTGAGCCGCCCAAGAAGAAGAAGAAAGGGAAGAAGGAGGGCGAGGAGGAGGAGAAGGATGATTCAATGCTCATACCGTTACCACTGAATTTCTCTCCCCTTTCTTCCCTTCCATTCCTTCCCTCCCCCCCACCAGATGCCATAACCCCCGTCCGCCTCCCAACCCGCCCTTCTCCCTTGAGCCGCCCAAGAAGAAGAAGAATGGGAAGAAGGAGGGCGAGGAGGAGGAGGAGGAGGATAATATAATGCCCATATTCTTACCACTGATCTTCACTCCCCTTCCTACCACCAGGTGCCACGGCCCCCGCCCGCCTCCCAACCTGCCATTCTCCCTTGAACCACCCAAGAAGAAGAAGAAAGGGAAGAAGGAGGGCGAGGAGGAGGAGGGGCAGGGGAAGCCAGGATCGCCGTGCCCCTCATGTGTGGTGCCGGTGGTGCGAGAATGCAGAGGAAGACACCAGGGGCAGGAGTGCGAGGTAGGTGCTTCTAAAGCTGTGTGGTAAGGGTGTGGTTTTGAGGGAAAGTGGGGAAGCAGGAGTCGCCGTGCCCGCCATGCCATGTGTGATGCAGGAAGCCAGGAGTCGCCGTGCCTCCCGTGTGTGGTGCCAGTGGTGCGGGAGTGCAGAGTAAGTCACCAGGGGCAAGAATGAGAGGTATGTGCGTGCCTCTAGTATAGTCAGGAAACAGGGGAATTAGGGGTAGCAGGGGAAGGAAGCCAGGATCTCTGTGCCTCCCGTGTGTGGTGCCGATAGTGCGAGAATGCAGAGGGAGACACCATGGGCAGGAGTGCGAACGACCAGTCATCAGTGACTACATGCAATAGTTTTTCTGGTACTCCCTTTGGCCCTTTTGAGAATATTTCAAAAGTGACTACATGCAATAGCGTTTCTAATACTCCCGTTGGCACTTTCTCCTCCCTCCCCCTCCCCTCTCCCCTCCACCCTCCACACCCAGCTCCCTTGCTCTCACGACTCTGCCTTCTCGTGCGAGCTACCGTGTGGTAATGCCTATCTTTGTGGTAACCACACATACCATAACATCTCTCTCTCCTCCTTCCCCCCCCCCCCCCCCCCCCCCCCCCCCCAACCCACCCCTCTCCCAGCTCCCCTGCTCTCATGACCCTGCCTTCTCATGCGAGCTACCCTGCGGTAACCCCCTTGCATGCGGTAACCACGCATGCCAGCTGGCGTGCCACGTCATCACCCGCCCGCGAACCGTAGATGGACAGAGAGTGCTGGTGGCCAAGGGGGGAGAGGAGGGAGGAGAGGAGGAGGAGGAGGAGGGGGGAGTGAGGGAGGTGGAGGAGGGAGGAGAGGAAGGAAAGAGCTTGCCTCGTGACACGTGCTACCCTTGCAAGCGAGCATGTCAAAAGGTTGGTCCCTCATACCTCTCCTCCCTTCTACACCTTCCTCCACCACTTCTTCTACCTCACTACACTTGCTACTCTTGCAAGCCACCATGCCAAAAGGTTAGTTCTCTTTGCTGCAAGCTTCGTGAGCGAGGGGAGGAAGGAAGGAGTTTTTCTCATGGCACATGCTACCCTTGCAAGCGACCATGCCAGAAGGTTGGTCCCTCGAACTTTCAAGTCTACTTACGTAGGTATTCAGCTCCATAGGGAAGCATACTCAGCCTACACCATGCCAGAAGAAGAGGATTTGTTGGAAGTCAACCAAGAGCCGAAGCTAGGGGAGGTCATGGGGCTGTTGTTTGAGACAATCCACACACTGCTTGCTGCAGCTGCCACGCGTTGAGCCCCTCCTTTGACAAGCAGTGTGTGGATTGTCTCAAACAACAGCCCCAGGATTTCCCCATAGCTTCGGCTCTGGGTTGACTTCCACCCAATCCTCCTCTTCCTGCTTCTATACAGGCTGAATATGCTTCACTATGGCGCTTCACTATGGCGCTTCACTATGGCGCTTCACTATGGCGCTTCACTATGGCGCTTCACTATGGCGCTTCTCAAGATTGGTTTTTATTCTATTCCGTTGCAAGAATTCACTCCAGAAGGAGACATACGTATTCAAGACTCAAAGATGTAGGATGTTGCGATGTCAACTGTACAGACGTAGGATGTCGCGATGTCAACTGTACAGACGTAGGATGTCGCGTTCGAGGGAACGCACAATGTGTCAACGTTTCAAGGTTCTTGTGAAATTCACACACTAGCAGTCCTGTTATATCCCATCTTCTTTCATCCACAATCCCATGTTTTTTTTTTCTGGGCAGCCCAGGGACCCTCCATGCGCGCATCCCTGCCCGGAGCCGTGCCATCCGGGCAGCTGCCCGCCGTGCAAAAACCTTCTGAGAAAGCGGTGCTACTGCGGCATCATGACCCATGCGATCGAGTGCGGCCAATGGGGTGCCGCCACGGAGGCAGAGAGAATCAGAATGGTGTCTTGCACGGGGCCCTGCCACAAGTGAGTGCAATGTTCTCTTGTAAGTCTTTCAGTTGAGGGGCCAACCTTGGGACAATCAACCACAGAGGCAGAGAGAATCAGAATGGTGTCTTGCACAGGGCCCTGCCACAAGTTGCGGGTTGAGGATTGTGATGTGACAAGCAATGAGAGAGGCAGAGAGGGAGAGACAAAAGATGGCATTTCGCACCGGGCCCTGCCAGCCACAAGTGAGTGCTCTCTGAGTCACTTGTTCTTTGTAGTTACGTGTTATTCAGTGGTGGTGGTTTTTCCTTGTTGGGGAAAGTAAGCTGCTTCTACTGGGAGTGGCGTGCCAGTGGCACCATGGCAACTTATGCTATATTTCGGTGACTTTTGAGTGAGTGTTCTCTGAGACACTTGCTCCTTGTAGTTACGTGATATTCAGTGGTGGTGGTTTTTCCTTGTTGGGGCAAGTAAGCTGCTTCTACTTGGAGTGGCGTGCCAGTGGCACCATGGCAACTTCTGCTATATTTCCCTTTTCCAGTGCTGCGATTTGCTTATGTATGGTGACCGTTCAGCCGAATCACAATAGATACTCCCATTCATTGTAGTTTCATTGTTGTTTCTCCCACGCGTCAGTGACCTTGCCATTGTCGTTCTTCTTGCAATCTCCTTGCACTGCACCTTCCAGGAAGCTGCCGTTCTGTTCGCACATGTGTGTGGAAATGTGTCATCCCGGCCCCTGCTCCAAGCCAACTCAGTGCCGCAAGAAGGTGGGTTGTGCGTGTCAGTGCTTGCATTGCATGTATGCATGCTTGTAAGTGTTGGTGCTACTGATTGTGATTTGGGTGAACCTTCCTGGCCCCTGCCCCAAGCCCACACAATGCCGCAAGAAGGTGGGTTGTGAGTGTGTTCATGTGTACATGTGCGCTTGTGTGAATGCTTCTGTTCGCACATGTGTGTGGAAATGTGCCTTCCTGGCCCCTGCCCCAAGCCCACGCAATGCCGCAAGAACGTGGGTTGCCTGTTGTGTTGTGTGCATGTGTGTGTGCTTGTGTGCATGCATGTGTGCATGTGTGCATGTGTGAGTGCTTCTGTTCGCACATGTGTGTGGAGATGTGTCATCCCGGCCCCTGCCCCAAGCCCACACAGTGCCGCAAGAAGGTGGGCTGTGGGTGTGTGTGCATCTGGGCCTTATTGCATGTGTGCTTGTGTGAGTGCTTCTGTTCGCACATGTGTGTGGAGATGTGCCATCCTGGCCCCTGCCCCAAGCCCACACAGTGCCGCAAGAAGGTGGGCTGTGTGTGTCCGTGCTTGCATGTATGCATGCTTGTATGTGTTGGAGCGAGGCGACTGTTTGTGATGCGGGTGAATCATCCTGGCCCCTGCCCCAAGCCAACGCAGTGCCGCAAGAAGGTGGGTTGTGGGTGTTTGCTTGTGTGCATGTGTGCATGTGTGTGCATGTGTGCTTGTGTGCATGTGTGCTTGTGTGCATGTGTGCATGTGTGCATGTGTGCATGTGTGAGTGCTGCTTTGCACATGTGTGTGGAAATGTGTCATCCGGGCCCCTGCCCCAAGCCCACGCAGTGCCGCTAGAAGGTGGGTTGTGCATGTGTGCATAGTTGCACGTGGGAATCTATATGCGTGTGCGCATTCATGCGTGCGTGTCTGCATGGGTGCATGTACGTGCAAGCCGCCACTGCCAAAGCTGCAGCCAGCCAGGTGTTTATGTTCTGCTCTTTGCTTCCTCACCTTGATTCCCTTGCCTGCTTCCCACCCACCTCCCATTCCACAGGTCACAGTTTGCTGTGAATGCCTTCGCCTCAAGAAAGAGTGGCTCTGCTTGCAAGTGCAATCTTTCATGCATCCCTCGTACACCCACCCACACACAATCTACAGGTCACAGTGCGCTGTGCATGCCTTCGCCTCAAGAAAGAGTGGCTGTGCTCCCAAGTGCAATCCGAAACTGCCAAAGCTGCTGCCAATGGTGCAAGCAAACCCACTAGCAGCGCAGACAGCAACAGTGGTGGGAGTGTTGGAGGTGGTGGGGGTGGGAGACTGCGAGAGTCAATGGTGGGGGTGGGGCTGATACCATGTGACGACGAGTGCCGGCGTATTCAGGAGGAGGAGTGGAAGCGGAGGGAAGCGGAGGAGAAGCGAGAGGCAGAGAGGAAGGCAGCAGCAGCAGCAGAGGCTGAGAGGCTTCGACTCGAAGTGGAAGCTGCTGTGAGTGTCGATGGTGTTCGTCTTGTGTTTGTCTTGTGCTTGTCTTGTGCTTGTCTTGTGCTTGTCTTGTGCTTGTCTTGTGCTTGTCTTGTGCTTGTCTTGTGCTTGTCTTGTGCTTGTCTTGTGCTTGTCTTGTGCTTGTCTTGTGCTTGTCTTGTGCTTGTCTTGTGCTTGTCTTGTGCTTGTCTTGTGCTTGTCTTGTGTTGGTCTTGTTTTTTTTTAGTATGAAGGCAGCGGCCCGTGGTGGACCGTGGAGTCAAAGCCTCTCTGGAGGCCCGTGGTGGACCGTGGAGTCACTTTCGAGATTTCTCTAAGGTGCTTTGTTAGAAGTTATGAATGTGCTGCCTTTCTCACTTCACATATGCGACTTTGCATGTGCCACTTCAATCCCCCTCTTGTGTCTTTCAAGAGGTAGTTTGTTTCTACCTCCGATTCCATAATGTTGTTTCCCCTGTGTGCCTGAATCGGTTTTGGGCCTGATGGCTTCGTTGTGGCATCGGTCCTCGGATGACCGATGCTGTATCTATTCTTCTTGGACTCTTTTAAAGGTGTTCCGTCATTTAAATGTGTGGCATCAGTCCTC
Source organism: Closterium sp. Naga37s-1 (assembly GCA_947471745.1). Lineage (NCBI taxonomy): Eukaryota > Viridiplantae > Streptophyta > Zygnematophyceae > Desmidiales > Closteriaceae > Closterium > Closterium sp. Naga37s-1. The sequence goes on from CANJKZ010000888.1 coordinate 1,105,556, forward strand.
AGATGCTGTATCTATTCTTCTTGGACTCTTTTAAAGGTGTTCCGTTAATTTGTTGATGCCTCCCAAACGCATGGGCATGTTCTTTCGCTGCTTGCATTGACATGGAATGGCTTTGCATGGTAAAATCACATGACATGACATGACATGACATGGCACGGCATGGCATGAGCAGAGGGGAGCACGGAGGAGGAGAAGAAAGTCAGCAACAGATGAAGATGATGATTCCTCTTCCTCTCTACTTGTACGTGCACAGCCTTAGCATTCGGGTAGAATCAGCCTTAGCATCATTCGGGTATTTTTTGTGGAGTATTTTCACCAAGTACTCTCACTAGGATTTATGCCAAGTATTTCTGACAAGTATTTTGTGGGCCTTTTTGAAGTCAGTGGCTCAGGTTAGAAAAATCCAGCTTTCATCCTTCCTGCCGTGCGTTGCTGGGCTGTCATCATCTCTCCTTTGCCTCCTCCTCCTTCCTCCTGCTGCTGGTGCTCGCTGCTGGGGTGGGGCTCAAGGCGCTTCCATCAGTGTGTTCCCTTCCCCCCACTCACGCATCCCATCCCAACCATCCCCCCCCCCCCCCCTCCTCCCCTCAACCGCCCATCATCAGGGGTTCATCCCTCCTGCTGTGAGTCGCTGGGTGATCATCGTCACTCTCTTCTGCCTCCTCCTCGTGCTCTCTGCTGGGGGGGGGGGGTTCAAGGCACTTCTCTCACACACCCCCTCCCCCCTCTCTCACTCATTCCCAACCCGCGCCCCTCAATCGCCCATCGTCAGTGGTTCATCCCTCCTGCTGTGCGTCGCTGGGTTATCATCGTCACCCTCTTTTGCCTCCTCCTCGTGCTCGCTGCTGGGCGGTGGGGGGGGGGGGGAGGGGGAACTCAAGACACTTCTCTCACACACCCCCTTCCCCTTCTCTCGCTCATTACCAACCCAGCACCCGCGCCCCTCAATCACCCATCATCCGGGTTTCATCCCTCCTGCTGTGCGTCGCTGGGCCGTCAGCATAATTCTCCTCTGCTTCCTCCTCCTCCTGCTGTTTGCTGCTGAATGGGCCTCAGCGCACTTCTCTCACTCACCCCCTTTCCCTCTCTTTCTGCCCCTTTCCCTCACTCATTCCCAACACCCCCACCCCTCAGTCGCCCATCATCAGGCGTTCATCCCTCCTGCTGTGAAGCGCTGGGCTGTTATCATGACTCACCTGTGCTTCCTCCTCCTGCTGCTGCTGCTCGCTATCGGGGTGCACCTCAAGGCACTTCCAGCATTCATTGCTTCTCCTTTCTTTCACTCCCAGTGCGCGGCGGTGGGCCGTCATCGTCACTCTCCTTGGCCTACTCCTGCTGCTGCTGCTCGCTATCGGGGTGCACCTCAAGGCACTTCCAGCATTCATTGCTTCTCCTTTCTTTCACTCCCAGTGCGCGGCGGTGGGCCGTCATCGTCACTCTCCTTGGCCTACTCCTGCTGCTGCTGCTCGCTATCGGGGTGCACCTCAAGGCACTTCCAGCATTCATTGCTTCTCCTTTCTTTCACTCCCAGTGCGCGGCGGTGGGCCGTCATCGTCACTCTCCTTGGCCTACTCCTGCTGCTGCTGCTCGCTATCGGGGTGCACCTCAAGGCACTTCCAGCATTCATTGCTTCTCCTTTCCTTCGCTCATCTCGTTGTGAACCCCTTCATTTTTCCATCATCAGGGGTTCATCTCTCCTGCTGTGCGGCGTTGGGCCGTCATCATCACTCTCCTCTGCCTTCTCCTCGTCCTGCTGATTGCTGCTGGAGTGGGCTTTAAGGCTCAAGGTGTTTGCATCAATCTTTCCCCTCCATTCCTCTCACTCATCCCAACCCAACAACCCCAACCCCCGCTCCATTTGCCCATCATCAGGGGCTCATCCCGCCCGCTGTGTGTCGCTGGGCCGTCATCGTCACTCTCCTCTGCCTCCTCCTCCTGCTGCTCGCTGCTGGGGGAGGGGGGCTCAAGACACTTCTCTCTCACACACCTCCCTTCCCCTTCTCTCGCTCATTCCCAACCCAACCCCCGCTCCATTTGCCCATCATCAGGGGTTCATCCCACCCGCTGTGCGTCGCTGGGCCGTCATCATCACTCTCCTTTGCCTCCTCCTCCTGCTGCTGATGCTGCTGGGATGGGACTCAAGGCTCAAGGCGCTTCCATTCCATCAATCTTCCACCACCTCCCCCCCCTTTCCCCCACCTTCTTCCCCCCTTATATCGCCCATCGTCAGGGCTTCATCCCTCCTGCTGTGCGGCGGTGGGCCGTCATCATCACTCTCCTGTGCCTTCTCCTCGTCCTGCTGATCGCTGCTGGGGTGGGCCTCAAGGCGCTCTCTGATTGGATGAATGAGCGGGACCGCCTCCGCCCTAGAAAGTCGTTTCGTTACTAAACTCCAGCTTGCATGTTACATTCCGCTTACACCGTAGGTCATTAAAACTTTTATGAAGCTCACCTAGGTTAATGAAATTCAGTATGTTCTACCGTAGCTTCCATTTCTACACTCGCATGTGGCACACTCACGGCACCATCGCATATTTTATAAAAAGGATGAACCCTGCTGTTTTGTGGGTTTAGGGTATATGTTGCCTTCATAGTGCAGTCGATGGTTTCAACAACGCCATTTAAAAACATATTTCCACGGGTTACGCTGACCAATGGTGTAGCTGCAGCTGCCGTCTTGGCATTCAAGACTTGTGTACAATGCCTGGCCTTAAAACCCCATAGTTTATTTCTAAGAACACCAAGGAAAACTGTCTTCAAGTTCTGTACCCAACACCCTCACGGTGTGGCTGCTGCTGCTTGAGCATTCAACGCTGTGCCCCCTGCCCGCCCTTCAAAGCCCGGCCGCATCAGCTTCTTCTCCCTCTGCATTGAAAAGCAAATACAAAAACAAGTGCATTTCAACCACCATAGAGAACATAAGCATATGTTGCGAATGCATGCAACAGGAACATGACATGCCAAGTCCCAGGGATCTTCGCTCATAGTGGAAGAGCAGCAATTCTGACGATTGGAAGAGCCCGAATGCATGCACCAGGAGCATGACATTCGTGTGACTTTTGAGAATTCTCAAAAGTCACACGAATATAGCCGCAGAGAACCCTGCCACACAATGCTGGGCTTTGCCGCATCCTGCTGTGCTTACTGCTACCGCACCAACCGATATGTGTCAATCCACTGCCTACCCATCGATCCAGTATACTTCCCTCCTTTCCACCTTCCCGTGCGATCTTAGCAGCAATTCAAATCCCAATGCCATGCTGAATGTATGCTACCTTACTCACACCACTCTGACCCACGAAACTCCCCTCCAATCCCCACCACCTACCCGAGCGATCTTAGCAGCAATCTTATTGTCCTTCCGCTCCTGAATGTTCCCCTTGCGCTTGTCCTGTCTATCCTTCATTGCTTTACGCACTGTCATCTGCCTCTCCTTCCTGTTCACGGAGAATAATTTGTACACGCAGGGAAAAGGCAGCACAGTCGGGTTGCGGTGAGGTGCCTTCCATTATGTTTCCCCCTCAATTGTTCTGCACTTCCTTCATCGCTTTACGTACTTGACTTTTGAGTCGACTCAAAAGTCAACCCGTTATGTTTCCCCCTCAATTGTTCTGCACTTCCTTCCTCGCTTTACGTACTGCCATCTGCCTCTCTTTCCTGTTAACACAGAAATATGTAAACGCAGGGAAAAGACGGCATTTTTGGGCTGCAATTAGTGCAGCACAAGCCATGCAGTGACGTCCCTTCCATGCTCCCGCGGCGGTTTTCCTGCCAGTCCTTCATCACCTTGCGCACTGCCATCTGCCATGTGCCATGCCATGTGCCATGTGCCATGTGCCATGTACCATGCCATTTGCCATGTGCCATCTGCCATGTGCCATGTGCCATCTGCCATGTGCCATCTGCCATGTGCCATGTGCCATTTGCCATGTGCCATCTGCCATGTGCCATGTGCCATCTGCCATGTGCCATCTGCCATGTGCCATCTGCCATGTGCCATGTGCCATCTGCCATGTGCCATCTGCCACACCCCGCACCACCCCTCACATCACACCACCCCATGACAACGCACCCCAACACACACCACCGCACTCCACCGCTCACCATAGCTTAGCGCTCTTCTCCTTCTGCCGCTGCTCCCTCTTCTGCTGCTTGCTCAGCATGTTGGGATCGTCAAAGACCTTTCCGCCTGCCGCCCTGCTGCTCGCCGCGTTCCACAGGTGGGTCTCCTGAATTAGGCGAGACAGAGAGGGGGACACACACACAGACATGGGCCAGTCAGATGTATGGATGGAAAGGAGGCAACGTGCAAGGGGAACAGGCAGCACACTGCTTGCTCAGCATGTTGGGATCGTCAAAGACCTTTCCGCCTGACGCCCTGCTGCTAGCCGCATTCCACAGGTGGGTCTCCTGGTTCAGGGGAAGGAGAGTACAAGACACACACAGACAGACATGGGTCAGTCCGATGTGAGGATGGGGGACAGCACACACGGGGAACAGGCAGCACACTGCTTGCTCAGCATGTTGGGATCGTCAACCACCTTTCCGCCTGCTGCCCTGCTGCTGGCCGCGTTCCACAGGTGGGTCTCCTGGTTCAGGGGAAGGAGAGTACAAGACACACAGAGACAGACATGGGTCAGTCCGATGTGAGGATGGGGGACAGCACACACGGGAAACAGGCAGCACAGTGCTTGCTCAGCATGGTGGGATCGTCAACCACCTTGCTTCCTGACGCCGTGCTGCTGGCCGCGTTCCATAGGTGCGTCTCCTGAATTAGGCGAGACAGAGAGGGGGACACACACACAGACATGGGCCAGTCAGATGTATGGATGGAAAGGAGGCAACGTGCAAGGGGAACAGGCAGCACACTGCTTGCTCAGCATGTTGGGATCGTCAAAGACCTTTCCGCCTGACGCCCTGCTGCTAGCCGCATTCCACAGGTGGGTCTCCTGGTTCAGGGGAAGGAGAGTACAAGACACACACAGACAGACATGGGTCAGTCCGATGTGAGGATGGGGGACAGCACACACGGGGAACAGGCAGCACACTGCTTGCTCAGCATGTTGGGATCGTCAACCACCTTTCCGCCTGCTGCCCTGCTGCTGGCCGCGTTCCACAGGTGGGTCTCCTGGTTCAGGGGAAGGAGAGTACAAGACACACACAGACAGACATGGGTCAGTCCGATGTGAGGATGGGGGACAGCACACACGGGAAACAGGCAGCACAGTGCTTGCTCAGCATGGTGGGATCGTCAACCACCTTGCTGCCTGACGCCGTGCTGCTGGCCGCGTTCCATAGGTGCGTCTCCTGAATTAGGCGAGACAGAGAGGGGGACACACACACAGACATGGGCCAGTCAGATGTATGGATGGAAAGGAGGCAACGTGCAAGGGGAACAGGCAGCACACTGCTTGCTCAGCATGTTGGGATCGTCAAAGACCTTTCCGCCTGACGCCCTGCTGCTAGCCGCATTCCACAGGTGGGTCTCCTGGTTCAGGGGAAGGAGAGTACAAGACACACACAGACAGACATGGGTCAGTCCGATGTGAGGATGGGGGACAGCACACACGGGGAACAGGCAGCACACTGCTTGCTCAGCATGTTGGGATCGTCAACCACCTTTCCGCCTGCTGCCCTGCTGCTCGCCGCGTTCCACAGGTGGGTCTCCTGGTTCAGGGGAAGGAGAGTACAAGACACACACGGACAGACATGGGTCAGTCCGATGTGAGGCTGGGGGACAGCACACACGGGAAACAGGCAGCACACTGCTTGCTCAGCATGTTGGGATCGTCAACCACCTTGCTGCCTGACGCCCTGCTGCTGGCCGCGTTCCATAGGTGCGTCTCCTTGGTTAGGGAAGAAAGAGAGAGAGACACACACATGGGTCAGATGGGCGGGAGACAACACACAAGGGACACATGAGGGGAACAGGCAGCACATGGCTTGCTCAGCATGTTGGGGTCGAATCAAAAGTCAACGGGAACAGGCAGCACACGAGTTGCTCAGCATGGTGGGATCATCAACCACCTTTCTGCTGCAACGTGATAAGAATGACTTTTGAGACGTCTCAAAAGTCAAGGGGAACAGGCAGCACACGAGTTGCTGAGCATGGTGGGAGCATCAAACACCTTTCTGCTGCCATATGCCCTACTGCTCGCCAGAGCCACTTCAGCCAAGGCCTTATCTCCCAGCTTCCGCCCCTTGAGCTTGCATTCACACTCATGCTCTCCCAGTCACCTGCTCTCAAACCCACGTGCTACCACAAACACCAACTCACCACTTTAGCCAATGCCTTGTCTCCCAGCTTGCGCCCCTTTAGTTTTTTTTTTTTTTTTTTTTCTAGCAGCTAGCTCCATGCACCCCACGCGCCCTCCCACAGTCCCCCCCAATTCCCGCGCACCTCACAGTCCCCAACTCACCACTTCAGCCAGCGCCTTGTCTCCCAGTTTCCGCCCCTTGAGCTTCTCCTGAATCTTAGCCGCTTGCTCCAGAAGCTTCTTGGCAGATACCTTCCCGCCCTCCTTCCCCTTCTTCCCGCCTCCCATCCCCGGCCCTGCTGCTGCCTTATCCCCCAGCTTCACCCGCCCAAACTCCAAATCTAAAGGAATCACCTCATCATCTGCTAACCCATGCCCCTCCCCTCCTCTCCCCCCTGCTCTTCCTCCTCCTCCTCCTGCTGCTGCTCCGGCTAACCCTCCTCTTCCTCCCTTCCCTCCACCCTTCTCCTTCCCAAATCGCTCCCTCTTCCCCTCCTTCCCCCCATCCCCTTCCCTCTCCTGCTGCTTCCGTTTCCCACCCACCACCGCGCCCTCCCTCTCACCCCCACCCCCACCCCCTCCTTTCCCCTTCTTCCGCTCCTTCCCCCCCTTCTTCCCCTTCGTGTCCCCCTCAGCGCCCGTCTCTCTCTGCTTCTTCCGCCACTCGCTAGCAGCAGAGGCTCTCTCCGCGTTCCTCCGCTTCCTCAGCTCCTCCAGTCGCTGCTGCAGCCGCGCTCTCAGCTCCTGATAGTCTGCTGCTCGCCCCTTCCTGCCCACTCCTGGTAAGCACAAGGGAACAGGGGGACAGGGGAAAGAGGTGACAGAGGGCTCTCCTCTCCAGTCGCTGCTGCAGCCGCGCTCTCAACTCCTGGTAGTCCGCTGCTCGCCCCTTCCTCCCCACTCGTACCAGAGGCAAGGGGCATGGGCGAAGGGAAAGGAAGCACGATAAACACACCTCGCATCACCACCACCCACCACTTCACACCCCTTCGCCTCCAACCCACCAGCATCATCACTAACACCGCCACCTTGCATCACCACCAGCAACCACCTAGTACCCCTCATCACCGCTCTCACCTGCTTCCTTCAACAATTGATCCATTGGATCGTCCATCTCCCCCTTCCCGCCCTTCTTTCCTTCCCCTCCCCCTCCCCCCCCTGTCCCAAAACCACCTCCCCCGAATCCGCCCGCCCCCCCGCGCCCTCCCCCTTGCTCCTGCTGCTGCTGCCGCGCCTGCAGCGCCTGGGAGGTGCGCTGCGCTGCTGCTGGGTCTAGCTGGGGGGGGGTAATTTGGGGGGGGAAGAAGGGGGACAAAGGGGAATTAGCGCCTACAAGCGCCTGCAGTGCCTGGGAGGTGCGCTGCGCTGCTGCAGGGTCCAGCTGTGGGGCAAAAAGAGAAGGGGACGGGAGGGGAGGGGGGGGAAGATGTGGGAGGAAGTGGGTGGAAAAGGGGAATTAGCGCCTACAAGCGCCTGCAGCGCCTGGGAGGTGCGCTGAGCTGCTGCGGGGTCCAACTGGGGGAGGTAATTTGGAAGGGAAGAAGGGGGACAGGACAAAGGGGAATTAGCGCCAAAAAGGGCATGCAGCGCCTGGGAGGTGCGCTGCGCAGCTGCTGGGTCCAACTGGGTTGGGGGGGGGGGGGGGGGGGGGGGGGGACGGGTGGGTGAGGGGGAGTGGGGGTTTTGTGGGGAAGGAAAGGGGGGAAAAAGGAGGGCGGGTAGGAGGGGGGAAAGGCGAATCAGCGCCTACAAGGGCCCGGGGCCTGAGAGGTGCACTGGGCTGCTGCGGGGGCAGAAGTAGGGGTGGGGAAGGGAAAGTAAACGGCGGGTGCTGTGAGAATTGTGGGAAGAGACTCCTAAAAAGCTGAGAGGCAAGGGGAGAGGAGGAGCAAGTGAGAAACAGACGAATCGAGCAGTTGTTTCATTTCTTCAATAAATGAATAACATATCGTTTTAACAAGGGACAATTCGCCTCAGCACACGGGCACACTAGAAAAGGTAGCACAAGGGTAATTTAAACCTTAAACCCTACCCCAGAATCTTGTCCGCTCATCTTGACTATCTTCCCCGCAGTGCAACACCCTTCGTCTCACCTCGACTCGCCTCCTCTCAACTCGACTCTGGTCGTCTCACCTTAAGCCTCTTTGCTTTCTTCGACTGCTCCTTAGCTGCCCGTTTCGCCTCTGCCTTGCCTCCCTCCACCTTCTCATACTTCTGTACTCGGTAAGGAGTGGACACGGTAAGGAACAATCGGAAAAGAAAAGGTTAAACGCAATGCTTGCTCGGGTAGCTTGGTAACTAGCACGCCATATAAGTGCGAAAGTGACATCAGCGCATAATATTCAAGTACCGTGGAGATTGGGACGTTCTCATAACAGAGTCAGCGCAACAGAGTCAGCTTATAGTGCCTACGGAAGCGACAGAGTAAGCTTTGTAACGCGTTAGCGCGACAAATTCTTCTTATAACGCGTATCAGGGCGACAGAGACAGCTTATAACGCGTACCAGGGCGACAGAGTCAGCTTGCGACGGGAGGTAGTGGCGCAGCGGTATGAGGTCCACGAGATGATCGAAGACTGAAGAAAGGATTTCAGAGAAAAATGGGCGGGGAAAGGGACGAGGAAAAGGACGGGAACAAGAAAGGGAGGAGAAAGGGGAAGCTGGGCGGCTGAATAAGACGAGGGGAATAGAAACAACAGTATTTAGAGGAGAGATAATGCTGACGTTCAAATCGGCGCGCACTGACATTGGCTGTCTTCCGCGACTCGCCGTTTTGTTGTCCCGCCCGGCTCGATCCGAGCGATGGCACCCATGCTCCGCTCTATAACGAGTCACCAAAGCAGTCGCTCAAAACACCTCGATAACGAATAACCAATCTAGTCGATATTAGTCTCTCAATCGCGAGAAACGCAGTCTCGCCCTTGCATAATTAACCCGCGAAAGTAAACCAGCATCCGCCCACTCATACAAAACGACAAAAATTGCGACAAACCCTCGAGAAACCCTGATTCCTACTAAGAGTAAATACGTCGTAAAATGACGGCAGGGGAATAATCCAGGAAGGGGTGGTGGATACACGCAGCGACACACTAGAGGCTCAGTAGGATCTCTAGGCTATGCAAAAGCCTGGCAGCTTAGAGTGCTAATGATGAGGCTATCTGGAATGACAAGTCTGCTGGGGTTCTAGCCTGCCAGGCTGGGAGTGTTCAGAGTTTCCAGTCACCAGGCTTCGACACGATTTACTCCGATACTGTACTTTTCCCCAAGGTGTAAGCACTGGAGTATTCCGTATCACTAGTATATTTAATCTGCGGTCTTTGTTAGTACAACAAGTTTGATTTTGAGAACTTATTGAACTGAGGGAGAAAATAAATCAACACATGGTAAAAACTCATCATCGTGTTGCTAATTACTTGTACTACCATATAGCACCTGTGTTTTGGAAATAACGAGCAAGGTTGATTTATTACCGTACGTGTCAATACCACTACATGTATCAGAATCTACCAGACGTGTACATCGTGCGCTGGTTAGAAAGCGACACGGGCCGGGCGGTTTTATGCGATAGAAAGCTGTTTGTCAGAGGCGATCAATCGCTAGTTTATTTCAACTCACTGACATTTTCCACTGCCAGCCTGGCTCCGACCGACTAGCCGCTCATCTTTGCCTGACGCGGATACCTCGAAGCTGACGGGGCGAGGAATCGCCAGCCAATGGCTGACGCAGAGACCTCCGAGGCTGACGTGGCAAAGAATCGGCAGCTGATAGAAGCGTCGCGCGAGGGCGATTTAACTACAGTGCTGCGACTCATCAAGTGAGGCCCGTCTAATGGTTTCCTCGTACAGTAACTAGAAAATTGCTGTCTGGGCGGCACAACCGCGATTCAAATCCGTGATCGCTGGGCTTATATGCTCGCTGCGCCGTACGACCGCGATGAAATAAGCAAAACCTTCAACATGAAACCCTAAACCCTGTCATAACTAGCGCCAGTATAGAGCACTCCTCCCCAATCCTCTCATACTCAGCACTTTCAAATCCTCTCCCGCTTTCCCTTAACGTCTCCCCTCCTCTTCCCCACCTTCCTCCTCAAACCACCCCCACTCCGCCTCCCCTCCCGCCTCCCCCCCTCCCTCCCTTCTCACCCTCCCCCTATCTCCCCATTCCCGCTTCCCCCGGCCCCATTTCTCCCCTATGTCCCCTTTTACCCCCTCATTTTCCCCCCTCCCTCCATGCCCTCCTTCTTCGTCACTCCTCTTCCCGCCCTCTCTTCCCACACGTCCCCTCCCCCCCCACCCAAAACCCGTCTTCCCAAACCCCCAGAGAAGGCTCTGACGTGGCGTATGCTGACATGGACGCGCAGGGGAAGACAGCCCTGATGGCGGCGGCGGAAGGGGGGAGGGCGGAGGTGGTGCGGGCGCTACTGGGGGAAGGGGCGGTGTGGAACGCGGTGGATATGGGGGGAAAGAGCGCAGGGGACTATGCAATGGAGGGGGTGGTGGCGTGGGGGGAGGGGGCAGAAGGGGAAGGGGAGGAGGAGAAAAACGAAGAGGAGAAAACTAGACGACAAGAGGTGTTGGATACACTGATTGATGCTGGTAAGGCTGTAGTTTGTAAAAAAGCGGGGGAAGAAGGGAGTGGGGGAAAGTTGAGCATGGGGGCGGTGTGGAACGCAGTGGGTATGGGGGGAAGAGCGCTGGGGACTATGCAATGGAGGGGGTGGTGGCGTGGGGGGAGGGGGAGGGGGAGGGGGAAAGGGAGGGGGACGAGGGGGAAGGCAAAGAAGAGGAGAAGACGAGGCGACAAGAGGTGCTGGATACACTGATTGATGCTGGTAAGGCTGTAGTTTGTGAAGGGGGAAGGGACGGGGGGGAAGAGGGAAGGTAAGCATGGGGAAGGTAAGCATGGGGAAGGTAAGCATGGGGAAGGTAAGCATGGGGAAGGGGAGCATGGGGAAGGGGAGCGGAAAAGGTCATCTGGGGGTGGGAGAGGGTGGAAGTGGCGCGGCGCTGCTGGGGGGAAGGGGGCATATGGCATAGTGTGAACAAGGAGTAAGGGGGGGAGGAGAGGGTGGGTGGGAGGCAGGCATCTTGTTTTTTCTTTCCTTTCCTTCTTTCCTTTCCTTTCCTTTCCTTTTCCTTCCCTTCGTTTTCCTTCCCTTCCCTTCCTGTTCCTTTCCTTTCTGTTCCTTCCTCCCTTTACCCCATCTCTTACGTGTCGTTCTCTCACCCCTTGTACAGGAAACACATTCCTTCTCTTTCCTTCCTCTTCCTTCCTTCCTTTCCCTTCCTTTCTCTCCCTTCCCTTCCCTTCCCTTCCCTTCCCTTCCCTTCCCTTCCCTTCCCGTTCCTTTCCTTTCCTTTCTGTTCCGTCTCCCCTTCACCCCATTTCCTACACATCGTTCCCTCGCCCCTCGTACAGGCATCAAAACAGAGCTCATTCTGGGCGCAGCCAGTAGGAACCTGACACGTGGCAGCACAGCAGCAGGAGCAGCGGAGCAGTTAGCACCTGCCCCAAATGCAGCCTACCTGTCAGAGCGCCTGCAGCTGTCTGAAAGCCGATTGGTGGACGGGGAGGGGGGTGGTGTGATGATGAAGTGGGAGGGGGCGCTCATGCAAGCACACGCGCAAGCCATCTGCCAACAGGTGTGTGTTGTGTTGTGCTGTGCTGTGCTGTGCTGTGCTGTGCTGTGCTGTGCTGTGCTGTGCTGTGCTGTGCTGTGCTGTGCTGTGCTGTGCTGTGCTGTGCTGTGCTGTGCTGTGCTGTGTTGTATTGTGTTGTGTTGTGTTGTGTTGTGTTGTGTTGTGTTTTTTTGTGTCGTGTTGTGCTGTGTTGTGCTGTGTTGTGTTGTGTCGTCTTGCATTGTGCTGTGTTGTGCTGTGTTGTGTTGTGCTGTGTTGCATTGTGCTGTGTTGTGTTGTGTTGTGTTTTTTTGTGTCGTGTTGTGCTGTGCGTGTTGTGCTGTGTCTCCCTCCCTCTCCCACTCCAGAAAGGGGATATTCTCAACATTGGCTTTGGCATGGGTTTGATAGGCACAGCCATTGCAGCTCGCATCGGCGAATTCTCTCCCACCTTCCCACCATCAGCATGGCCCCTTGCTCTCTCTGTCCTCTCTTCCTCCCTGCTTTTCCTTCTCTCCAGGGAGGGGATATTCTCAACATTGGGTTTGGCATGGGACTAATCGACACAGCCACTGTGGCTGCCACTGCTGTTACAAACCGCCGTGCGGCTCTCTCAACCTCTTCCAACCGCTCCCAACCTCTCTGTTTACTTCTCCCTCCGTCTCTCTCACTCCAGGGAGGGGACATTCTCAATATTGGCTTTGGCATGGGTATAATAGACACCGCCATTGCAGCTCGCATCGGCCAATCGGAGGGCGGCATTCGATCGCACACTATAGTGGAAGCGCATCCGGACGTTATAGCGAGGATGAAGGGGGAGGGGTGGCATGAGAAGGAGGGAGTGAGGGTGGTGGAGGGGAGATGGCAGGACGTGTTACCACAACTGGGCCAATACGATGGTGAGTATTCCGGGTACAACTGGTGATACCCCTGCTACAGTGGTGTGTTTGATGCTGTTGCTTCTGGGACAGTACGGTGGTCGGAGTGGGATGGCATGAGAGGGAGGAGTGAGGGAAGGGAGATGGCAGGACGTGTTACCACAACTAGAGCCATATGCTGGTGGCGTGTTACCAGTTGTACCAGCATATAGCCCTAGATGGTGCAACAGCTAGGGTACAACTGGTATTATCTCTGCTGCAGATTGTGCATTCGGTGGCGGCAGTGTAGCGTTGTTGCAGTATGGTGGTAACGCTACTGGTTCTGTTGCTGCTGCTGTGGCAAGTGGGCGGAGGGAGGGATGATGAGGGGGTTAGCATGAGCAGGAGGCAGATGGTGCGGGACGTGTTACCACAGCTAGGGCAATACGACGGTGAGTTCTAATCTGGGTATACCTACGGGGAGTATTACGACAATCTTCACGACTTCCATTCGCACCTCCCACGCCTCCTCAAACCAACTGTCCCCCTATTCCACCTATTCCTTTTCCCCTCCCTTCCCTCTCTCTCTGCTCCCTGTCCCTTTTCTCCTTGGAGGCATATGGAGAATTGCAGGCATATTCTATCTTTGAAAATATTTACATTTGGAGTGCCTTCTTCCACACCGTCTACTGCCACATGTGTTTCCTTGCTTTTCTCCCCTCCCTCTTCCCTCCCTTTCCTGTTCCTCCGTCTCTGCTCGCTCCATCTCCCATCTAAGCGGGCGTATTCTTTGAAACATTTGGGGAATATTTTGATGACCTGTGCGCGTTCCACTCCCACCCACCCCACCTTCCCTGCCCACTGTTCATCTGCTTCCTTACCCTCATTTCTCTCTCCGTGCAGGCGTATTCTTTGAACCCACAGATCGCTGCCCACTGCTTGCTGTGTGCTTGTCCGCCAAACCTTCTTATCTCCTCCGCACGGTCCACCCCACCGATGACGTCCTAGAGGCATTCAATGACTGGGATGACCATCTTCTCGATACCCTCATTTCCCTCTTCCCTCTTGACACACATGGGACCTTGACACGGCAGAGGGATAGCTAGCCCGCTCACAGGCCTTCTTACCGATTCGCTTAGGAGGTCTTGGGATTCAGAGTGCACGCAGGCACGCGTCGCTTAGCTATGTCCGCAGCTGGGCTCAAGCCATACCAGTCCTAGCCAACAACTGCAGCATACCGTTTCCTTCACCCTTTCATTGCCAGCGACGTGCTTGACCCCTTAGACCCACAGATTTCACGTGCTTTGGCTGCCCTGCCTGACGTCCTGCGTCACTTAGTCCCTCCCTGGTCCGCTTTCCTTGCTGGTTACCCGAACAGACTCTTTTCTGCCTTAGCTCAGCGCATCTCCGCACATGCAGCAAAGCAGTTGCGTGCAGTCGCTACCCAGCACCACCAGCTGGTCCGTTTAACCTCCCTTCAGGACCCATCTGCTGGGGCTTGGCTCACGGCTGTCCCCTCCGCTCCCCGCACGCAGCTCGAACCTGCAGATTGGTTGATTGCAGCAGAAATCCGTCTATGCCTCCCTGTCCCCCACCTCTGTCTCCTAGTATCAGCCCCGCCATGTTCTTGCAGGGAAGCGAAGCGCGTGTTTAGGAAGAGTGGGGTCAGTGTAGGTGTGGCTGCATGTACATGGCGGGGCTGATTCTAGGAGACGGAGGTCGGGGACAGGGAGGCCTAGGCGGATTTTTGCTACAATTTGCAGGTTCGAGCTGAGCGCTTAGAGCGGGGGGGACAGCCGTGAGCCAAGCGCCAATAGATGGGTCCTGAAGGGAGGTTAAATGGACCAGCTGGTGGTGCTGGGTAGCGCCTGCACGCAACTGCTCTGCTGCATGTGCGGAGATGTGCTGAGCTAAAGCAAAAAAGAGTCTGTTCGGGTAACCAGCAAAGAAAGCGGACTAGGGAGGGACGGTGACGCAGGTGGTCAGGCAGAGCAGCCAAAGCACGTGAAATCTGTGGGTCTAAGGGGTCAAGCACGTCGCTGGAAAAGAAAGGGTGAAGGAAACGGTCTTCTGAACCCCACCATACCGCACTGCACTGCACCATCTTCCACACCGTCTAGTCTACTGCCACATAGTCGCCCTGGAGCTGCAGCAGCACGTGGGGTCTTCTGAACACTCAGTTCATCCCTCTGCCCCTCCCATCCCACCAAAGCAGGCATATTCTTTGACACATATGGAGAATACTATGAAGATCTGCGAGAATTCCACTCCCACCTCCCGCACCTCCTCAAGCCCAGCGGGCTCTACTCTTTCTTCAACGGCATGTGTGGCGACAACGCCTTCTTCCACACCGTCTACTGCCACATAGTGGCCCTGGAGCTGCAGCAGCACGTGGGGCTGACCACTCAGTTCATCCCGCTGCCAGTCATCCGGTGCCTGGATGGAGACACGTGGGCGGGGGTGCGGCATAGGTACTGGCAGCTGGATGCTTATCACCTGCCTGTTTGCTACCGTGATGAGACAGAGGAGGGGGAGGAGGAGAAGGAACAGGAGGGAGTGGAGGGGGAGGAGGCATAGGTACTTGGGCGGGGGTGCGGCATAGGTACTGGCAGCTGGATGCTTATCACCTGCCTGTTTGCTACCGTGCAGAGGAAGTGGAAGGGGAGAAGGGGGAATAAAGGGTGGGGAAGTGCAGTAGGGGAGGGCGGGGGTGCGGCATAGGTACTGGCAGCTGGATGCTTACCACCTGCCTGTTTGCTACCGCAATGAGACAGAGGAAGGGGAGGAGGGGGAGAAGGGAGAGGAGGGGTAGGAGTGGGGGGAATAAAGGCTACAGCTGTAAAGGAGGCCAGGGGTACGGCATAGGTACTGGCAGCTGGATGCTTATCACGTGCCTGTTTGCTACCGTGGTGAGGGAGAGGAGGGTGAAGTGGGGGAGGGGGAGGAGGAAAGGGAGGGAAAAGAGGGTGTTGAAATTCAGTAGAGCAGCAAGTACTGGCAGCTGGATGCTTATCACCTGGCTGTTTGCTACCGCACCGAGACTGAGGAGGGAGCGGACGGGGAGAAGGAAGGGGAGGCAAAGGCTGGAGAGGAGGGAGTGAAAGAGGGAATAAAGGGCGGGAGATGTGCAATAGAGCAACAGCAATGTCATGTTTCACAAAGGCTTACACCTCTAAATGCCTAGGTGCGTACAATCCGGCACTTAGTAAGGCGGCTGGTGTTGAAGTAAATTGGATTTGCCATGCCCTTATGACGTTTAGGGAAACAGTAATGAAGGTTTCATAATGTAAAAATAGACCGGATGGAGTAAGCCTCGTATTTTTGAAGTAAATGTATGCTTTTGGCATGTGTCACCTGGTTTGGGAACACCGGAAAATCCGCTTCGTTGTATTGTTTCTATTTAATGAATAGACCTACAGAAATAAGAGCATTTGGCCGAGTGGTTAAGGCGTGTGCCTGCTAAGTACATGGGCTCTGCCCGCGAGAGTTCGAATCTCTCAGTGCTCGTGTTGTTATGTAAGTGCTCCCCTTTTGGCTCCGGATGGCCGTAAGCCCTCGTATTTTTACTAAATGTATGCTTTTGGGCATGTGTCACATGGTTTGGGAACACCTGAAAATGTGCTTCTTCCCTCCTTCTCCCCCCCCTATGTCCCTCGGTTTTACCTTGTTTCCCTTCACCCCTTGATTTCTCCTCCTTTCTCCTCACGTTTCACCTTGTTTGTGGAGAATTCTTGGGCCTTCACATCACACACCTCTGCGTTGCTCGCCTGCACGGCAATAGCCTTTTATTAAGTACGGTACTGTCATAAAGAGGTTATTATTAGATTTGCGAGATTGGAACTCGATAAAGTTGGCAAACTAAGCGGTTGGGGACTTTGCCGTCAGCGTAGTTATCCAGCCTACGTAACAACCAGCGTATCTGACGTGTGCTAGCCTCCCGTTCTCCTACGTAGCGGTCAGATCAACGAAATCCTGTCGCCAGATCGACGATCAGAAAGCGTCGCTAGAGAGCGTGTTTCGAGAAGATTATCGCGCACAGTCACGTGGTGAATTTGGAAGGCTATAATCAAAAGCGTTTTGTCTGGTCGAGTGTTAGAAAGCGTGTGTAGTCAGAAGAGCATCGCGCGCAGCCATGTGGAGAAAATCTCCTACCAACCCCCCATTACGCCGCGAAGATCACCCGTTTCAGGTCCCATCCTCCGATGTTCCTGCTGGCCCCAGCACTGCAGCTGCAGCCGCAGCTTACACCGGCGCTGCTCGCCGTTCCCCTTCCCCTGCAGCTTACGCCTGTGCTGCGCGTCGTTCCCACTCGCCTGCTGCGTACGGCGATCCGTACGCGTACGAGGGTGATGATCCGTACCAAGATGAAACGTATCAGCAGAGCTCGTATCAGCAGAGTTCGTACGAGCAAGGCTCTTCGTACCAGCCGCACCAGCAGCACTACCAGCGCGGATCCCGAAAGCAGCAGCAGCAGCAGCAGCAGCAGCATCGCCGGCAGCACCAGCAGCAGCAACAGCCGCCGCAATTCGAGGAACCTGCGTGGCTTTCCCGCCAAGTCAAGGCTTGCGCGCCCGCCCCAAACGAGCTCTCATTGGTCGGCCGGCCGTGGCTTATCCACGAGGACGATGACGTGGCAGCTGACGTGGCGGGCGGCGGCGGGCTGCTTCCCTGGAAGGGGGAAGATTCTCTAATGATAGACCGCTTTGATGTCAGGCATCTATTGGACGATCTTAAAACGATCAGGCGGAAAAAGGGGGGACGAGGAGGGGGGAGAGGGGGAGGGGACGCAGGGGAGGGTGGGGAGGAGGAGGAGATGGAAAGGGAGAGGTATGTGGAGCTGGATATGATTGAGAAAGAGGAGAGACGGAAGGCAGCAGCGGCAGAGGCGCAGAGAAAAGAGGAAGCGGCTGGGGGGACGGAGGATGTGTGGGAGAGGGCAGCAAGGAGCAGAGGAGGAGGATTTGCCGTGGCGGCAGCATCGTCAGAGGACGTTGCTGGGCATGGGCAGGGTACGAGGCTTGTTTGTGCTTTCTGGGACCGTAGCCTGCATGCGTTCTGTGTTTGTGCTAACGGGCTTGTTTGCTTTTCACGTGCTCTCTGTGTCTAAGCTTCCTGAAGCTCATGGCCATGCACTACCACCAATCAAGCTGCTTGTGTGCTTCGTTTCCCATTGTGGAAAAAAAATGAGCAATGGAAATTAGCTTAAAACAAAAAAACCTAAAACCTTGAAAGAAAAAGCGTATATACAAGACTGGCCAAGCCACCCTAATTTCGGCTGTAAAGTTGCTGTGGAGCTCATTTTTGTCCATTTCCCATGTTATCATTCAGCTATATTACTCAGTATTCTGCCTCGATCCCGCCTGTACCTTTTCTTCCCTTTCCCCGTTCCTTCTAAATTCGAGCTTTCTGTTACGCTTTTCTTTCCTAAGTCACCTTTTCCCCTCTTCATCCTTTCTCCATAGTGCAGGTTTCTCCAGCAGCAGTTCTCTTCCCGCGTATCTGTGAGGGTTATTGTACATTAGTTGATTGATTATTCCATAGCGAACAGAAACCGTCTAGTGTTTTCCCTTTCCGGCCCTTGCATGGTGTCCAATTCATTGCGCTTTGAGGCGCCTCAAAAGTCGTTTCATTGCACTTGAAAACTGCGGCTAGTATAGAACGTTTCACATTTTGTTTGTCACACTTACTCGCCTTGCTTCTCTCACGCCTCTGCTCCTCTCCTCCTGCATCCCTCCAATCCTTCCTTTTGCTTCTCCCTTCTTCCTGCATTCTCTCCCCGCCTCCCATCTTCTCTTCCTTCACCCATCCATCCAGCCCAGCAGGCAGTCACTCGCCCCGCCTATGCTGCTGTGGCCTTCAACTACACCTCCTCTGCTGCCCCAGTGGCGCAGCAAGGAGCCCATACTTCATCCCCTCACATTGCTGCTGCTGGTGATGCTCAAACAGCGGTAGCATCAACAGCAGCAGCATCAGCGGCAGCAGCAACAACAGCAGCATCAGGGGCAGCAGCAACAACAGCAGCAGGGGAAGCAGCGGGGGAAGGCAAAGCGAGTGGCTTCATGCCGCCCTTTGCAGTGCCTGCAGAGCTTCAGCACTGCCTGGTACGTTCCACCAATCGTTTTGGGTTTGAGATTCTGGCTTGTTCGAAGCAAGAGCAGCAACAGGGGCAGCAGCAGCAGGAGAATTCAGAGCGAGTGGTTTCGTGAAAAGGTATACACCATAATGGTTTGCACTGCTTCATTCGTACGTAAGGCAGGCGTGCAAGCAGAGATAGTGCTGAGAGTGAAGCACAAGGGCCACCTCTCCCTCGCCTTCCTCTCCCCTGACCACTCCCTACACCCCCATTCCTCCCTTCCACCACCCTTTCTCATTACTCCCTTTACCCTTTTCCCTTTTCCTCCCCCGCCCCTCTCCTGTTCCCCTTCCTTATCTTCTTCCAGCCCACAACAGAGAGAATTTACACCATCATGGCTCGTACTGCGTCATTCATTCGAAAGGCGGGCGCACAGGCGGAGATTGTGCTGCGAGTGAAGCACAAGGGCAACCCCGCCTTCGCCTTCCTCTCACCCAACCCCTCACCCCCTCTTCCCTTTTTCCCCTGTTCTCCAGCCCCCAACAGAGAAAGTATACACGATAATGGCCCGCACTGCACAGTTTGTGAGAAAGGCGGGCGCACAGGCAGAGTTGTGCTGCGAGTGAAGCAGCAGAGCAACGCCTCCCTCGCCTTCCTCTCCCCTGACCACTCCTTCTTGCCATTCCCCCCTGTTCTCCAGCCCCGATCAGAGAAAGTATACACCATAATGGCACGTACTGCTTTGTTTATACGAAAGGCGGGCGCACAGGCAGAGATCGTGCTGCGAGTGAAGCACAAGGGCAACTCTGCCTTCGCCTTCCTCTCCCCTGACCACTCCTTGCACCCCCGTTCCTCCCTTCCACCAGCCCTCTTTCTCAGTACTCCCTTTCCCGTTTTCTTCCCCTCCCCCACCCCTCTCCTGTTCCGGTTTTATCCCAGCCCCCAACAGAAAAGATCTACACAATCATGGTTCGCACAGCATCGTTCGTAAGAAAAGCGGGCGCACAGGCAGAGATCGTGTTGCGAGTGAAGCAGAAGAAGAGAAAACCCTTCCATCGCCTTCCTCTCTTCTGAACACTTCTTGCACCCCCATTCCTCCCTTCCACCCACCTTTCTCATTACTCCCTTTCCCCTTTTCCTCCCCACCCATCTCCTATTTCCCTCCCTTATCTTTTCCCAGCCCCCAACGGAAAAGATTTACACAATTATGGTTCGCACAGCGTCATTCATACGAAAGGCAGGCGCACAGGCAGAGATTGTGCTGCGAGTGAAGCAGAAGGGCAACATCGCCTTCGCCTTCCTATTTCCTGACACCCCCCTACACCCCTTCTTCCGCTTCCTAGTGGCAAATCCGCAGCTGGTAGAGCAAGGGGGGAAGGGGAAGGGGAAGGGGCAGGGGGAAGGGAAGGGAGAGGAGGAGAAGGGTGCGGGGAAGGGGGAGAAAGAGGGGGTGGGTGTGGGTGAGGGGACGGAGAGAGGAGGTGAGAGGGGCGGGAGGGTGAGTGTGGAGAAGGGGAGTGCTGTCTCGCTGCTTGGTGCTGCCTATGGGGAGGATGAGGAGGAAGAGGAGAAGAAAGAGGGTAAGGAGGACGGGAAGGAAGAGCAGGAGAGGGAGGAGGAAGAAGAGGGGAGGAAGGGGAAGGAGGAGGAAGAGGGAGAGGATGAAGGGAGCGAAGGAGGCAACAAAGAAGGGCGTGAAAGGCAACAGGGGGAATCAAAGGAGGACGATGGAGCATCTGAGGAAAGAGATACGGAGGAAAGGGTTATCGAGGGAGTGGAGGGAAGTAGGTGGTTCACTGAGTCAGAACCTGCTGAAGCAGCGGAGGAGGTGTCTGAGAAAGGAGGCGTGGAAGGTGGAACAGAGATTCCTTCAGAAGGTGATGCCTTACCAAAACAGCCTTGCCCAGAACAGCTGCCCCCAGAACAGCCTCCCCCTGAACAGCCTCCCCCAGTTGAGCCTCCAGTGGTCTCGGATGAGCCTCCCCCTCCTGGGATGGAAACAGAAGAAGAAGCAGGGAGAGCGGATCGGGGAGGCGGGGAGGGTGAGGGAGGAGAGGAAGGTGATGAATTGGCGGAGGGAGGAGCAGCAGCAGGAGCTGCAGGAGGAGCGGGAGGAGCAGGCGGAGAAGGAGGAGGAAGAGTAGCAGCAGGGGCGACGGGAGGGGAAGAGGCGGAAGAAGTGCCGGAGTCGGTGCGGGGCGTGGTGGGGAAGATGGTTGAGTTCATAGTGCGCAACGGGCACAAGTTTGAGAGCATTGTGCGGCAGAGAGATGCTGGGGAAGGGCGCTTCCCTTTCTTGCTGCCTGGGGATCGCTTTCACGCCTACTACCAACGAACACTGAAGGAAGCTCTGGAGGTGAGTGAGAGTGTGTGAAGTCAGGGGCAGGAGACATGAAGGGCTCAGGGTTTAGGGTTTAGGTGCCAGGTTGGGAGCAGGGGGGGTTGGTGGGGAAGATGGTGGGGTTTATAGTGCGCAACAGGCACGAGTTTGAGAGCATTGTGCGGCAGCACAGCAGGATCCTGGTGAAGGGCGCTTCTTTTTCTTGCTGCCTGGGGATCGCTTTCACGCCTTCTACCAACGGACACTGAAGGAAGCTCTGGAGGTGAGTGAGGGTGTGTGAGGGTTTAAGAGTAATAGAGGCACCAGAGGGAGTGCTTCCGCTTCCTGCTGCGAGAGATTGTCTTCGTGCCTACTACCAGCGAACACTAAAGGAGGCTCTGGAGGTGAGAGAGTTTGTGGCGTCAGGGACAGGAGATCTGGAGGTTTAGGGTCGGAGTTTAAGGTTTAGGCACAGGTTTAGGGTTTACGTGCCAGGTTGGGAGCGGCGGGTGGTGGAGAAGATCGTGGAATTCATAGTGCACAACGGGCACGAGTTTGAGAGCATTGTGCGGCAGAGAGATGCGGGGGAGGGGCGCTTCCCGTTCCTGCTCCCAGGAGATCGTGGAATTCATAGTGCGCAGATGGTACTTTTGAGAATTCTCAAAGGGCACGAAGTTGAGAGCATTGTGCGGCACAGGGATGCTGGGGAGGGACGCTTCCCCTTGTTGTTTGCCGGGGGATTGCTTTCATGCCTACTACCAACGCACACTAAAGGATGCTCTGGAGGTGCGAATGCGTGGAGTTATGGTTAGGGTGAGGGTTTATAGTTTGGGTTTGGGTTTGAGGTTTGGCACTGGAGTCGGTGGGGGGGGTGGTGGGGTTTACAGTGCGCAACGGGCACGAGTTTGAGAGCATTGTGCGGCAGAGGGACGCGGGGGAGGGGCGCTTCCCTTTCTTGTTGCGGGAGACCGCTTCCATGCCTACTACCAGCGCACACTGCAGGAGGCTCTAGAGATGAGAGTGAGAGGGACTAAGAGGGAGGAACATGGGCTCCAGAGCTAGTGCTTCCCCTTCCTGTTGCCAAGAGACCGCTTCCACAGCTACTACCAGCAAAACAGTAAAGGATGCTCTGTAGGTGAGTGCGAGTGTGTGAGGGTTTGAGAGGGACAGGAACACCGGAGGGAGAGTGCTTTCCCTTCCTGCTGCCGGGAGACCGCTTCCATGCCTACTACCAGCGCACACTGCAGGAGGCTCTGGAGGTGAGCGGTAGAGGGGTGATTGCAGGTGGAAGTAAGGGGACGTGGGCGAGGGGCGCTTCCCGTTCCCGCTGCCGGGAGACCGCTTCCATGCCCACTACCAGCGCACACTGCAGGAGGCTCTGGAGGTGAGCGTGGAAGGGTGATCATTGCAGGATGTTCTGGAGGTGAGAGGTAGAAAAGCTGAGAGTAACAGAAGCACCATGATTATCAACCCAGATCGAGTGCTTCTCGTTCCTGATCTAATTCTCATTTCTTTCCTCCCTCTTATTCCTCACCCCGTCCTCCCTCCCCCCTCTCCCCCTCCTCCCACTTCCCCCCCACAGTGCGCCAATGCCCCTCTGGTGTTGATGCCACAGCCACCCCACTACCGTGCTGCCAACCAAACTGCCTTCTCCTCTTCCTCTCCCCCCTTACCTTCCTCACCCCCCCCCTCCCCTCTTCCCTCCCACAGCGCGCCAATGCCCCTCTGGTGTTGATGCCACAGCCGCCCCCTCGCCCTCGCCCCCCCACTGCCGTCCTGCCTGGCAAACTGCCCGTGCCTGCATGTCCATCTCTCATTCCTCCCAACCTTCGCCCTTTCCCCTGCGTGTCTCTCCCCCGTTTTTTCCCCCACAGCGCGCCAATGCCCCTCTGGTGTTGATGCCACAGCCACCCCCTCGCCCTCGGCCCCCCACTGCCGTGCTGCCAGGGAAACTGCCCGTGCCTGCTGTCCGCAAACTGAAGGGGGCAGAGGCGGGTGTGGTTCTACGAGATGTGACTCTAGCTGGAGGGGAGTCTGGTAGGGGTGGTGAGGCGGAGGGAGGGGAGGAGGAGGGTGAGAGGGAGAGGGCGGAGGAGAAGGGGGAGGGAGCGGAGGGTGGTGAGGGGAGTGGGAGTGAGGGAGAGGAGGGAAGCAAGGGTGGGGAGGGGAGTGGGAGTGAGGGAGAGGAAGGGGAGATACGAGGGCAGGGAGGAGGGAAGAGGGGCAAGAAAAAGGGCGTGCAAGAATCAGATGAGGAGGGGGAGAGTGGGGAGATTGTGAGTGATGGTAAGGGTGACAAGGGAGAGAAGGGGGGGGAGGGAGAGAAAGGAGAAGAAGGGAGTGATAAGGAAGCGGAGGGGAGCAGAGAAGGAGCAAAAGGGGGTGGCCGGCTCAGTGCTGCAGCAGTGGCTACAGCAGTGCGTGCAGCTACTAGTAGATTCCCCCCCTCCTCTCGCCCTGCTTCTTCTGCAGCAGCAACAACCGGTGTTGCTGCTGCCACTTCTACTGCTCCACCTGCTGCACCCGCTGCTGCACCTACCAAGGCTGCTGCTTTGGTATTTGGAGAGGAAGAGACGGAGAGTGGGGCTGGCAGGAAAGGTGGTGGGGCTGCTGGTGCTGCTGGTGCTGCTGGTTCAGGTGCTGGTAACACGGGTGGTAACCGCATGAGTGCAGCAGCAGTTTTGGAGATACTGAGAGGGAGGAGGCCTGCGAGTGGACCGGGCAGGGCCGGCACAGAGCCAAAGTCCGCTCTGCCTGCTGGTCAACCTGCTGCTGCCTTGTCTGCTGCCGCTTCGTCTGGGGGATCCTTAGCTGCTGCTGTGCCTACCGCTACTGTCACTGGTGCTGTTCCTGCCGGTGCTGCTCCTAATGGTTTTGGTGCTGCTGATGGTGCTGTTGCTGCTGCTACAGCTGGTGCTGCTGCGGTGCAGGGAGGGGCTGTTGCGGAAGTATCAGCAGAGGAGCAGAGGCGGCTGGAGAGAAGGCGCAAAGCAAAGCTGTTCTCAGCCATGCTCTCTTCCACTGCTGCTGCAGCCGGTGCAGCCAGGGCAGCCGGTGCTGCTGCAGGAAGCAGTGATTCTGGGATTCTCTCTTCCACCACTGCAGCTGCCGGTGCTGCTTCTTCTGCTGCTGCTGCTGCTGCTGCTGCTGCTGCTGCTGCTGCAGGGAACCACACAGTCAGGGCCACTGATGCTGCAGCAGGGGGCAGTGATGGTGGTACAGCTCCAGCCACACAAGCGGCTGAGGTTGCTCTGGCAGCAGCGGCGGCGGCTGCAGCAGCAGCAGTGGCCAAGGCGCTGCCCCTTCTTGGCTTGTCGGGACAGGCTGATGGTGGAGTTGGGAAGATTGGAGGGGGAAAGGGTCAGGCGGCAGGCAAAGGAGCGATAGGAGGAGCAGTAGGAGGAGCAAAAGTAGGGGTGAATGGAGTGGAAAGTGGATCAGGTGAAGCGAAGAAGGGGATAGGTGGATTGAAAGGAGAAGCAGAAGCAGGTGGTGTAGCGAAGGAAGGGGGGAGCAGGGAGGAGGGAGAGAGGAGCGATGAAGAGGAGAGAAGAAAGGACGGGGAGGAGAATGGGAAGGAAAGGGGGAGGTCGAGGAAAAGTGAGATGGGGAGCGGAAAGGGGAGGGTGAAAGAGTCTCGAAGGAGCAGCAGCGAAAGCAGTGAAAGCAGAGGAAGCAGAGGGAGTAGCAAAAGCGGAGAAAGGGGAGTAATGAAAGAAAGGAGAGGAAGACACGAAGGAAGGGATGGAAGAAAGGGAATAGTAAGAAGGAAGAGCAGACCTACAAGCAGCCGGGATTCCAGCAGGGAACGCAAGGCAAGCACGAAGCGCAAACCAAGAAGGGAGCGCAAGCCAAAAGCTGTCAGGAAGAAAAGCAAGCGCTCTCACTCGCACTCACCCTCCTTGTCAAAATCATCATCCCCTTCTCGCTCCACCGCTTCTCATTCCTCCCCGTCCTCCTCCCCTACCTCCTCGTTTTCCTCTAGGTCCTCGTCCCCTTTATCCCCCTCTCGGTCACTTAGGAAAAGCCGCGGGCACTTAGGAAAAGCCGCAGGCACGAGGAGAAGCCGTGGGCACTTAGGAAAAGGGAGTGGTGGCGACAAGAGGAAAAAGCGTGAGCGCTCTAGTGAGGGCAGTGACAGTGATGAGAGGGAACGGCGTGGGCGGTCTATGTCGAGTTCTCCTATAACAAGGATAAAGGAAGGGGAGAGGAAAGGGAGAGGCGATGGGAAGGGGAAGAAGGCAGAGGAGAGGGAAGGGAAGAGGGGAAGGGAGAGGGGGGGAGGGGAGAGGGAAAAGAGAGGGGAGGGGAAGAGGGAAAGGGACGACCATAGAGAGAGGGATAGGGTGATGAAAAGGAGGTCAGTGTCTCCTGAAAGAAAGCGCATGAGAGGAGAGGGCAAAGGCAAGGAGAGCAAGCATACAGTCGAGGCAAAGCCAAGGGAAGAACAGAGGAAAGGTAGTGGGAAGGAGAGAGCAGCTGCGCCTGCATTTGGCGTGAAAAGGGAGTCACGTGAAGAGGAGAGCAATCAGGGGGGGAGGGAGATGGGGGAGAGCAAGGTGGGTGCGGAGGGGTATCCTGCAGCAAGTGTGAGTGTGCCTGATGACATTCGAGCCAAGGTGAAGGCGCTGCTGCGGAAGCTGTGAATGATGCTGATTTCGTGTACTCTCAACTGAATGCCAGGGTCTGGCGTAAGTATTGCAGGTTGGTAGATGACCTGATGGGGTGACGTTCGGTTCGAGGCTCGAGCCAAGGTGAAAGCCCTGCTGTGGAAGCTGTGAAGTAGGATGATTGATGTCCTCTGAAGTAGAAGATCTTCATTGCACACTGCATTATGTAGTGACGTGGCGATAAGTTGACATTCTAGCCAAGGTGAAGGCCCTGCTGTGTAAGCTGTGAGGCAGGGTGATTTGATTTTGTTGCCCTCTGAAGTACCGTAAGCATTGCACACTGCATTGAGATGTATTTGAGCCAACATAGAGAGAGAATTGCTCCAGGGCCTTGTTTGGTGATTCGCTCTTGCCCACGTGTCCCCGAATTGCTCGCGTTAACTTCCAATTCAGTGATAATTGCTCGAGTGGCCACGCCAGGGCATTTTCGAGGAATGTGCCGGGGAAAAAAAACACATCGAAAATGCCCTGACGTGGCCACTCGAGCAATTATCACTGAATTGGATGGCCACGCGAGCAATTCGGGGACATGTGGGCAAGAGCGAATCACCAAACAAGGCCCTGGAGCAATTCTCTCCAACATAGAGGCCCTGTTGCGCAAGCTGTGAATGACGCTGATTCCATGTTCTCTCAACTAAATTCTGTGTTTCGGTTTGGTGGATGAGCTGATGGGATGGCATATCAGCCAAGGATGAAGGCTCTGCTTTGCAAGCTGCAAAGAAGGCTGTTGGCCTCTGAAGTATCCATGTTTAGGTGGCATTCGAGCCAAGGTGAAGGGCGCAAGCCAAGGGGGGGCCGTCTGAAGGATCAAGCGAAAATGTTTGCAGATTGACTTGTGTAGTGACAATGTTACAGTGCTGTAGTGCAAGAATTCTACAGTGCTATCTGGCTACAGAGCGTGGGGCCAGCACACGGATTATGTGCCACTCAATCCTGGGCTCCTAATAAAGAGGACCAAGGGCGAGAAGTGGAGGGGAGGCGGCCGCAGCCGCAAACTCTCCCTCCCTCCCCCACTCACTCACTTCCTCGCTCACTCCCTCTCTCACCCCCTCCTTCAAAGACAATAGCTCCGCATTCGCCCCCTCCTGATCGCACCTCACTCGCAGCCCTTCGTCCACCCGCCACAAAATGACAAACTTATTGCGACCTTTCTCCCACCCCTGGGTCGCCGCGGCGGTCGCAACAGTCGCACAAGTCGCAGCGGTCGCAGCTGTCGCAGGCGTCGCAGCTCACGACACGTTGATGCGAACTTTGATGTTGCGCGCGCAGTCGTCGCCGATGCTGCTGCCGAAATACAGCGTCGTTCGCGACTCAGTGGGCGCAACTGTGTAACGAATCATTCCCCAGTACCCCTGCGGGGCCACCGTCTTGGCGAAACCGAACCAACACGCGGTGTAACCTAGCGGTGTCGCCCACTGTCGCACGTTTCGCATGCCGATCCAGCGGAATACTGTATAGCGGGGATGGGCGCGAAGAGGGGCGGAGGAGAATGTCGTGTGAGGAGCGTGTGAGGGTTGTGAGTCAGGCTTCAGTGGGGCATGTGAGGAATATGGGTGTGGCAGGGCTAAAGAGCTCATGGGGGTTGGGAGTCAGTTTTCAGTGGGCTGAGTGAGGGACATGTGCCGTAGCAGTGGGAACGAACACATGCAAAGGGCCGTGCTGTGCAGAGCTTATCAGAAGCACGGCAGTGCAGTGCAGGGAAGGGCAGTGCAGTGGAGTGCAGTGGAGCGCGCGGCCCTTTTCCCCCAGTGCGAGCAGTTTGCTGGTCGAATGGGGAGCATGCAGAACAAACTTGACCGTCCTATGCGCTTGAACAAACCGCGGGTGCGGTAGTACCTCAACGTGAGTCGGCTCTTACCGAGTACGTCGCCGGCCACGACGGTGGGTTGCTTCCACGAAGATACGCCAGACGCCCACGGGCTGAGGAAAGTCCAGATGTCAGTTCCCTGCCCGACTGTTATCATCTTAGCGTCCGCCGAGCCTGCAACATGGACATGCACATGAAAAGGGATTGTTTTGAGACGTCTCAAAATTATATCTCAGTTCCCTGCCCCACTGTTATCGTCTTAGCATCCGCCGAGCCTGCAACAACGGAGAAACACGAGCGATGCAGAAGTGGGGAGAGAGGGTACAAGGAAGGAGGAGTTGGGGAGAGAGGCAGGAGGAGGGATAAATTCTAATAGTTGATGCAAGGATGCCATGTGCGCATAGAGAGTAGGGAGTCAAGAAGCCTTACCGATGCAGACTACGGCGAGTACAAGCCCGAGCAGCACCAGATGCCGAGAGGCCATTGGTCACAATGAGATGTGAGAAGGGAGAGTTTGGTGCTATGTGATGATTGATGGGGACACTGGGGTTTGGCGTTGGGAAGAGTGGCGCACTGATGTGGAGGTATATGCTAATGAAGTGCATTCGTTTCGGCTTCTAGATACTAATGGAGATTCTTTCGTTCGACCTTATGAATGCACGCTGATCTCGTTTTTTTGTCCCTGCAGATTCTAACAGATACCACTGGGAGGGAGCACCGCACCGAGCAGCGAAAATGCGCGCAGTCGGGTGGCGACGGCGAGAGGACTTGCTGCGAGAGATCTCTGATCAACTGATACGAGCCGAAGGCGGGGATCGTGGATCAGAGGGCATCCACATTCTGAATTCTGTTTTTCTTCAGGCGCTTCGGGCACATTCACCAGGGCAATTTCTGTAATGTACGAAGCGCGAATTTGGGAAACAACGATTGGAATTTTGCGGGCGCGGGAACTTTTGTCAGCGGTTCGGCGAATTCAGCGAGGAGATCAGGGGGTGTCAGGACTTTCGCGAGCAAAGCTAGGAAGTGCTTGAGTAGGGGTCGGTGCGGTGACCCAAACCAAATGTCGGCGACGAAGAATTTGCGAAAACGCTTGCGTGGGTCACTGACACACACACCCTACCTGCGGACCCTGTGGAAACAAAAGCAATTCGAACAGTTACGACTGTGAATGTATCTACGTTTGATAATGTACTTACATTAAAAAACAATTCGAATTGTAAATCCTTCAATAGTGTTACGGGTGCAATGGAACGATGTAGCAAGGATTGCACTAAAGTGTCAAACGAGTACGAAGTATGAGCGAAGGCATGAGCGAATACTTATAAGCGAAAATGCAAACGGTAACGCGGCGTGTGCGAGCTAGCTAGTGCGGTGCTGGCATCAAAGTTCGAGCTAGTCCCGAGGCGTAGGCCGACTCGGTCACGCCAGCGATGCATGGTTTGGTGAATAGTGCGCGCGAAGGTTGGCGAAGCCACGTTAGCGGTAACGGGCGAGCAACAGCTGCTGTTGTACGTGGTGTTGTAGCGCGCGATAAGGAATGTCGAGAAAAATCCTTACACTACCCCCCACCCCTCCCCCCCCCCCCCCCCCTCCCCCTCCCCCTCAAGAAGCCCCCTCCGCTACGCGAGTGCGGAAACCCCGGCTCCTTAGGTACACTTGCAGGGCAGGGTGGTTTTCGATGTTGGCCAATGGCACCCAGCTGTTCTCTGTTGGAGTGCGGTCATTCCAGCGAACGAGGAACTCAATCCTCCGAATTCCCGTGGGGTGACGAATCCGATGGCTCATAATTTTTTCGGGGTCGATGATCGGCTCCGATGCAGGGCGAGTCATGGATGGTGGGCGGTGGCGTGGCAGTTGGCTTGTGGTGGCGATATATGGGCGAAGCAGGCTGACGTGGAACGATGGGCTGATGTACCAGTCTGTCGGTAGCAGGAGATGGGCGGTAACTGGGGTGATCATGTGGCTGATTTGAAACGGTCCAGAGTAGCGCGGTCGAAGTTTCGGTACAACGGGCAGGCGCGAATTCTGTGTGTCGAGCAGTACATAATCCCCTCACTGGTATGTTACTGGGCGGCGGTCGCGGTCAGCGTTCCTCTTAGCGATGACATTTGCATATTTTATTGCTTATGCTGCGCACGTCTGGGCAGCTTGCAGAATCTCGGCGAACTGTTGTGCGCGTGGCGTTGGGTTGTCCGGGCTCTGCGTCATGGGCACTGTACGGTTTTGCCCGTAGTTCAGGTAAAACGGGGACTGCTGCGTTGTCGCTGACGTGGCATTGTTGTAGGCAAACTCGATCAGCGGCAACTGCTGCTCCTAGGTTGTCGGGTCGTCGCACGTGGCACGAATCAGCTGCTCCATGGTCTGGTTCGTTCGCTCCGTCTGATCGTCGGTCTCGGGGTGGTACGACGAATAGAAACTGTAGCCGGGTCCCGAACTGTCAAACTTATATGCTATAGTCTGTGTAGGCTGTAGTGGGGTAGCTCATATGGGGTACAGCACATTTAGGGTTTCCTACTTGTACCCACATTGCTGCTAGTTTCCACATTCTCGTTTCCTATCTTTCACATGGTTTCAGAGCAGGTTCCCTAGTGGGAACACTTTTTTTTTCCTAAGGGCCCACCAATGATTTTTTCTCCTGCGCTGCCCAAAGCGCGCTGCCACGCCTGCCTGCCCTGTAGTGCGCCTCGCGCCTGCCTCACCCGCGCCCTAGCGCGCCCTGCCTTACGCGCGCCTGCCCTAAGCGCGCGTTCGCGCGTCTGCCCTACCCGCGCCGTCGCGCGCCCGCCCTACCTGCAGCCGCCGTCGCGCGCCTGCCCTACCCTGCCGCTCGTCGCGGCCCTGCCCTACCTGCTCGTCGCGGCCCTGCCCCACCCGCCCGTCGCGACCCTGCCCTACCCGCCGTCGCGGCCCTGCCCTACCCGCCGTCGCGGCCCGGCTCTACCCGCCGTCGCAGCCCTGCCCTGCCTCCGCCCGTCGAGCGCCGGCCCTACCCGCCCGTCGAGCGTCGGCAGCCGCCAGTCGGGCGCCTGCCCTACCCGCGCCAGTCGCGCGCCTGCCCTACCCGCCGCCGGTGGCACCTGCCCTACCCGCCCCTGGTGAGCACCTGCCCTACCCGCGCTACCCGCGCACCTGCCCTACAAGCGCGCTGCCGCGCCTGCCTGCCTGCCGAGCCGCGCCTTCCAGCTGAGCCACGCCGCCCAGCCGAGCCGCGCCGCCCAGCCGAGCCGCGCCGCCCAGCCGAGCCGCGCCGCTCTGCCGAGCCGCGCCGCTCCGCCGAGCCGCGCCGCCCTGCCCGCGCTGCTCCTCCTGCTACAGCTGTTACTGCTGCTACTGCTGCTACTGCCGCCATGGCTAGCCCTACTGTTCTTACCTTCGATGCTGAGGGCCGTGCGGTCGATTTTGACGTTTGGGTAGATGACCTGCAGCTCTTTCTTCAGTGCGACTCTAGGGACGGAGTCTCGCTTTTCGATCACATGTCCGGCGCCTCTGTTGCACCTGCTGCCACTGCTGACAGTACGGTTCGCTCGCAGTGGACTACTCGTGACGCTGTTGCTCGCCTTGCTGTTCGTGGTCACCAGCCGTCTGCTGAGCACGCGCACTTTGGCCAGTACAAGACTGCTAAGTCTTTGTATGACGCAGTCGTCGCGCGCTACTCCTCCCCTACAACTGCTGCCCTCAGCCGCCTCATGCTGCCGTACTTGTTCCCTGACCTGGCCGCCTTTGCCACAGTCGCTGACCTCATCACTCACCTCCGCACTAGTGACACCCACTACCGCGCAGCGCTTCCCTCCGAGTTTCGCGCCAAGAACCCCCCCCCCCCATGTACATCACCCTCTTCTACCTCGTCACCCGTCTCCTTGACTCTCTTCGCTCAGTCAGGGACCACTTTCTCTCTCTTTTCCCCACCGAGCTCACCATTGACCTGCTCGAGGAGCGCCTCACTGCAGCTGAGACTAGTATAGTCGCTGTAGGTGCTTCTCGCGGTGACCCTCACCTCCCTTTCTTTGAGGGGTGTTCCCCCGTTCCCCTTTTGCCCTCTGTTTCTTCTGCTGCTGCTGTCGACCTCGTTGGCACCGAGGAGGTCGGGGCTGCGTCTGCTCCTAGTGGGAGGCACCGCAGCGGCAAGGGCAAGGGGGGCAAGGGTGGTGGAGGGGACGGCGGGGGCGGTGGTGGTGGCGGTGGAGGAGGCGGAGGGTGTGGGGGTGGAGGTGGAGGTGGTGGCGGGAGTGGGGGCGTAGGTGGCGGCGGTGGAGGCAGCGGCAGCGGCGGTTGGGGTGGCGGCAGCGGTGGTGGTGGTAGGGGTGGAGCCGCGCAGCTTCGTGAGTGGTACGCTGGGCGTGGGAGGTCTGGGGGTGCTGGTCCCTGCACTTACGTTCTCCGCACCGGTGAGTGCCGTGGGGAGACGTGCGGGCTGCCACACACGACGCAGCGCTGTTTCGGTCGCCTGTCTGACGCCTGGCGCGCACAGTTTCCTAACGCCGCTGAGCTCCCTCGCTGGGCTGATCTGCTTAGGTCTCGTGTTGATATCTTTGCTCTTGACTATGATGCTATCCTTGCTGCCATGTATGCTGTGACTATTAGTGCTGAGGGTGACTGTTACCTGCGTGTGCCGCCCGACCCAGGTATAGAGGCTGCTGCTCTAGGTACTTGTGAGTCTGCTGCTCTAGGTGCTGGTGAGCCTGCTGCCCTAGGTGCTGGTGAGGCTGCTGCTCTAGGTGCTAGTGAGTCAGCTCTCCCTGGTACTGCGCCTGCTGAGGCCTTGCAGACCTTCACACTTTACTCAGGTGCCTCCCGCTCCTTCTTTCGCGACAGCACCACACTCACGCCGCTCAGTCGGCCGGTTGCAGTCTCCCTGGCGGACCCCTCTGGGGGCCCAGTCATTGCACACTCCTCCACGGTTCTGCCGTGTCCGGCGGTCCCGTCTGGCTCACTGTCAGGTCTTCACCTCCCCTCGTTCTCTACGAACTTGGTGAGTGGAGCTGACCTCCAGGATGTGTGGGTTGACCAGTTCACTCCTGGAGGTCAGCGTGTGACCCACTGTACGTGCTCCCGGACTGGCCGGCACCTGGCCACGTTCACCCGAGCGCCTGGCTCGAGTCTGTACACACTCACTACTGAGTCCCCTCAGGTAGCTGCGTCTGCGTCAGGTCAGCTAGCGGCCCCCTGCTCGTGTCGCGCTCTGTCGCACCAGACCGTCCTTTGGCACCACCGTCTTGGTCACCCCTCGGTGCAGCGCCTCCGTGGCATGCACCGACGTCTCCTTGTCTCTGGACTTCCAGAGACTCTGCCTCCTCTACCACCATCGCCTGCCCCTCCCTGCCTTCCCTGTGTCGAGGGGCGGCAGCGCGCCGCTCCTCACTCCTCCTCGTTCCCCCCGACGACTGCTCCCCTTAAGACCCTCCACATGGACGTGTGGGGCCCAGACCGCGTCCGTGGACAGGACCGCGAGCGGTACTTTTTGCTGGTCGTTGACGACTACACGCGTTACACCACAGTCTTCCCCTTGCGCACCAAGGGTGAGGTCCCTGATGTTTTGATCCCTTGGATCCGCGCTGCCCATCTCCAGCTCCGCGAGCGATTCGAGACGGACTTTCCCGTCCTGCGTCTGCACTCTGACAGAGGTGGTGAGTTTGCCTCTGACTTTCTGCGGGACTTTTGTCGTGGGGAGGGCATTCGCCAGACGTTCATGGTCCCGGCCTCACCGCAGCAGAATGGGATTGCTGAGCGCCGCATTGGCTTAGTCATGGAGGTCGCTCGTACCTCCATGGTCCATGCGGCTGCCCCCCATTTTCTGTGGCCGTTTGCGGTCCGATACGCTGCGCATCAGCTCAACCTCTGGGCCCGTGTCTCCGTGCCGGAGACCTCGCCCACACGGTGGTGGACGGGGAAGGTTGGCGATGCGTCGGTGTTCCGGGTCTGGGGTTCTCGTGCCTTTGTCCGCGATACTACCGCGGACAAGCTCTCCGCCCGCGCTATTCCCTGCGTCTTCCTTGGCTTTGTCCCTGACGCGCCTGGCTGGCAGTTTTACCACCCCACCTCGCGCCATGTCCTGCCCTCTCAGGACGTCACGTTCGACGAGTCGGTTCCCTTTTACCGTCTCTTCCCCTACCGCACTGCCTCTCTCCCCCCCCCGCCGCTCTTCCTTGCACCAGGTCCTCCTCCGGTAGACCCCCTCCCCCCTCAGGGTCCTGCTCCCTCAGGTGTGTCTCAGGTAGACGCTGTCGAGCCTGTCGAGGTAGCGGTTGACTCTGGTGCTGCTCCTGGGGGTGCTGCTGCTGGGGGTGCTGAGCTTGAGCGTGCGGAGCCTGGGGGTGCTGAGCCTGAGCGTGTGGAGTCTGGGGGTGCTGAGCCTGAGCGTGTGGAGTCTGGGGGTGCTGAGCCTGGGGCTGCTGAGTCTGAGGGTGCTGAGCCTGGGGGTGCTGAGCCTGGGGGTGCTGAGCCTGAGGGTACTGAGCCTGCGGTTGCTGAGACTGGGGGTGCTGAGTCTGCTGGAGTTCCTGCAGGTGCCTCGTCTCGGCAGGAGCCTCTCTCTCCACCGCAGCTGCGCGAGTGGTTTGCTCGCCGCTGGAGACTCCAGCGAGGAGCTGCTGGGGCTGGGGGGCCTGCCGCTGGAGCCCCTGGAGCTGGGGCTGCTAGTGCTACTGGAGCTGGGGGTGCTGCCGGCGTTGGCGCTGGAGCTGCTGGAGTTACTGAAGCCGCTGGTCCCGGAGGTGCTCGTACTGGAGGTACTGGAGCTGCTGGAGCTGGTGGAGCTGGTGGTGTTGCAGGAGTTGGAGCTGGAGGTACTGGAGCTGCTGGAGCTGGGGGTGCTGTTGGAGCTGGAGCTGCTGGAGGTGCTGGAGCTGGTGGTACTGCTGGCGTTGGAGCTGGAGACCCTGGAGCTGGGGGTACTGGTGCTGGCGGTGCAGATTCTAGAGGCGTTGTGCAGCCGCGACCGTACTTCGTTCCGCTGCTTCAGCAGGTTCTTGGTCTCCCGCCTTCTACTGGCCTTCCTCCTCCCTTACTGTGTCCACCGCCTGCCAGTCCCAGTCGCAATTACAGCCAGCCTCCCCACTGCCTGCTCCTTCTCCCTACGCTGGGTCGACAGGAGGTCTTGCGGAGCGTCGTGAGCCTGAGTCTCGTCCTGCGTCGCCTGTTCGCGCTGTTCGCACTGGTCGTCGTGTTCCGCGTCAGCGTCCTCCTGCTGTCCCAGGCACGCACCAGATGGCACTTCGTCCTTCCACTGCCCCAAAGCGTGTCCCTCTGCCGTCTCCTCCTGCGTCCTCTCTTCCTGACGTTGCTGACCCACCGTCAGACCTTGCTCGTGCTGCCAGTCCTACTGTCACGCGTCTTCTCGCTATTGTTGTCACTGACCCTTCGTTTGAGTCCACTACTGCGTCTGCCCTAGTTGCTGAGCTTGTTGACTTTGCTACCGCCTGTCGTCTAGACTACGCCGCTAGTCTTGTTGCTGAGTCTGAGTCTGTCTGTCCTCCGTCCGTCGGGGGTGAGTGTGCTCTTGGCACGGACGTCCTTGAGGATAGGCAGGAGGAGTTTGAGTGTTTTGCCGCTGCTTTACCTCATCTCGTGTCCATGCTGCTTGCACCTGAGGGAGACCCGGATGCACCAGACATCCCGACCCCGCGCTCTTACGCAGAGGCGATAGAGGGTCCCTACTCCTCTCAGTGGCAGACATCCATGGACGCAGAGATGGCTTCCTAGAAGTCCACAGGCACCTACGTCGACGAGGTTCCCCCACCTGGGGCGAACATCGTCAGTGGCATGTGGATTTTCAGGGTGAAGCGGCCGCCGGGTTCTCCGCCTGTCTTCAAGGCGCGTTACGTTGCACGAGGCTTCACTCAGCGAGAGGGAATTGACTTCTTCCAGACCTTCTCCCCTACCCCGAAGATGACCACTCTTCGGGTGCTGCTTCACTGGGTCGTTTCCTGCTGGTACCCAGTGGAGCCTCTAGCGGCCAGTCTACGGTCTCCGCCAGACGCCCAGAGAGTGGCACAACACACTGAGGACGACTCTTGCGGCTCTTGGCTTTGCTCCTTCCACTGCTGACCCGTCGCTGTTTCTACGCACCGACACCTCTCTGCCGCCGTTCTACGTCCTCGTGTACGTCGACGACTTGGTCTTTGCTACTGCTGACACTGAGGGACTCGCCCACGTGAAGTCGGAGCTGCAGAAGAGACACACGTGCACAGACATGGGATAGCTGCGCAGCTATCTTGGCTTACAGATCACCCGGGACAGAGCACAGCGCACCATTACCTTGACTCAGTCACACATGGTGCAGTAGGTCCTTCAGCGCTTCGGCTTCACGTACTCCTCGCCACAGTCCACTCCTCTGCCTACTCGCCACTCGCTCTCAGCTCTGCCTTCGGATGAGTCCGTAGAGCCGAGTGGCCCGTATCCAGAGCTTGTGGGCTGCCTCATGTACCTGATGACCTGCACTCAACCTGACCTTGCCTACCCTCTTAGCATCCTGTCACGCTATGTTGCTCCTGGGAGACACCGGAAGGAGCACATGGATGCCGCTAAGAGGGTGTTGCGCTACTTGTGCAGTACGTCGGGCATGGGGCTCGTGCTTGGAGGACGGGCTCGAGTTGCCCTTACTGGTCATGCAGACGCTTCTTGGGTTGACGAATTGGCTATGCAGCGGTCGTCACAGGGTTACCCCTTGAGCCTTGGCTCCGACTCTGTTTCGTGGCGGTCTACCCGCTCGTCTTCTGTTCTCAGCTCCAGCTGTGAGGCTGAGATCTACGCCACAACCATGGCTGCACAGGAGTTACGCTGGCTCACCTACCTGCTGACCGACCTGGGAGAGCCGCCTCGTTCTCCTCCAGTTCTGTACGTCGACAGCAAGGCCATGATTGCCTTGTGTTAGGAGCACAGACTGGAGCACAGAACGAAGCACATTGCTCTGCGCTACTTCCTTGCTCGAGAGTTGCAGCAGCGTGGTCAGCTTCGTCTTGCTTACGTGGCCACTCAGGCCAACACTGCTGATATCTTCACCAAGGCACTTCAGCCTTGTGATCATCAGCGTTTCTGTACTGTTCTAGGCCTTGTGCTCACTTGGCCTCACTTGCTCACTTCTTGACTTTGCTTGTATTGTGATCTCTATACATATACCTGCATGCTTACTCTTGCTAGGTTGTGATCACTGTATTGCTTGTTCTCCTTTATATAACTCTGCATGTGAACTGGCCTTGTGGCCATTTGCTTGTGCTCAGAATGCGTGGTGACTTCGTGATCCACCCCGAGCTTGCTTTGATTTTCTTGACTGGTCTTGTGACCTCTTGTTCTCCCCCACTTTGCCTATGGGGGTGTGTCAAACTTATGTGCTATAGTCTATGTAGGCTGTAGTGGGGTAGCTCATATGGGGTACAGCACATTTAGGGTTTCCTACTTGTACCCACATTGCTGCTAGTTTCCACATTCTCGTTTCCTATCTTTCACACGAACTGCTCCCAAAGGTTTTTCCAGAAGTTGCTTGTAAACTTCGTGTCGCGGCCGTTGATTATCGTGGCTGGTATCCCGTGCAGTCGAATGACGGTCGCGATGAACAGGCGTGCGGTTTCCTCGGCTGAGATGAGATCGATTTCTTGCACGCAGCGAAGTGGGCCATT
The DNA here is from genome assembly GCA_947471745.1 of Closterium sp. Naga37s-1. Taxonomy (NCBI): domain Eukaryota; kingdom Viridiplantae; phylum Streptophyta; class Zygnematophyceae; order Desmidiales; family Closteriaceae; genus Closterium; species Closterium sp. Naga37s-1. The sequence continues at coordinate 1,142,768 of CANJKZ010000888.1, forward strand.
TGCGTCAGTCGGTCAACGACAACCATAACCACGTCGTTACCCCCAGGGCTCGAAGGTAACCCCGTGACGAAATCCATGGTAATCTGCAGCCAGGTTCGCTCGGGCAGTGTATGAGAGTACGACGGCTTTGCTGGACTTTACTTGCTTGATTCTGCTTTATTATGCATCATCTAGCTTAGCTTTATTTTCTTATTCATGCTTTTGCTCGTTTTCCTTAGAGACTTTGCTTACTAAAATTTACTAGGTTGCGTGCACCGAATTCTAGGCTTTTCGATTGCCACCAAATTGCCTTCTACCGAATTCGGGAAGGACCCGTTCGGGATGCTTCGCGACCCGCGGAACCTTCTAGTAACACCCGGGTTACTGCCTTTGTGTTGAGCCTATATACAGCCTCGTGTTGTACCCAGGTGATCATATTATAATTTCTGAAACAGTTCCTTCGATTAACGCTCGGTAATCAGAGCGGGTTTTCACTCGAGGTCTTCAACCGCTAAAAACCGGCCTTAAAAAACCGCGGGGGCGACGACGAAAGCGCCGTTTCGAACACTCATATGATTTATTGGCGAAAAAGTTGGTATTACGATCGTCCGATCGAATCGCATCTGAACGGTCTAGAGAATTTCGCCCAAAAATGTTGGAATTTGGAGCGTCAGATCGAGTTTCTTCTCAACGGCCGAGATCGGACGCGAATTGCTAAGGGAGAATTGCGCAATATACAAAATCTGCGTTCGACGATTCTACAACCGATCCGCTTCGCAATGCGAAAACAATCCAACGAATTGAGGCGTTACTCGCGAACCAATCGGCAGCCGCCACAGCAGCAGCGAACACAGCAGCGAATGCAGCAGCGACAGCAGCAGCAGCAGCAGCAGCGGCGACACCGACAATTGTACATGCGACAACGGCAGCAGCTACAGCTAACCTCCAAGCAGCGAAGCCAAGGCAACCAGATGCGTTCGATCCTATAGTGAAGGGGAGCGACATCCGTCGATTCGTAGCTGAACTCGAGATTTACTTCGAAGCCGTTGGATGCACGACCCCCACCCAAGACGCGATGCGCATACAGCTTGCAGCAACACTGTTACGAGGCCCAGCTCTATAGTGGATTAACAACAAAATTGTCCAAGGCGAAGGGACATGGGCGCAGTTTCGGGCAGCATTGATCGAACAGTTCGACGCGTTGAATAGTAGCTACTATGGAACACGACGCAACCAGCCAAATAGTGGCATGGAGCGATCGGCACCACCCACGATTGCCGACCTGATGGAGAACGACAAGGGCGATGCGAAGCAGCGGTTAGAAAAACTGAGACGTGCGAATTTTGCGGCGCTATAGGACATCGTATCTTGGCGTGTGGGAAAATGGAGAAAGCACGTGCGGAGCTGGAGGGCAAGAATATTGCGGCACCCCCGAAGCAGAAAACAGACAACGTGGCGACTTCGGAGAGGGCGAAAAAATGAGAATATGATGGCGTGAATTTAAAACGTCACGACCAGCCGGCACCAGGTGAAATCGCCGAGACAAAAGGAGACTACGCGAATCAAGACCCTACACCGACCGGGAAACTCCAGCCGTACACCCCGACAAGTGAGAATTCGTTAAAGTTATCATATAAAGATACTTTAACTAAGAATATTACTTCTCGTGGTTTTAAAGCCTTTCTTAAGGGAGGGTCAGAAATTATACCGGTACCGGGTGAAATGGGGACCCCACTCTGGAGCGTTGATAAGGGTCGAGCGTTCCGTGGAGTTAATATTCCGTCCCAGCAGTACGGTGTTAAGGCTGCCTGCCGTTCCCCACGGGTGAAGCCTACACAGCTGCAAAGGCTTAGGGGAAGGTTCCAGGCCCAAACGAAGCTGAATCGGCCTCAGATAAATCCTTCTAACCCTACCCAGTTGAAAACTGACATTGAGTCGGCAGCTTCAAGCGCAGGACCTAGGGATGATATATTCGATCTGCCCTATGATCCCATATGCGAGACCATCTTCGGCTACTCGGAGCGGCAACAGCCACTACTCCTCAAGGTGCGCTGTAAAGGGTGACGCCTCAAGGCATTGGTGGACACTGGTGCATCCCACTCGGTGTGCGACCGCGGGACGTTGGAGAAAATTGAGGAGTCCTTGGAGGCGACCCGGTTCACAGCAACGATGGTGGATGGTACGAAGCTTCCCATCCACGACGAGTCAACGCTACAACTACAGATAGGCGCGTTGAGGTGGAAGCCAACATTGCCGATCACGAACATCAAGGGATTGGATTTCATCTTGGGGCGTGATTTTCTGAAGCGGTTCAACCCCGAGATCGACTAGGTCAGCCGGAAGGCGTGCATCTACTACAACGGGAAACGCGTGGAGCTGCGAAGCTGGACGGATACAGGGGATGTTCCTGAAACGACACTAGCACAATTTGAACGGACGGTGAACGAGAGTAACACTAGTTACTTAGCACTGGTGATGAGCAGCAGAGGAGGAGAACTCGAACTCGGAGCTACCTGCAGCAGTACAGGAGGTGTTAGCAGAATACAAGGACATCATGCCGGATGACCTGCCTGCAGGAGTACCTCCAGCCCGAACCCACGAACATGAGATCGTGGAGGAACTAGGTGCGAAACCAGTCTCCCGTGCACCATACCGCCTTAGTCCGACCGAACTGACAGACATGAAGAAACATATAGAGTATCTACTTCACAGAAAACTGATCCCCCCATCCACCTCTCCTTACGGCGCACCGGTTCTCTTCACTCCAAAGTCGGACGGTAGTTTACAAATGTGCATCGACTACCGGGCACTGAACAAACAGACAGTCAATAACAAATACCCCATACAACGCATAGACAATCTTCTATTCCAACTGCATGGTGCAACGGTGTTTTCGAAGCTGGACCTACGGTGGGGTTACTGGCAGTTCAAGATGGCAGACAACTCTATCCACAAGACGGCGTTCCGTACCTGATACGGCTCCTACGAATGCTTAGTGATACCGTTCGGACCCTGCAACGCACCAGCAACATTCCAAGCGGAGATGAACCACATCCTACGCCCCCTGCTGGACGAATGCGTAGTGGTGTACCTGGATGACATTCTCATCTACTCCAACAACATGAAGGAGCACGTGGAGCATCAGCGGAAATTCTTCGAGATGTTGTGGGAGAACAAGTTCTATGTGAAGCTGTCGAAAAACGACTTTGCATTGAAGAAGGTGCAATTTCTCGGGCACATGGTGAGTGCTGAGGGCGTACACGTGGACCCGCGGAAAATCGAAGCCGTCAAGAAGTGGAATGTACCGGAGAACGTCAAGGAGTTGCAGCAGTTCCTAGGCTTCGCCAATTACTACAACAGGTTCGTGCCACAGTACGCTAAGATAGCAGCGCCACTGACGAACTTACTGAAGAGAGATATGCCCTATAAATGGGATACTCCTCAACAGCAAGCCATGGAGCAGCTATAGACAGCACTGACTACTGCCCCAGTACTCATCCTACCGGATTCAGACAGAGATTACGTAGTGGAAGCATACACTAGTGACCAGGCAGTCAGAGCAGTATTGATGCAGGATCACGGACACGGTTTGCAGCCCATCACTTACCTTATTAAAAATCTACACGGAGCATAACTGAACTACCCAATCCATGAAAAGGAAGCCTTAGCGATAGTCACAGCCTTCAAGGCGTGGAGGTGTTACCTCGAGGGAGCCAAGACTACAGTTTATACCGACCAGTGCAGTCTCAAGTACCTTAAGTCGCAGCCTACGCTCTCACGACGACAGGTGCGGTGGATGGACTTCCTGGAAACCCACTTTCACAACGACATCGTCTACAAGCCAGGGCTACACAACAAGGCTGACGCACTGAGCCGCTCAGGGCACGTAGCAGGCATCCAGCTCGATGGGATGTACCCTCTGCTCAAGGGTCTATTCCAACATGGGTACTCCGTGGACGCAGATATCGTTACAGCATAGAAACAGAAGCTGTTACAATGGGAGAAAGACTTAGCTGTAAGGGAGGGTTCAGGAAAGATTTGGCTACCGAACTATGCCCCGCTCCGACATATCTTATTGGAGGAGTTTCACAACGTAGCATACGCGGGACATTTCGGAAGTAACAAGACGTTAGCGGGAATAGCAACGTATTACTACTAGCCCCGGATGGCAGCAGACGTGCAGCTGTTCGTCACCTCATGCGAAACGTGCCTGCGGATGAAGAGTAGCAAGCAGAAAAAAGCAGGGTTACTTCAGCCTCTACCCGTACCGGAGCAGCCATGGCAAGTCGTTAGCCTCGTGGTGATCGACAAGTTCTCTAAAATGGGACACTTCATTCCAACCAACGCCATGGCTACAGCTGAAGCAACTGCTCGCCTCTTCTTCGATCGCATCATCACCATCCACGGCATCCCCGCTACACTCATCTCGGACAGAGACCCAAAATCCGCAAGTAAGTTCTGGAGGGAATTCATGGGATTGTTGGGGACAAAACTTGCAATGTCTTCAGCATACCACCCCCAGACTGACGGGCAGACTGAGCGACTCAATCAGGTGGTTGAACAAATACTGCGCACAGCTTGCAAAGACGACATCAACCACTGGGATCTACAATTACCGACGCTTGCGTTCTCTTACAACAACGAGTCACATGCGGCCACAGGGAAATTGTCAAACTTATATGCTGTAGTCTGTGTAGGCTGTAGTGGGGTAGTTCATATAGGGTACAACACTTTTAGGTTTCCTACTTGTACCCACCTGCTTTCTAGTTCAGTTATTCGTTCCTTCACTATTCTGACATGGTATTCTGAGCAGGTTCCCTCGTGGGAACGTTTTTTTTAGGGCCCACCACGATTACAACTTTTTTTTTCCTGCCCTACCCGAAGCGCGCCTCACGCCTGCCTCACCTGCGCCGTCGCGCCCCCTGCCCTAGTGCCGCCCGTCGCGGCCCTGCCTCCTCGGCCCGACGCGGCCCTCCCCTAACGGCACGTCGCGGCCTCCTGCCTTCTCGGCCCGTCGCGGCCTTGCCCTGTCGCCGCCTCGTCGCGGCCCCGACCTAGCCGCCTAGTCGCGGCCCTGCCCTGCCGCCACCCGCGGCCCTGCCTTGCCGCCCGTCGCGGCCTACCCTAGCCGCCAGTCGCGGCCCTACCCTGCCGCCCCTCGTCGCGGCCCCGACCTTGCCGCTCGCCGCGGCCCCTGCCCTGCCGCTGTTCGTCGCGGCCCTGCTCTACCGCCGCCCAACCGCGGCCCTGCCCTGCTGCCGCCCTGTCGCGGCCCTGCTCTGCCGCCGACTCGTCGCGGCCCTGCCCTTTAGCCGCCCCAGTCGCGGCCCTGCTCTACCGCCGCCAAGTCACGGCCCTGCCCTACTGCCGCCCCAATCGCGGCCCTGACCTAACCGCCAGCTGCGGCCCTGCCCTGCACCCGCCCCTGGTAAGCACCCGCGCCGCCCGGCCGAGCCGCGCCGCCCAGCCGAGCCGCGCCGCCCTGCCGAGCCGCGCCACCCAGCCGAGCCGCGCCGCTCTGCCGAGCCGCGCCGCCCTGCCGAGCCGCGCCGCCCTACTGAGCTGCACTGCCCTGCCCGCACTGCTCCTGCTGCTACTGCTGTTTCTGCTGCCACTGCTGCTACTGCTGCTACTGCTGCTACTGCCGCTATGGCTAGCCCTAATGTTCTTACCTTTGATGCTGAGGGGCGTGCGGTTGACTTTGACGTGTGGGTTGACGACCTGCAGCTCTTTCTCCAGTGTGACTCTAAGGACGGAGTATCCCTTTTCGATCACACGTCCGGTGTCTCTCCTGCACCTGCTGCCACTGCTGACAGTACGGTTCGCTCGCAGTGGACCACTCGTGACGCTGTTGCTCGCCTTGCTGTTCGTAGTCACCTGCCGTCTGCTGAGCGCGCGCACTTTGGCCAGTACAAGACTGCTAAGTCTTTGTATGACACTGTCGTAGCGCGCTACTCCTCCCCTGCCACTGCTGCCCTCAGCCGCCTCATGCTGCCGTACCTGTTCGCTGACCTTGCTGCCTTTGCCACAGTCGCTGACCTCATTACTCACCTCCGCACTAGTGACGCCCGCTACCGCGCTGCGCTTCCCACTGAGTTCTGTGCCAAGAACCCCCCCCCCATGTACATCACCCTCTACTACCTAGTCACCCGTCTCCCTGACTCCCTTGCTTCAGTTAGGGACCACTTCTCTCCCTTTGCCCCACCGAGCTCACCGTCGACCTGCTAGAGGAGCGCCTCACTGCAGCTGAGAAGAGTATCGTTGCTATAGGTGCTTCTCGCGGCTACCCTCGTGCCCCTTTCTTTGAGGGGTGTTCCCCTGTCCCCCTTCTCCCCTCTGTTGCTTCTGCTGCTGCTGTCGACCTCGTTGGCACTGAGGAGGTCGGGGCTGCGTCTGCTCCTAGTGGGAGGCGCCGCAACAGGAAGGGCAAGGGGGGCAAGGGTGGTGGAGGGGACGGTGGGGGCGGCGGTGGAGGCGGTGGAGGAGGCGGAGGGGGTGGCGTTGGAGGTGGGGGTGGTGGCGGGGGTGGGGGCTTCGGTGGCGGAGGTGGGGGTGGTGGAGGCAGTGGCAGCGGCGTTGGAGGCGGCGGCAACGGTGGTGGAGGTGGCGGCGGCAGTGGTGCTGGTCGAGGTGGAGCCGCGCAGCGTGGAGGCTTTGGTGGTAGCCAGCACCAGCAGCAGCCGCGTTCCCGTGAGACCCCGTTGGCCCAGCAGCTTCGTGAGTGGTACGCTGGGCGTGGGAGGTCTGGGGGTGCTGGTCCCTGCACTTACGTTCTTCGCACCGGCGGGCGCCGTGGGGAGACGTGCGGAGGGCCACACACTACGCAGCGCTGCTTCGGTCGCCTGACTGACGCCTGGCGCACCCAGTTTCCTGACGCTGTTGAGCTCCCTCGCTGGGGTGATCTGCTTAAGCAGAATGTTGCTATCTTTGATCTTGATTTTGATGCTATCCTTGCTGCCATATATGCTGTGACTGATAGTGCTGAGGGTGACTGTTACCTGTGTGTACCGCCCGACCCGGGCATTGAGGCAGCTGCTCTAGGTGCTAGTGAGTCTGCTGCTCCAGGTGCTAGTGAGTCTGCTGCTCCAGGTGCTAGTGAGTCTGCTGCTCCAGGTGCTGGTGAGTCTGCTCTCTCTGGTACTGCACCTACTGAGGCCTTGCACACTTTCACACTTGACTCTGGTGCTTCGCGCTCCTTCTTTCGCGACAGCACCACACTCACGCCGCTCAGTCGGCCGGTCGCAGTCTCCCTGGCTGACCCCTCTGGGGGTCCAGTCCTTGCTCACTCCTCCACGGTTTTACCGTGTCCTGCGGCCCCGTCGGGCTTGCTGTCGGGACTCCACCTCCCTTCGTTCTCTACGAACCTGGTGAGTGGAGCTGACCTCCAGGACATGTGGGTTGACCAGTTCACCCCTGGAGGTCAGCGTCTGACCCACTGCACTTGCTCTCGGACGGGCCGCCACCTGGCCACGTTCACCCGTCGGGTTGGGTCGAGTCTGTACACACTGACTACTGCGTCTCCTCCGGTTACTGCGTCTGGTCAGGTAGCCGCGTCTGGTCAGGTTTTTGCTGCCGCGTCCAGGTCTAGTCCGGAGTCTGCCCCCTGCTCGTGTCGTCCTTTGTCACACGAGACTCTCCTTTGGCACCACCGCCTTGGTCACCCCTCCCTGCCTCGTCTTCGAGGTATGGCCTCTCGTACCCTTGTTTCTGGTCTCCCCCAGTCCCTCCCTCCCCTTCCTCCGGGGCCGGCCCCTACCTGTGTTTTTTGTGTTGAGGGCCGGCAGCGCGCCGCTCCTCACTCCTCCGAGTTCCCTCCGACAGAGGCTCCCCTGCAGACTCTCCACATGGACGTGTGGGGCCCAGCCCGCGTCCGTGGACAGGGTCACGAGCGCTACTTCCTGCTGGTAGTTGACGACTACTCGCGTTACACCACAGTCGTCCCCTTGCGCCGCAAGGGTGAGGTCACTGAGGTGTTGATCGACTGGATCCGCGGTGCCCGTCGCCAGCTCAGCGAGACTTTCGGCTCGGACTTTCCTGTTCTGCGTCTGCACTCAGACAGGGGTGGTGAGTTTTCCTCCGACCTTCTGAGGGCTTTCTGTCGTGCGGAGGGCATCCGCCAGACGTTCACGCTTCCGGCCTCCCCACAGCAAAATGGGATTGCTGAGCGCCGCATTGGCATGGTCATGGACGTCGCTCGTACGTCCATGATCCATACGGCGACTCCCCATTTTCTGTGGCCGTTCGTGGTTCAGTACGCTGCGCATCAGATCATCCTTCAGCAGCGTGTCTCCTTGCCGGAGACCACACCTACTCTGCGGTGGACGGGGAAGGTTGGCGATGCGTCTGTGTTCCGTGTCTGGGGATCTCGAGCTTTTGTCCGCGATTCTTCCGCGGACAAGCTGTCCTCCCGTGCTGTTCCCTGCTTCTTCCTTGGCTTCCCCCCTGACGCGCCTGGGTGGCAGTTTTACCACCCCACCACGCGTCGTGTTCTGTCCTCTCAGGACGTCACGTTTGACGAGTCGGTATCTTACTACCGTCTCTTTCCCTACCGCACTGCTCCTCTCCCCCCCCCGCCGCTCTTCCTAGCACCAGGTGCTCCTCCGGTAGACCCCCTCCCCCCTCAGGGTCCTGCCCCCTCAGGTGTGTCCCAGGTAGACCCTGTCGAGCCTGTTGAGGTAGCTGTCGACTCTGGTACTGCTAGGGGTGCTGAGCCTGCGGGTGCGGGTGTGGGGCCTGGGGGTGCTGAGCCTGAGGGTGCGGAGCCTGGGGGTGCTGAGACTGAGCGTGTGGAGACTGGGGGTACTGAGCCTGGGGGTACTGCGTCTGGGGGTGCTGAGCCTGAGCGTGCTGAGTCTGGAGGTCCTCCAGGTGTCTTGTCACGGCGGGAGTCCCTCTCTCCACAGCAGCTGCGGGAGTGGTACGCTCGGCGCTGTCGCCGTGTTGTTGGAGCTGCTGGAGTTGGAGCTGCTGGAGGTCCTGCTGGAGCTGCTGGGGGCGCTGGAGCCGCTGGTCCCGGAGGTGCTCACACTGGAGGTGCTGGAGCTACTGGAGTTGGAGCTGCTGGAGGTCATGCTGGTGCTGGAGCTGCTGGAGGTGCTGGAGCCGCTGGTCCCGGAGGTGCTCGTACTGGAGGTACTGGAGCTGCTGGAGCTGGTGGTGCTGCGGGAGGTTGAGCTGCTGCTGCTGGTGGTGCTGCGGGAGTTGGAGCGGCTGCTACTGGAGGTGCTGCTGGTGCTGGAGCTGTTGCTGCTGGAGGTGCTGCTGGAGCTGGAGCTGCTAGAGGTGCTGCAGCTGGTGGTGCTGCGGGAGTTGTAGCTGGAGACCCTGGAGCTGGGGGTACTGGTGCTGTCTCTGCTGGTTCTAGAGGCGCTGCGCGGCCGCAGCCGTACTACATTCCGCTCCTTCAACAGGTTCTTGGCCTCCCGCCTTCTGCTGGTCCTCCTCCTCCCTTACTGAGTCCACCGCCTGTCCAGCCGCAGTCGCAGTTACAGCCAGCCTCTCCACTGCCTGGTCCTTCTCCTTACTCTGGACCGACTAGAGGTCTTACGGAGCGTCGTGCGCCTGAGTCTCGTCCTGCGTCGCCTGCGTCTCGTCCTGAGTCGCCTGTTCGCGCTGTCCGCACTGGTCGTGTTCTGCGTCAGCGTCCTCCTCCTGTCCCTGGCACTCACTATATGACTCTGCGTCCTTCCACTGCTCCACAGCGTGTCCCTCTGCCGTCTCCTCCTGCGTCCTCTCTTCCTGACGGTCCGGACCCGGAGTCTGACTCCCTTCATGCTGCTAGTCCTACTGTCACGCGTTTCCTGGCCACTGTTGTCACTGACCCTTCGTTTGAGTCCACTGCTGCGTCTAAGCTTGTTGACTTTGCTGCCGCCTGTCGTCTAGACTACGCCGCTAGACTTGTTGCTGAGTCTGAGTCTGAGTCTGTCTGTCCTCCGTCCGTCGGGGGTGAGTGTGCTCTTGGCACGGACGTCCTTGAGGACAGACAAGAGGACTTTGAGTGCTTTGCCGCTGCTTTACCTCATCTCGTGTCCATGCTGCTTGCCCCTGAGGGAGACCCGGATGCACCAGACATCCCGACTCCGCGCTCTTACGCAGAGGCGATAGAGGGTCCCTACTCCTCTCAGTGGCAGACAGCCATGGACGCAGAGATGGCTTCCTGGAAGTCCACAGGCACCTACGTCGACGAGGTTCCCCCGCCTGGGGCGAACATCGTCAGTGGCATGTGGATTTTCAGGGTGAAGCGGCCGCCGGGTTCTCCGCCTGTCTTCAAGGCGCGTTACGTTGCATGAGGCTTCAGTCAGCGAGAGGGAGTTGACTTCTTCCAAACCTTCTCCCCTACCCCGAAGATGACCACTCTTCGGGTTCTGCTGCACGTCGCCGCTCAGCGTGACTACGAGCTTCACTCTCTTGACTTCAGCACTGCTTTCCTACAGGGCAGCCTGCACAAGGAGATCTGGCTGCGCCGCCCACCCGGCTTCACTGGGTCGTTTCCTGCTGGTACCCAGTGGAGCCTCCGGCGGCCAGTCTACGGTCTCCGCCAGGCGCCCCGTGAGTGGCACGACACACTGAGGACGACTCTTGCTGCTCTTGGGTTTGCTCCTTCTACTGCTGACCCGTCGCTGTTTCTACACACCGACACCACTCTACCGCCGTTCTACGTTCTCGTGTACGTAGACGACTTGGTCTTTGCTACTTCTGACACCGAGGGACTCGCCCACGTGAAGTCGGAGCTGCAGAAGAGACACACGTGCACAGACCTGGGTGAGCTGACAAGCTACCTTGGCTTGCGGATCACCCGGGACTGAGCACAGCGCACCATTACCTTGACTCGGTCACACATGGTGCAGAAGGTGTCAGAATGTTATAATTGTCTAGCCTGCAGTGGGGTACTCCATAGTGAGTACAACCCAATTAGGGTTTGCTATATGTATCCAACTGCTTGCTAGTGAAACCCTCTCTTTCTTGTTCTAAACTTTCTGCTCGTACTTCTGACATGGTTTCAGAGCAGGTCGACCCCCTTGGGTCGATCCTGTGGGTGGGCCCACCACCTAACTGCTTCCGCTGCTCTACTGCTGTCTCGCGCCCCGGGCGCGCGACCCTTTCTTCCTGCCGTGCGCTCGGAGCGCGCGGCGTTTTTCATCCCGCCGTGCGCTCGGGGCTTGCGGCGGTTTTCTGCCCGCCGTGCTTCGCGCGGCGGTTTTCTGCCCGCCATGCGCTCGGGACGCGTGGCGGTTTCGCGTTCTGTCGCGGCGCCCCCCCGTCGACCCGCGCGCCCGTCCCTGTCGACCTACGCGCGGCTCCCCGTCGCCCTTCGCGGCGGCCCCGTCCACCCGCGCGCGGCTCCCCGTCGCCCTTCGCGGCGGCTCCGTCGACCCGCGCGCAGCTCCCCGTCGCCCTTCGCGGCGGCCCCGTTGACCCGCGCGTCGCCCTGCGCCCCCCCCTCCGCGCACACCGGAGTTCGCTTTCCGCACACCCGAGTTCGCTTCTCGCACGCATGTGCACGCTTCGCGCACGCCTGAGCTCGCTTACCGCACACTCAGGGTATGGGGGTGACGGGTATGGGGGTGGCGGGTGTGTGAGCCGTCCCCTGCTCCTCCTCCTCCTCCGTCTCCCACTGCTGCAGCTGCCGCTGAGGGGGGTGGGAGTGTGGGAGCCGAGGGGAGTGGCGCTCAGGGGGTGACGTAGAAGTGGAGTTAGGGGTGAAGCAGGGGGTGTGTGTCAAGGGGGTGGGACTGTTTGGGGAGGCTGAGAGGAGGCTGCCGTCTTGTCGTCCGCAACACCTGTAGTCCGGGGCGCTGTCCTGGTAGCCCAGAGAGCCTGCTGCGCCTGTCGCCCGTGGGTCCGTTGCTCCTGCCGCTCCTCGTAGCCGCCGAGCCAGTTACTCCAGTAGTCCAGGGCTCTGTCCTGGTAGTCACTGTGCCAGCAGCTCCTGTTGCCCGTGTGTCTGCAGCTTCAGCCGTCGTCTCCCATCTTCTCTCCTCTCACAGTCCCTCCTCCTCCTCACTTTCCCGCTGTGACTACCACTAGCTTTGCTTATAATTGTGAACTACTGCTATGCCTGCTCATTGTGCTGATTACACCCCACTTTGGCTATGGGGGTGTGTCAGAATGTTATAATTGTCTAGCCTGCAGTGGGGTACTCCATAGTGAGTACAGCCCAATTAGGGTTTGCTATATGTATCCAACTGCTTGCTAGTGAAACCCTCTCTTTCTTGTTCTAAACTTTCTGCTCGTACTTCTGACAGCAGGTCCTTCATCGCTTCCACTTCAGTCCACTCCTCTGTCTACTGGTCACTCGCTCTCAGCTCCACCTTCGGACGAGTCCGTAGAGCCGAGTGGCCCATATCCAGAGCTTGTGGGCTGCCTCATGTACCTGATGACCTGCACTCGACCTGACCTTGCCTACCCTCTTAGCATTCTAGCACGCTATGTCGCTCTTGGCAGACACAGGAAGGAGCACATGGATGCTGCTAAGAGGGTGTTGCGCTACTTGTGCAGTACGTCGGGCATGGGGCTCGTGCTTGGAGGACGGGCTCGATTTGTCCTCACTGGTCACGCAGACGCTTCCTGGGCTCACGACTTGGCTACGCAGCGGTCGTCACAGCGTTACACCTTCAGCCTTGGCTCCGGCTCTGTTTCTTGGCGGTCTACCCGCTCTTCTTCTGTTCTCAGCTCCAGTTGTGAGGCTGAGATCTACGCCACAACCATGGCTGCACAGGAGTTACGCTGGCTCACCTACCTGCTGACCGACCTGGGAGAGCCGCCTCGTTCTCCTCCAGTGCTGTACGTTGACAACAAGGCCATGATTGCCTTGTGTCAGGAGCACAGACTGGAGCACAGAACGAAGCACATCGCTCTGCGCTACTTCCTTGCTCGAGAGTTGAAGCAGCGTGGTCAGCTTCGTCTTGCTTACGTGGCCACTCGGGCCAACACTGCTGATGTGTTCACCAAGGCGCTTCAGCCTTGTGATCATCAGCGTTTCTGTACTGTTCTAGGCCTTGTGCCTACTATGCCTCACTTGCTTACCTCTTGACTCTGTTTGTACTGTGATCTCTATACATATACCTGCATGCTTACACTTGCTAGGTTGTGATCACTGTATTGCTTGTTCTCGTTTATATAACTTTGCATGTGAACTGGCCTTGTGGCCATTTGCTTGTGCTCAGAATGCGTGGTGACGTCGTGATCGACCCTGAGCTTGCTTTGCCTTTCTTGACTGGTCTTGTGACCTCTTGTTCTCCCCCACTTTGCCTATGAGGGTGTGTCAAACTTATATGCTATAGTCTGTGTAGGCTGTAGTGGGGTAGTTCATATAGGGTACAACACTTTTAGGTTTCCTACTTGTACCCACCTGCTTTCTAGTTCAGTCATTCGTTCCATCACTATTCTGACAGAAATCCCCTTTCTTCCTGTGTTATGGACGGGAACCACTGTTAGAAAGAAGAAGTAGAAAGTTTAGAACAAGAAAGAGGAGTTTCACTAGCAAGCAGTTGGATACATATAGCAATCCCTAATTGGGCTGTGCTCATTATGGAGTACCCCACTGCAGGCTAGACAATTATAACATTCTGACACACCCCCATAGCCAAAGTGGGGTGTAATCAGCACAATGAGCAGGCATAGCAGTAGTTCACAATTATAAGCAAAGCTAGTGGTAGTCACAGCGGGCAAGTGAGGAGGAGGAGGGACTGTGAGAGGAGAGAAGATGGGAGACGACAACTGAAGCTGCAGACACACGGGCAACAGGAGCTGCTAGCACAGTGGCTACCAGGACAGAGCCCCGGACTACTGGAGTAACTGGCTCGGCGGCTACGAGGAGCGGCAGGAGCAACGGACCCACGGGCGACAGGCGCAGCAGGCTCTCTGGGCTACCAGGACAGCGCCTCGGACTACAGGTGCTGCGGACGACAAGACGGCAGCCTCCTCTCAGCCTCCCCAAACAGTCCCACCCCCTTGACACACACCCCCTGCTTCACCCCTAACTCCACTTCCACGTCACCCCCCTAGCGCCACTCCCCTCGGCTCCCACACTCCCACCCCCCTCAGCGGCAGCTGCAGCAGTGGGAGACGGAGGAGGAGGAGGAGCAGGGGACGGCTCACACACCCGCCACCCCCATACCCGTCACCCCCATACCCTGAGTGTGCGGTAAGCGAGCTCAGGTGTGCGCGAAGCGTGCACATGCGTGCGGGAAGCGAACTCGGGTGTGCGGAAAGCGAACTCCGGTGTGCGCGGAGGGGGGGCCGCAGGGCGACGCGCGGGTCGACGGGGCCGCCGCGAAGGGTGACGGGGAGCTGCTCGCGGGTCGACGGAGCCGCCGCAAAGGGCGACGGGGAGCCGCGCGCGGGTGGACGGGGCCGCCGCGAAGGGCGACGGGGAGCCGCGCGTAGGTCGACGGGGACGGGCGCGCGGGTCGACGGGGGGGCGCCGCGACGGAACGCGAAACCGCCACGCGTCCCGAGCGCATGGCAGGCAGAAAACCACCGCGCGAAGCAGGAAACCGCCGCGCGCCTCGGGGCGCACGGCGGGCAGAAAACCGCCGCACGCCCCGAGCGCACGGCGGGATGAAAAACGCCGCGCGCTCCGAGCGCGCGGCAGGAAGAAAGGGTCGCTCGCCCGGGGCGCGAGACAGCAGTAGAGCAGCGGAAGCAGTTAGGTGGTGGGCCCACCCACAGGATTGACCCAAGGGGGTCGACCTGCTCTGAAACCATGTCAGAAGTACGAGCAAAAAGTTTAGAACAAGAAAGAGGAGTTTCACTAGCAAGCAGTTGGATACATATAGCAAACCCTAATTGGGCTGTACTCATTATGGAGTACCCCACTGCAGGCTAGACAATTATAACATTCTGACAACCACTTACACCACAACAGCCAACCACACCGGCACATGTCCAGGCCGCACATGACTTCGTCACCACCATGCAGCAGCTATGGGAGAAGACTCAACGACGTCTCACCACGATGCAGAACTCCAAGAAGCAGTATGGCGATCGACAGCGACGTGATCACTTAGTAGCAGTCGGAGATCAAGTTCTTCTCGACACACGCAACTTGGAATTGTCCCACCTTCCGTCCAAACTCCGGCCTCGCTTCTGTGGTCCTTTTCGCGTTGAGACGATGGTGACTCCGGTTACATTCCGCTTGCGCTTACCTTCTACATGGAAGCTTCACAACGCTTTCCATGTTCAGCTACTGAAGCCCTACAAGGACCCCAACCAACAGTTCACGGGACGGAAGCTACCGCCACCACCACCTGTTCTCGTACAGGATGACCCAGAGTACGAGGTGGAACGAGTGCTCGCTCATCGACGCAGGTGCGGCAACACGCTCGATTTCCTGATACGCTGGAAGGGATATGACCAATCGGAGGACATTTGGGTTGCAGAAGCTGATATGGGCAACGCACGCCGTGCTCTCAAGGATTATCTTGTCAAGCAGGGTGTATCTCACGCCACCCAGCTTTGAGGGGGGGACGTGTGAGAGTACGACGGCTTTGCTGGACTTTACTTGCATGATTCTGCTTTATTATGCATTATCTAGCTTAGCTTTATTTTCTTATGCATGCGTTTGCTCGTTTTCCTTAGAAACGTTGCTTACTATATTTTATTATAGTTATAGCACCGTTCTAGGTTGCGTGCATCAAATTCTAGGCTTTTCGGTTGCCACCGAATTGCCTTCTACCGAATTCGGGAAGGACCCGTTCGGGATGCTTCGCGACCCGCGGAACCTTCTAGTAACACCCGGGTTACTGCCTTTGTGTCGAGCCTATATATAGCCTCGTGTTGTACCCAGGTGAACATATTATACTTTCTGAACCAGTTCCTTCGATCCTCACACGGTGCAATCGGCTGCAATTGACCCGCCTTTTACTTGCGCGAGCTTTTCATCACCTGACACGTGGGGCACGATCCCTCGTGGTGCTGTACGTCGGTCAACAACTCCGGCCAGTAGTAATACCGCTGCAGTTGCTATCGCGTTGTTTCTACCCGAGGTAACCCCGTCATGTGCCTCCTGCAGTAGTAATTCCCGTAGCAGTGAATAAGCTGGTACCTAGATGCGGTTGTGCCTGTTTTTACGTAATAGACTCCCTTTGCTTCTGTCAGCTGCTGCGAATTTTCAGTGGTGAAAAATGGGTCGGTGCGGTATCCGTGGGTAAATAGGCCTGTTAACAGTGGGTTGGTTTGGGCGAGTAGGATGGCGTGAAGTTGGGCGGTGGGGCGGGTGAGTGCGTCGGCGATGTTGGACGCCCCTTTTTTATACGTGACGGTGTAGTGGAAGTTGGAATCCAAATAGTCCAACCACCGTATCTGTCGTGGATTGATATTCGGTTAGGCGCGAAGGTACTGTAGTGCACGATGATCTGTCCGTACTGTCACGTCGGCTCCTGTCAGGTAACATCGCCACACTTTGAACGCGTGCACAGTCGCCAGCATCTCGCGGTCGTGTATCGGATAGTTGCGTGCGGGCGGGTGAAGTTTTCGGGACTCGTACGCGATTGGCTGAAGGCCGTTCCCGAAGTCCTGCAACAGCACTCCTCCCACAGCGATGTCGCTTGCGTCGGTGACGCGTTCGAACGGGCGGTGAGGGTCGGCGATATGCAGTACGGGCGGTGAGCACCAAATCTTCCTAAGGGCAGCTTGCTCTTTCTCCCCCCACGTGTACTCAACCCCCTTCCTCAGCAGGTCGGTCAATGGGGCAGTCAACTGCGCCATTTCGGGGACGAACCGTCGCCCGCAGTTGAAAAACCCCAGGAAACTCTGCAGCTCAGTCAAGTTTGTCGGCGCGTGCCATGCGATCTTTTTTGGGTCTATTTCCACTCCGTCAGCTGAGATAACATGCCCAGAAACTCCAGTCTGTCCTGTAAAAACTCACACTTAGAGGCTTTAGTCAGTAGGCGGTTCTCACTCAGTATTTTAAAAACTGCTTCGATGTCCTGTAGGTGTTGTGCTCTGTCTGGGCTGTAGATCAGTATGTCGTCCAAGTAGACAATCACGCACTTATCTAAGAGTGGGCGGAAGGCTTCGTTCATGGTCATTTGGAAAGTGGCGGGGGCGTTGGTCAGTCCGAAGGGCATCACGGTGTATTCGAAAAAACCATAGCGGGTGCGGAAGGCGGTTTTCGGGCAGTCGGGCGGGTTGAATCGGATCTGGTGGTAACCCCCTCAAAGGTCTATCTTCTCGAAGACTCGGGCTGTGCGAAGCTGGTCAATCAGTTTGTCGGCTCGCGGGATGGGGTACCGGGACTTGGTCGTAACCCTGTTCAGTGCGCGGTAGTCTATGCACATGCGAAACCCCCCGTCTTTCTTCGGTGCTGTGAAAGGTGACGAACTCGGGCGAATGAATTTCTTCTCGAGCAGGTAATCCAGCTGCTTCCGCAGTTCGTCCAGTTCGGGTTGGTTCAGTCGGAACTGTCGCTGTACTGTCGGTTGTGCCCCCGGTTCTAATTCTATCATGTGGTCGTGCGGTCGCTGAGGTGGCAGTCCTTCCGGCAGATCGTCCGGAAAAATCCCGCTGTACTGCTTTAGTAGCGCCGCCAAGTCATTCGGTACGGCGGCGAGCAGTTTCTGTAAATCGCTCGGTTTGTCTGCTGCCTTGTCTTCCCGAATGTCAACCGCATGCACGTCAGCTCCTGCCACTACAGCGCGTTTTTCCTCGTGATTGCGTTGACACGCACCGACGAAGACTCATGCGAGCTCCAACGAGGTAGGGCAATGTTGTTACCGTTTACTCGCACAGTGCAGTCGACCATCGTCCAGTCAATTCGCGGGTTGTGTCGTCGCAACCAATTACGGCCGAGTAGAATATTGGTCCCGTCAAGGGTCGTCGCCAGCATTTCCTGGGTAAACGTGAAGTTATCCCCACATCGAATCCGAACTCGGTCCACGCGTTCCCGTATCGCCAGTGGCATGCCGTCGACCAGTCTCGCGTCAATCTCAGGTAAACATCTGTCCAGTGTCAGTTTCAGTCTCCGTGCAGTGGCGGTGTTGATCAGGCTATGGCTAGCCCCCCCGTCTATAAAGATTTTAACTAAGTCGGTGTGGATTTTCCCGCTAAGCAGTATGGGACTATCTACCGTTGAACCCTCCTTGTTTGGCCGGGTGTGGTCGATTGCGTGAACCGGCACAATCACTCGGTGAGGGTCGGTTGGGTCGGGCGAGCGGCGTGACCTGTCAGTAGCGGGCCCGTCTGCTACTGACTCCCAGCGTTTCCCTGCTGCTTGGTCTGTCTCTGCTGCTCTGCTCCTTCCTTTCCCTTAGCGTTTTCCGGGCATTCGCTCTTACGGTGCCCCGGCCTGTTGCACGCGAAGCAGCGCCCTTTGAATGGTGCGGCAGCGGCATTCACGGCGACGGTGCGTATCGTGGCGTGCTCGTTTGTCCCATGAGCTCGGTGTCCCCAGCTGTTGCTGCTACTGTTGCCGTAGGACCCCGGTCTCGGTCGGCGAAGAAAATCGAGTTTCTCCGCCATAGCGAGAATCTCGTTGAATTCGGTGAAGTTGCAGAGCAGAATCTCTTGGGCGATGTCGCTTTTCAGGCCGCCGACATAGCGGTCGATGCGTTCCGCCTCATGCATGTACCCCACCTGCTCGCACAGTCGTGGACGGAACCGAGCTGGCGCCAAGTGCGAAGCTTCTGTCGCGCTGCGATCGACGCAGCGATTGGCTCGAATCTTGCGCGCAGACCTGCGCACCACGTATCCCACGTGCGATACTGGGCTACCTCCACGAAATACCACGGCGCCCAGGGTCCGGTTGGTCCTTCCCGTGGCGGTAGAGACTCGTAGTCAGTCGGCTTCGTGACGATGACACGCCACCAGTCCATGTCGGGTCCTCGCAGTAACGACACGGCGTATCGAATCTTGGTCGCGTCCGACGAGACGTAGTTTGCGTCGAAGAAGACGTTCATGGTGAAAAGCCATGCCTGAACCGTCGGACCACCCCGTTGACTCGGGTCGAAGCAAGGCGGGCGCTGCGGCTTGAGCGGCATCGGTGAAGGTAATGCCGACTCATCGATTGGCGTCGCAATGTTGACGCGACGTTGACTTTCGGCCGCATTCGTCGCCCGGGGGTGTGTCGTTCCGTGGTCGTCGCGAACGTCGTTGCGTGCGACGCCATCACTAGCTGCACTCGAGGGTTGTCCCACACTCTCGTGTTGGGCGGCGGATGGTGCTCTTTGTGCTATTGTTCCTTGCGTTTGTGATTGTGCTCGTTGCGCCCGTGTAATGTCATTCTGCAGCGACGTGCGTTCTGCCGTTAGCACCGCAATTTCTTCGGAGCTTTCGTGCAGTTGCTGCAACAGTTCGTTCAGGCGCTCCTGCGTGAGGCTCGCAAGGTCGACATGTTCAGCCATATCGAAGGGCGTCGGCCGGTCTTTGTGCTAGGCGCAGTCGTGGCTGCACGCGCTTACGAGAGAGCGCGAGGACAGCGGCTCCTAGAACGCTAAGGGGCGTGAGTCCCTTCGAGTGAAAAATCAAAAGCTGGGTTCTGCTGGTTGCGGAAATGCGCGGTCCGAAAAGGAAAGTGGCTCTGATACCAAGTGTTACGGTTGCAATGGAACGAGGTAGCGAGGATTGCGCTAAAGTGTCAAACGAGTACAAAGTATGAGCGAAGGCATGAGCGAATACTTATAAGCGAAAATGCAAACGGTAACGCGGCGCATGCGAGCTAGCCAGTGCGACGCTGGCATCAAGGTTCGGTCTAATCCCGAGGTGTAGGCCGACTCGGTCAGGCCATCGATGCATGGTTTGGTGAATAGTGCGCGCGAAGGTTGGCGAAGCTGTTAGAATACGATATTCTTATATAATTGCATGCATAGCTGCTAGTGTAGTATCATCCAGTGTTGCCTCTTGGTGGTATACCCCCCCTTTGCCACCTTCCTATATCTTGTACTCTCCTTGTTATTGCAAACTCCTTCTTCTCTTTTAACTTCCTCCATCCTTCTAGGCTTGGGTTTCTCCTAGCCTAGGTTCCTCCTGTCAAGATAGTAGCTTAGGAGGCTAGGGTTTTGGGAAGAGAGAGTTGGCCAAGACAAGAGGGTTGCACTAACATTTGAAGGGAGGTAGACCACCGAACGACAAGATAGGGTGATACTACACTACTAGCTAGCAATGCCATTATATAAGAATAACATATTCTGACACCTCCTCCTTAATCTTGACAGAAGCCCCGTTAGCAATAACGGGCGAACAACGGCTGCTGTTGTACGCGGTGTTGTAGCACGCGATAAGGAATGTCGAGAAAATTACTTACAAATAGTGTGAAGAGAAACACTTCTACGGTGTAAATGACACATATGCAACCGTATTGGCTTAGAATAGAGTCCCAACAGTGAATGAAATCTTCAGAAAACCGACCTTATCATACAATTTCCTTGTTCATGTTTTAAGTAAAGCATGGATAGACTCAAATTGTGAAGCTGGACTGTAAAAAAACCAGGGATATTGGGAAACATGCCCAAATACTGTCAAAGTTATATCATAGTTCTTACTTAGCCTATAGTGAGATGCATCTTAGGGGGTACAACTTTTCTCTCGTCAATTCTACTTGTACCTCCCCTTGACCTAGTCGACACCATTCCTCTTCTCTTAATTTAACATGGTATTAAGAGCGTTATGGTCCTTAGGACCGGTTTTTTTAAAGGGCCCACCGTTCAATTTTCGCTCTGCTGCCCGAGTCGCGCCCCTAGGCGCGTCCCGTCTTTTATCCTACCCGAAACGCGCCCTAGGCGAGACGATTTTTCTTCCCTAGGCGCGTCCCGTCCCCTAGGCGAGACGTTTTTTCTGCCTAGTCACGCGCGCCCCGCTGCCCAGCCCGCGAGACGCCCTGTCCTGCAGCCCGCACGCTGCGCCCGCTGCTTGCGCGCAGCCTCTGCTGCTCGCGCGCTCCATTTGCTGCCCGCGCGCTGCTCGCCCTGCCCGCGAACTGCTAGAGCGCTGCTGCACCAGAGATGCTGTTGCGCCTGAGCTGCTACTGCACCTGAGCTACTGCTGCTGCTGCTGCTGCTGTGCGCCTTCTCCTAGGTGCTACTGCTGCTGCTACTTGCTGCAGCTGCTCCTCCTTGCTGCTGCTGCTATTTGCTGCAGCTGCTCCTCCTTGCTGTTGCTGCTGCTACTTGCTGCAGCTGCTCCTCCTTACTGCTACTGCTGCTACTTGCTGCAGCTGCTCCTCCTTGCTGCTGCTGCTGCTACTTGCTGCAGCTCCTCCTCCTTGCTGCTGCTGCTGCTACTTGCTGCAGCTGCTCCTCCTTGCTGCTGCTGCTGCTACTTGCTGCTGCAACTACTTTTGCTCCTGCTGCTGCAAGCGCTGCTGCCACTGCTGCTGCGCCGCTGCTACGCCCTGCCCTGCCGAGCTGCGCCGCCCTGCCCGAGCCGCGCCGCCCTGCCAGACCCGCACTGCCTTGCCCCTACTGTGCTGTTGCTGCTGCTGCTACTGCTGCTGATGCTGTTGCTGCTGCTACTGCTACTATGACTACCGTCTCCGTTCTTAGTTTCGACGCTGAGGGCCGCGCGATCGACTTTGACATCTGGCTCGATGACCTTCGGCTGTTCCTGTAGAGCGAGGCGAAGGATGGAGTTCCCCTGTTAGCCCATACCGACGGAACCCTCCCCACCCCACCTGCCACAGAGACAGCTGCTCATACTCAGTGGATGATTCGTGATGCCACTGCCCGCCTTGCGGTTCGCAACCACCTTCCTGTCGCCGAACGAGCGCATTTTTGCCAGCAGAAAACAGCCCAGGCCCTCTATGACGCTGTCGTCGCTCGCTACTCCTCCCCGGTCACTGCTGCCGTAGGCCGTCTCATGTTGCCGTACCTGCATCCGGACCTAGCCGCCTTCACCACTGTCGCTGACCTCTTTACCCACCTCCGCACTAGTGAGGCTCGCTTCCGCTCCGCTCTCAAGCCGGACTTTCTCGCTAAGAACCCCCCCCCCCCCCGCAGTATTTCACCCTATACCTCCTCGTCACTCGCCTCCCTGACTCCCTTTGCACTGTCCGGGACCAGTTCCTAGCCCTTGACCCCACTGAGCTCACGCTTGACTCACTCGAGAAGTCCCTTCTCGAGGCAGAGAAGAGCACCAATGCTGTCGCTGCCTCTCGCGGCACTCCCCGCTCCCCCTTCTTTGAAGGAGGTTTTCCCTCCCCTCTCCTCCCCTCAGTTGCTACTGCTGCTACTGTCGACCTCCTTGGTGCTGAGGAGGCTGGCGCTGCGTCTGCTCCTAGTGGAAGGCGCAACAACAGCAAGGGCAAAGGGGGCAAGGGTGGTGGGGGTGGCAACAGCGGTGGGGGTGGCGGGGGTGGCGGGGGCGGGGGTGAAGGCGGTGGGGGCGGCTCTGGGGGTGGCGGCAGTGGCGGCGGACGTGGCGGTGGAGGCGGCGGGGGCGGTGGAGGCGGCGGGGGTGGTGGAGGAGGTCAGAGTGGGGCTGGCAAGGGTGGAGGCGGTGGCGGTCCCACCCATGGCGGTGGAGGCTCTGGGGGTGGACAGCAGCTGCCGCGCCTCCCGGAGAACCCCACCCCGAAGTAGCTCCGTGAGTGGGTGGTCGGGAGTGGTGCCTCTGGGGGCTCTGGGCGCTGCCCGTATGTCCGGCGCACTGGGAAGCTAAAGGGTCAGCCCTGTGGGAAGCCGCACTGAGTACCGCTGCTTCGGTCGTCTTGAGGATGCCTGGGTGGATGAGTACGGGACTGAGCTGGCTGTCCCCAACTGGTTGAAACTGTGGCGGATGGGAGTAGATATTTATGCTCTTGATTTTGTTCAGATCAACAAGGCTCTATATGCTATGTATGTGACTGAGCCTAGTGATGACGGTGCGTGTTACTCGTGTGTCCCTGGTGATGCTCCTGCTCTTGGTGATAGTGAGTCTGCTGCAGCTCTAGGTGCCAGTGTGTCTGCTGTCCCAGGTGCTAGTGAGTCCGCTGCCTCCGCTGAGGCCCTGCACACTTTCAAACTTGACTCAGGCGCGTCTCGTTGTTTCTTTCGTGACGCCACCACACTCGCACCACTAGCTGCCCCGGTCGCGGTCTCACTGGCTGACCCCACTGGGGGCCCAGTCGTCGCACGGTCCTCCACTGTCCTCCCGTATCCAGCAGTCCCCTCCGGTTCTTTGTCAGGTCTCCACCTCCCCACGTTCTCTACGAACTTGGTGAGCAACGCTGCCATTCAGGATGTCTGGGTTGATACCTTTACTCATGGAGGGAAGCGTGTGGCGATCTGTACGTGCTCCCGGACTGGCCGTCACCTTGCTACGTTCACTCGACGGCCTGGGTCTAGTCTGTACACACTCACCACTGCGTCTGCACAGGTGGCTGAGTCAGGTCAGGTGTCTGCGTCTGGTCAGCTTGCTTGTGTCGCGTACTCTCCCACCAGACTCTCCTCTGGCACCACCGCCTCGGTCACCCCTCGCTGCCGCGTCTCCGCAACACGCACTCCCGTCTCCTTGTCTCTGGCCTTCCCGAGTCCCTGCCCTCCCTCCCGCGCTCTCCTGCCCCGCCGTGTCTGCCTTGCGTCGAGGGGCGGCAGCGCGCCGCTCCTCACTCCTCCGAGTTTCCTCCGACCACCGCTCCTCTGCAGACTCTCCACATGGA
The DNA here is from genome assembly GCA_947471745.1 of Closterium sp. Naga37s-1. Classification (NCBI taxonomy): domain Eukaryota; kingdom Viridiplantae; phylum Streptophyta; class Zygnematophyceae; order Desmidiales; family Closteriaceae; genus Closterium; species Closterium sp. Naga37s-1. The sequence goes on from CANJKZ010000888.1 coordinate 1,166,319, forward strand.
CGTGTGGGGCCCGGCCCCCATCGGTGGAACGAGTCAGGAGCGCTACTTCCTGTTGGTTGTTGACGACTACACACGCTACACCACTGTCTTCCCCTTGCGTCGCAAGCCGGACGTCAGTGGTGTTTTGATCCCCTGGATCCGTGCTACTCGTCTCCAGCTGCACGAGCGTTTTCAGCGGGACTTCCCAGTCCTGCGTCTGCACTCTGACAGGGGCGGTGAGTTCTCTTCTGACCTCCTTGCGGGGTTCTGTCGAGACGAGGGCATCCACCAGTCGTTCACGCTTCCGGCCTCTCCTCAGCAAAATGGGATTGCTGAGCATCGCATTGGCTTGATCATGGAGGTTGCTCGCACCTCCATGATCCATGCGGCTGCTCCCCATTTTCTGTGGCCGTTTGCGGTACGATACGCTGCGCATCAGCTCAACCTCTGGCCCCGTGTCTGTAAGCCAGAGACCTCGCCCACACTCCGGTGGACGGGGAAGGCTGGCGATGCGGCAGTGTTTCGGGTCTGGGGCGCGCTCTCCCTTGTTCGCGATGCCAAAGCGAGCAAGCTCTCCTCCCGCACTCTCCGCTGCGTCTTCCTTGGTTTCCCCACTGACTCCCCGCCGTGGCAGTTCTACCACCCACCCTCGCGTCGAGTCTTCGCCTCCCAGGACGTCACCTTTGACGAGTCTGTCTTCTTCTACCAGCTGCACCCGCACTCGTCTCATCTGGTCCCCCTCAAACCCCTCTTCCTGGTACCAGACCCCCCCCAAGTACACCCATTCCCCCCATAGGGTCCTGCTCCCTCAGGTGTGTCTCAGGTCGACCCACCCCCCTTGGATGAGCCAGTGGAGATCTCTTCTGACTCCTCTGGCCCAGCTGAGGGGGGTGACCCTGTTGCAAACGACACGGCGGCCACTCGCCACCCTCCACGCTTGGAGACCCCCCCGGGCTTTCCGCCTCGACCGTCTTCTCCGCCTCCACAGCCTGCTGCTGTGGACTCTGGAGCTGAGACTGCTGGTGCTGAGCCTGGGGGTACTGTGCCTGAGGTTGCCCACTCTCCTCGCTTGGAGACCCCCCCTTGTTTTCCGCCTTGACCGTCTTCGCCGCCTCAGCAGCCTGCTGCTGTGGACCCTAGAGCTGCTGTTGGTGGTGACACTGGGGGTGCGGGTTCTGGGGGTGCTGAGACCGAGGGTGAGGGTTCTGGGGGTGCTTCGACTGGAGGTGCTGACTCTGGGGGTGTTGCGAGTCCTAGTGGCGGTGGAGCTGTGGGTGACCCTGCTGGAGGACGTGGAGCTGGACAGTCTAGTCCACCTGAGTAGCCCTCGCCGGAGTGGATCCGTGCGTGGATCGTTCGGCGTGGCCGTCCTGGTGGTGGAGGGCTCGGTCCTGCTGGTGTTGGAGGTACTCCTGGACGTGCTGCTGGTGCTGGAGGTGCTGGAGCTGCTAGTCCTGGAGGTATTTCTGGTGTTGGAGGTGCTGGAGCTGCTAGTCCTGGAGGTACTGCTGGTGCTGGAGGTGCTGGAGGTGCTAGTCCTGGAGGTACTACTAGAGCAGCTGCTGGTGCTGGAGGTGCTGGAGCTACTAGTTCTGGAGGTCCTGGAGGTACTGCAGGTGCTGCTGGTGCTGGAGGAGCTGGAGTTGCTAGTACTGGAGGTGCTGGAGCTGCTAGTCCTGGAGGTACTGCTGGTGCTGGAGGACGTGGAGCTGCTGGTGCTGCCGGTGCTGGAGCTGCTGGAGCTGCTGGTCCTGCTGCTGGTGCTGGAGGTGCTGGAGCTGCTGGTCCTGCTACTGGTGCTGGAGGTACTGGAGGTGCTGCTGGTGCTGGGGGACGTGGAGCTGCTGGTGCTGCTAGTGCTGGAGGTGCTGGTCCTGCTGCTGGTGCTGGAGGTGCTGGAGGTGCTGCTGGTGCTGGAGGACCTGGAGCTACTGGTGCTGCTGGTGCTGGAGGTACTGGAGGTGCTGGTGCTACTGGTGCTGGAGGTGCTGCTGGGAGTGCTGGAGGAGCTGCTCGTGCTGGAGGTACGGGAGCTGCTGGTGCTCTTCGCCACATTCTCAGTCTTCCGCCAGGTGCTACTGACTTCCCTGTGGCAGGTACTACTCCTCCGTTACTGTTTCCACCGGCAGACCAGTCACAGCCGCCGCTGCTACCGCACTCCCCACTGCCTGCTCCTGCTCCTTACACTGCAGTGACACAGTCCCTGCCTGAGCGTCGAGAGCCTGAGACTCATGCTTCCACCCCTGAGCGTCGAGAGCCTGAGTCTTGCTTTGACCTTGAGCCCGAGCCTAGAGCTGCTGTCCGTGCTCGTGTTCCTCGTGTTCGTCGTCAGCGTGCTCCGGCTGTCCGGGGCACTAACGATATGACACTCCGTCCTTCCTCTGTTCCACAGCGTGTTGTCCTGCTGTTACCTCCTGCGTCCTCTCTTCCTGACGTTGCTGACCCTCCGTCTGAACTTGCTCGTGCGTCCAGTCCGACTGTTACTCGCTTTCTTGCTACGGTTGTGACTGACCCTACGTTCTCGTCTCCTGCTGCGTCTGCCTTAGTCGCTGAGCTCGTTGACTTTGGTGCTGTGTACCGCCTAGACTACCTTTTGAGTCTTGTTTTTGACCCTGTCCCTGCCTGTCCTCCGTCCGTCGAGGGTGAGACTGCCCTTGGCTGTACGGCCCTTGGCTGTCACGTTCTTGAGGACAGGCAGGAGGAGCTGGAGTGCCTTGCGGCCGCTGTACCTCATCTCGCTGCCATGCTGCTTGCTCCTGAGGGAGACCCGCCTGCACTGGACATCCCCACCCCGCACTCTTATAGAGAGGCGATCTCGGGTGAGTACTCCTCTCAGTGGCAAACAGCCATGGACGCAGAGATGGCTTCCTGGAAGTCCACAGGCACCTACGTCGACGAGGTTCCCCCACCTGGGGCGAACATCGTCAATGGCATGTGGATTTTCAGGGTGAAGCGGCCGCCGGGTTCTCCGCCTGCCTTTAAGGCACGTTACGTTGCTCGAGGCTTCAGTCAGCGTGCGGGAGTCGACTTCTTTCAGACCTTCTCCCCCACCCCGAAGATGACCACTCTTCGGGTGTTGCTACACGTTGCAGCGCAGCGTGACTACGAGCTGCACTCCCTCGACTTCTCGACAGCTTTCTTGCAGGGTAGCCTTCACGAGGCCATCTGGTTGCGCCGTCCACAGGGCTTCACTGGGTCGTTTCCTGCGGGTACCCAGTGGAGCCTACGGCGACCAGTGTACGGCCTGCGTCAGGCACCCCGCGAGTGGCACGACACACTGAGGACGACACTTGTGGCTCTTGGGTTTGCTCCTTCCACTGCTGACCCGTCGCTGTTCCTACGCACTGACACCACTCTGCCGCCGTTCTACATCCTCGTGTACGTAGACGACTTGGTCTTCGCTACTGCTGACACTGAGGCACTGGCCCGCGTGAAGACGGAGCTGCAGGAGAGACACACCTGCACTGACCTGGGTGAGCTGCGGAGCTATCTTGGCTTGCAGATCACCCGGGACAGAGCACGGCGCACCATCACCCTGACTCAGTCACACATGGTGCACCAGGTTCTTCAGCGCGTTGGCTTCACGTGGTCCTCGCCACAACCCAGTCCTCTGTCTACCGGCCACTCGCTCTCAGCTCCACCTTCGGACGAGTCCGTAGAGTCGAGTGGTCCGTACCCAGAGCTTGTGGGTTGCCTCATGTACCTGATGACGTGCACACGACCTGACCTCGCTGTCAAGATGGTACTAGGCTTAGTAGCCTAGGGTAGAAGGAGATTAACGAGAGAAGAGGGCTTCACTATGGAGAGGGTCACAACATATAGGGTAGGAAAGAGGGTACACCACCAAGCAGGAAATCAGGATAACTACACTAACTACATGCAGTTATAACAACATTATTCTGACATCCCCCCTTAACTGCATGTAGGAATAGCAAAGTGCAAAGCACAACCTGCAGGGGTACACAAAGCCGAACAAAGCAGTAGCACGCAAAAGCAGTAGCAACCTGGTGCAACAGTGGTAGATACAGCTGCAGAAATCCCTTAGCCAAGACGAAAGACGAAAGACGAAAGGGGGGAGCATGCATGCGGTGCAGGTAGCCTGGAGAGCGGCGTGCGGTGGCACAGCAGGCTCAACGGCAGCAACTGCGCCAACAGCAGCAGACGAAAGACGAAAGGTGGCGACAGGGGCTGCAGCTATAGGTGCCACATTAGTAGTGGGCGGCAGCTGCAGATGCGTGGCTGCTGTTTCCACCACTCTCTCTTACCCTCCCCCCCTGCTCAGCAGTGAGAGAGAGAGGAGGAGGGGCGGTTGCTGGCTCGGCAGAGTCTCTCCCGCCACCCCTTCATTGCATGTCCCCCCTTCACTCGCCACCCACTCATCTCCCCCCTTCCCCCACGGCAGATGGCGCTGGAGCGCGGGGCTGGCGCTGGCGCTGGCGCTCGCGACCAGCGGCGAGGCAAAGGGGCAGCGCACGGGACGGGGGGACGAAACTGCGTTGGGTGACGGGGCGGGGGCGTGGGGCGACGAAACCGCGCGAGGCGACTGGGGGGGGGCGTGGGGCGACGAAACCGCGCGAGGCGACTGGGGGGGGGCGTGGGGCGACGAAACCGCGCGAGGCGACGGGCAGGGCGCAGCGGGGGCGCGACGGACGGGCAGGGCGCACGGGTCGCGTGCGACGGGCAGCGCGACGGTCAGGGGATGGGACGGGCAGCGCGACGCGCAGGGGACGCGACGCGACGGGCAGGGGACGGGACGGTCGTAGTGCGCCATAGGGACGGGTGGGCCCATTGATCTAAAAAAAAAAACTTGAAGGTTCTAGGAAAGAACCAGCTCTGAAACCATGTCAAGATGGTACTAGGCTTAGTAGCCTAGGGTAGAAGGAGATTAACGAGAGAAGAGAGCTTCACTATGGAGAGGGTCACAACATATAGGGTAGGAAAGAGGGTACACCACCAAGCAGGAAATCAGGATAACTACACTAACGCTAGAACTACATGCAGTTATAACAACATTATTCTGACACTCGCGTACCCTCTCAGCCTTCTGGCTCGCTATGTGGCTCCCGGTAGACACCGAAAGGTGCACTTTGATGATGCGAAGAGGGTACTGCGTTACTTGTGCAGTACATCGGGCATGGGGCTCGTGCTGGAGGACGGGGTTCAGTGGTACTCACAGGACACTCCGACGCTTCTTGGGCCGACGACCAGGCGACTCAGCGTTCGTCACAGGGTTACACCTTCAGTCTTGGCTCTGGTTCTGTCTCGTGGAGGTCCACTCGTTCTTCTTCTGTGCTTGGTTCCAGCTGTGAGGCCGAGATCTACGCTGGGGCCATGGCTGCACAGGAGCTCCGCTAGCTGACCTACCTGCTGACGGACTTGGGGGAGCGGCCTCGTTCTCCTCCAGTTTTGTACGTCGACAAAAAGGCAATGCTTGCCTTGTGTCGCGAGCAGAGACTGCAGCACAGAACGAAGCACATTGCTCTTCGCCACTTCCTTGCGCGTGAGCTGCAGCAGCGTGGTCAGCTGCGCCTTGCTTACGTGGCCTCTCGGGCCAACACTTCTAATGTCTTCACCAAGGCCCTTGGGTCTGGTGATCATCAGCGTTTCTGTACTGCTCTTGGGCTTGGTGGGTGTTCGCATGTTGGGTGTTCTACTCTGCCTCACCTGCTGGTTGCTTGACTTGCTCTTGTTGTACACTGATATATATCTTTATACCTGCATGTTTCCTCTTGCTAGGTTGTGATCAGTGTACTGCCTTGCTATTATACCTCTGCATGTGAACTGGCCGTGTGGCCGCTTGCTTGTGCTCAGATTGTGTGGTGTCCTTGAGATCCACCCTGAGCTTTGCTTTGTTCTCTTGCTTGAGTGGTCTTGTGACCATTTGCTTGTCTTGGTCATTCTGATCCCTCTCACTTAGGCTATGGGGGTGTGTCAAAGTTATATCATAATTCTTACTTAGCCTATAGTGAGATGCATCTTAGGGGGTACAACTTTTCCCGAGGTCAGCATGGTAAATTTTCAAGTTATGTGAGGTTGAAATAGTTTGGTGAAAGGGTGTGCGAAACTTATTTCGGTTGTGTGGCTTTGGCGAGATCAAGATTCTTCCGCGAGCAAGTGATCGTTTCGCGCACACCCAACATGCGAATCCCACCAACCCAAAGCGAAAAGTGTGTCGCATGAAGAGACTTTGTAGCCAATCCGAAGGTTTCACTCGCACCCTACCACCGTACGGTAAACACCGTACCGGGATCGCACCAATCCCTTACACATGGCCACTCTTACGACGAACATGAAAAGTGTGGCTACTAGATGCACATCTCCTCACCACTGATAGATGGCGTGGGCTCACCCAACCGTAGGAACTAGTAACTACAAGGAATGTTAGCTGTAGTACAGGCGTGTCGACATTCTAGAACCCTGCAGATAGAAGAGAGCCCACGCTGTAGGGTCCCCTCGAAACGCGCACCGGGCGGGGACCAGAGCGCTCACCGGGCGAAGGAACGGACCGCGCACCGGTCGAGGGTATGGTTGCGCGCACCTCGCGACGCTCAGCACGCGCAACCGGCGACGAGCAGCGTGCGCACTGGGCGACGAGCAGCGCCCGCTCTGGGCGACGCGCAGCCCTGCTTCCCCTCCTTTCCCCCCCTGCTTCCCCTCCTTTCCCCCCTTGCGTCCCCTCCTTTCCCCCCTTGCTTCCCCCCCTTTCCCCCCTTGCTTCCCCCCCTTCCCCCCTTGCTTCCCCTCCTTTCCGCCCCTGATTCCCCTCCTTTTCCCCCTTGCTTCCCCTCCTTTCGCCCCCTGCTTCCCCTCCTTTCGCCCCCTGCTTCCCCTCCTTTCCCCCCTGCTTCCCCTCCTCTTCCCCCTTGCTTCCCCTCCTTTCCCCCCCTGCTTCCCCTCCTTTCCCCCCTGTTTCCCCTCCTTTTCCCCCTTGCTTCCCCTCCTTTCCCCCCCTGCTTCCCCTCCTCTCCCCCCCTGCTTCCCCTCCTTTCCCCCCCCTGTTTCCCCTCCTTTCTCCCCTTGCTTCCCCTCCTTTCCCCCCCTGCTTCCCCTCCTCCGCCTGCTTCCCCTCCTTTCTCCCCCTCCTTTCCCTCATCTTCTCCCGCTGCTTGCCCCCTTCCCTCTACTCCCTCGTCCATTCTCCTCCCCTACCTCTCCCATCTTCCCTATCCCCCCGAATCCTTCTCTCCCCTTTTCTCCTCCTCCCCCTCTTCCTATCTCCTCCTTCTCCTCTTCCCCCCTCCTTTACCCCCCTGCTAGCCCCTTGCTGCCCCCATGCTAGCCCCCTGTTCCCTCTCTGCTAGCCCCCTCCTCCCTTCCTTCTAGACCCTTGTTCCCTCCCTCGTCCAATCTCCTCCCTTGCTCACTTCCTCTTTTCCGCACTTCCCCCCTTCCTCCCTGTCTCGCCTTTCCTCCCTTGCTTCCCCTCATTTTCCCCCTTTCTTCTCCTCATTTCCCTCCCTGCTTCTCCTCATTTCCCTCCCTGCTTCTCCTCATTTCCCTCCCTGCTTCTCCTCATTTCCCTCCCTGCTTCTCCTCATTTCCCTCCCTGCTTCTCCTCATTTCCCTCCCTGCTTCTTCTCATTTCCCTCCCTGCTTCTCCTCAATTCGAGTCCCTGCTTTCCCTGTTTGTACATGCTTCCCCTCATTTCCCCCCCTGCTTCCACTCATATCCACCCCTGCTTCCCCTCATTTCCCCCCCTGCATCTCCTCCTTTCCCTCACCCCCCCTCTTCCTATCCCCATTCCCTCTCACATCGTCCTATCTCCCTCTTCCCTATCTCCTCCTATCTCCTCTGTTTGACATTTTTCTTGTCCCCCCTCCCCATCCCTCGTATTCCCTCCCTCCCCCTGGCTATTGCAGTGACTACACTGAAGATTTTTCTGGTACTGCAACTCGTCTCAGCCCATCATCGCATGCCATGCTCGTAGCAAAACCAGTTTCCCTCATGATTTTTTTAAGGCCTTGAGAAAGGTACAATCAAAAGTATTAGGAACATTCCTCTATGTACCCTTGTGACACTCTTAGTGTCCATGCAACTTGGATGTACGCTTGTGACACTCTTAGTGTCCATGCAACTTGGAAGAATATAAATGCACTGCAAGAACAAAAGTACATATTGTGCCTTTGAGATGGACATCTTCAACAGTTTTACAGTATCATGCTTGCATACAACACACAAGAAACAGGTGGTGGTATGGTGTAACGCATCGACTAGCTGCGCCTCAGCTTGCTCCTCTGCTTCACCACTGGAACATGGGGGAGGTGGTGTGAGGTGCAAGGGAACAACGGCAAGGGGATACAAGCAAGCGCACATGATGAAAGCATGTATGGTGAGGAGTGAGGGGGAAGGGGAGGGCATGAAAAGGAAGGGAAGGGTTGAGAAGGGATGGGGAACGGAAGGGCAGGGCAGGGAGGGAAAGGCAGGGATGGGGAGGGCAGGTGGGAACAGGGCAGAGGGTGGGGGGAAGGAGGGCTGAGGGTGGTGGGAAGGAGAGTGAGAGTGCGAGAGGACGGGGAGAGAGAGTGCGAGTGGACTGAGAGAGAGAGTGTGGGAGGAAGGAGAGTGAGAGTGCGGGAGGAAGGACAGAAAGAGTGCGGGTGCAAGGAGAGAGAGAGAGAGTGCGGGAGAAGGGAGAGAGAGGAATGGGAGCGTGAGGGTGGGAAGAAATGAGTTAGGGTGGTCAGGAATGAGATTGAGGGATAGAATGATATGTGGTTGGGAAGGAATGAGTGTGGGTGAGAAGGAATGAGGGAAGGTGCAAAGGAATGAGAGATGGCGGCAGAACGGAATGGGAGAGGGTGGGCGGAACAGAATGGGAAAGGCTGGCTGACGCGCAGGGCCCGCACTTGCGACGGGCATTTTCCCAACGAGCGAGGGTGACGAGCATGGGAAATACGGGCGACGGGGGGAACTGGCAGCGATAGGGAGAGGAAGGACACCTGGGCAGGGAGTGGAAGGACACACGGAGAGGGAGATTATGGGGGGAAGCAGGGAAGGGGATGGGGGGAAGCAGGGAAGGGGATGGGGGGAAGCAGGGAAGGGGGTGGGGGGAAGCAGGGAAGGGGATGGGGGGAAGCAGGGAAGGGGATGGGGGGAAGCAGGGAAGGGGATGGGGGGAAGCAGGGAAGGGGATGGGGGGAAGCAGGGAAGGGGATGGGGGGAAGCAGGGAAGGGGATGGGGGGAAGCAGGGAAGGGGATGGGGGGAAGCAGGGAAGGGGATGGGGGGAAGCAGGGAAGGGGATTGGGGGAAGCAGGGAAGGGGATGGGGGGAAGCAGGGAAGGGGATGGGGGGAAGCAGGGAAGGGGATGGGGGGAAGCAGGGAAGCGGATGGGGGAAACAGGGAAGCGGATGGGGGGAAGCAGGGAAGGGGATGGGGGGAAGCAGGGCAGGGGATGGGGGGAAGCAGGGTAGCGGATGGGGGGAAGCAGGGAAGGGGATGGGGGGAACGGGGGCAGATGCCGGGGAAAGAGCTGGGGGGAGGATGGTGGGGAGCAGAGAGGGGTTCGAAACGCTGTTCGATTGGGGTGGCGGAGGCGACAACGGGAGACGAGGGCCTAGAGGAGCAACTGGGGCAACGAGTTGCTGCGCGTGACGTCGGTTTCAGCAGGTGATCTACCCTGGAGCGCGAGTGAATGGTTGAGCGCGGGGCGAGGGGAGGAGAGCGCGTGACGAGGGGAAACGCGCGTGACGGGGGGAAACGCGCGCGACGAGGGGAAACGCGCGCGACGGGGGGAAACGCGCGTGACGGGGGGAAACGCGCGTGACGAGGGGAAACGCGCGCGATGAGGGGACGAGGGGTCAGATGCCGGGGAGAGAGCGCGTGACGAGGGGAAGCACGCTAACCCGGGCAGACACGAGTGCCTTGGGGCAGGCGCGAGTGACGAGGGCAGGCGCGATTGACGAAAGCAGGCGCGAGTGACGAGGGGGAGCGCGTTTGACGAAGCGCGGGAAACGTGGGGTAGCATGGTGATGCACTCGTTTGTGTGTCGGTACGGAAGAACGCACGTTCCGTGTGAGTAACGTGCAACGCCATACTAAAAATCTTCTGTGAAACTAGGCTTGAGCTGCCTAGCTATTGGCGCGACAGCGTGGGTAACGTAAGTTGCCGTAGAAAAAGACGTTATGGGTTCTAGCTTTTGAAGCACTGGCTTGCGCTTCCTACTTACGGGAATGAGTTAGGCAGACTATGAGTACTACTAGGTGATCAAGATATGTGAGAGGTGAACAGGGAAGCAGAGTGAGCGACGAGCGGTTCAGTTCTGCGATTGAGCACAAAAGCCAATCAGGAGAGAGTGTCGCAAGGCGTTGTCCCAGACTTACGAGAGTTCTCTCAAACAAAGTAGGGTAACCCTGTTTTTGGCGAGGTCAAGTTCAAGAATCTTGAACTTGAAAAAATCCATGCTGTACTCGGGCTTTAATTTAACAAATACTACTTGCTTGCATTCATCCACTCCCATGCCAATCATATACCGCAATGCAGAACTCAATGAGAACAGGTTATAGTGGAAAACTGAATAATCCACCACTAATTTCTCTGCTTGTACATCTGCTTGTACGTCAACCGTAAGCTCAAACCGCCCTATCCCCTTCATGAAATACCTAGACGCCAATACCGTATCAACATTCCAAGACGTGAGTTACAAATCAGAGTCGACATGCCACGAACATCAGCAAGAAGCATGCCGCATCCCATCAACACCTCACACCTACTGCTGCTTCTGCTGGCGAGCAATCTTTGCCAGGGCGCGCTTGCGAATGTCCACATTCTGACCCAACCGGATGATATTGAACAGTCCTTCAGGGAAGCGGTAGATGATCCCCCACATAACCCCGTGCGCCCAGTAGGGCGTGCACCGCACCTCCTGCCCCACCCAGTTGGCTCCGTGCTTCGCATATAGGTCAGCGGATGGGCAGGTGAGAGACGCGTGGCGGATCTTGGACATCTTGGTGGCCACAAATAGAGGGGCCTGTGGATGGGAGCATCAGGCATAAGATAAGGCAAAAGAACAAGCATAGGGAGGAGGGAACGACTCATTATTAGACTTGTGCTGCGTGGCGGAACTTGGACACCTTGGTGACCACGAACAGAGGGGCCTGCGGGTTGGAAGGAGGACGGATGATTGGACCAGTGGGATCAATTGAGCCTTATGAGTCTAGAGAGAAACGAACTGTGGCGAATCCTAGACACTAAGGTAGCCACGAACAGAGGACCTGGGAGTGGGAAGCACTAGATGAGCTTAAGGAGAAGCGACTCATAAATGGGTTAGAGAAGGGGAAGGGGAAGGTGAATGGAGGCTCGACAATAAGACGTGAATGCGAGTGGGAAATGGCGTAGGGGAGAGGTTTAGGGTGATCAGAGCAGAGGCAGATGCGGTGAACAAATGGCCAAGATATGATATAACGCATCAAGTATGGTCGTGAGACGATGAAACGAGTGGTTTCAGGCAAAAAAGGGATGGGCGAATGTAAGAATTTGAAAAGACAGAAATCAGGTTCGCTAATCCAAGGCCCCCTACGAGCCCTGGTATGAGGCATGGAATGGAATGACAGCTCGCCAAAAGGGGAACCCCGAGTGAAAGACGTAGTTCAACCGTTCGAGCAACGACATGGCGGTTAGTTATAGGAGTCAGGATTAAAAAGATGGTCACCTTCCGGATTTTCTTTCACTCTGTCACGAGCGTTGATGTAGCAAAAAGGGGAAATTTACACAATTGCACTGAAGGTTCAACTCACAGTAGCTTTCTTTCGAACTTTGTTTTCTCCGCATGTTAGACAGCGTGTCGCGTGGGCTCCTGCACTGACTGTCAGAGCGGCTCACTTGAACCGGCTCACTTGAACCTGAACGTCAATCCCCTGGGACGTAAATCCCCTTGGATGCTACTTGCGGCGCCTTATGATTTTGCAGCGTGTCACCTAGGCTCTTGCGGCTCACCTGAACCTGGACGTCGATTCCCCTTAAAAGCGTGCTCCATGTCGATGCTGAGAGAAAATTGGTTCACGAACCTGGACGTCGATTCCCTTGGACGCTATTCATCATGCTAGTCACCTAAGCTCTTGCATTGACTAATGCTTACCTGAACCTGCACGTCGATGCCCTTGGATGCATACTCCATGTCGATGCTGCGGGAGAATTGGTCCACGAACCTGCACGCGAAGCCGGGAGCAGAGGAAAACATGAAGGAGAGGTTCCGTGAAAAGGAATACACACATGGTTGTCTTTTCATGACATTGTACTTGTCAGCAAAATAATGAAAACAAAAACGACGCCAACCGCTCACATTTTAACGAAAAGGGGAAAGCAGAAGACACGACTTAACATTCGTCGCCCTGGGAAGACTTACGCCTTGGTGCCGGCATAGACGGAATAGAGCGGATCGGACGGAATGACCGTTAAGTTTAGGATCGACTCAGAAGTCACCTTGGTGAGACTTACGCCTTGGTGCCGGCATAGACGGAGTAGAGCGGATCGGACGGAATGACCGTTGCGACACCCGATCCGATATTCACAATCGCGCCACGTTTCCTTTGAAGCATCTTCGGAATCACGATCTTGGTCAGGCGGACAATGGGCTCGATATTGATGTTGATCAGATCCGATATAAGCTTGTCCTCAACCTCGTGAAGGTACTGTGCATGCGGATAAGACATTCCGGCATTGTTGACGAGAATGCCGACTTCCAATTCGTCGACCAGCTTGCGAACTTGATCGTACGCTGCCGTCAGAGCCGGGCCGGGATTCGTGAAATCCGCAACGACGATTCGCGTGTCGACCTTGTACTTTGACGAAAGCTCGCTCGCGACGGCCTCGAGTTTCTCCTGGGTCCTGCTGACGAGAATCACGTTGATTTTCCGCTTCGCGAGCTCCTTCGCGAAACCCTTACCGATGCCGTCAGTGCATCCTGTAACAATCGCCCAGGAGCCGTAACGACGGAGGTTCTTGGCGGGGCGAAGGAAGAGAATCCAGATTCCGTTGAGGAAGGAAAGCAAGCCTGAGAAGAGCCATAGGAGACCGATTAATGCGAGGCCGATTACAAAAAGCTCCGAAGGCTGCTTGCTCTTAAGAACCTCCAACGCCGCGATAATTGGGCCCGGATCAGCCATCGGACTAGCAACGAAAAAGGAAAATAACTCCTGAACAATAGAGTCAGGCTGCCGAAGAGGTGGAAGCGAGCACCTAGGAATCTCGCACCAGCCTGAAAAGTAAGGGTGAGGGGGAACGGGGTGATCTTATGTCACGGAGTTCACAGTGATTTCTCGCGAAACAGCATGTTTTCCAAGTGGTTAACACGGGTGCTGAGAGATGTAATTCTTGTGATAGAATCTGCTTGACTTGGGCGCTCAAGCGGATGACAGATGAGGAAAGCCAGGAGGAGCTGGTGCAGGACACGATGACGGGATATGGACGAGATCGACGGTTGTTGGAGAGGATGGGATGGCGGGAAACGGGACGGAGGACCCAGATGTGTGGACCACGATTACGTGGATGGACACACGATAGGCCGCGATATGTTGTCAGAAGAACCACCCCGAATGCCGACTCAGTACAATCGCACACTACAAAGTACATGACATGATACTGATACAAATGGTTACATATTCGAGAGAACCAATCATATTGTAAGGAAATTTCCTTTTCCTTACTTCGCGCCCCTGCTTACCGCGTACATGACCACTCCCGCCAGCGGCACCCACAGTGAAAACGTTACCCGCTCACCTCGGCCACGACTCCCGCCACTGTTCGCGATGCGACTCAACCTAACGGTTCGATTAGTAACCCGCGCTCCGGACCTCCGCCTCGACAATTCCAAAACATAGGCGATGCCCGTAGCGCACTGTTGAAGTCTAGTCTAGTCTAGGTCACTAGAGTAGTGAGAACAAGTAATGTCGATTAGGTTGAGGGAGGGGGTACAAGGAAAGTATCGAGATGGTTCTATACCCCTTAAAGATAGCCCCAATGTAGCCTAGAGAAATGTAAACATAAACCTATATGTTTTGACACACCCCCATAGGCGAAATGGGGGATAGCCAGAGCAAAGAATAGTCACAACACCAGTCAAAAAAAGCAAACAAAGCAAAGCTCAGGGTGGATCTCAAGACCACCACGCAGTCTGAGCACAAGCAATCTGCCACAAGGCCAGTTCACATGCAGAGTTATAACAGCAAGGCAGTACACTGATTACAACCTAGCAAGAGTAAACAAGCAGGTATAAGAATATATATATCAGTGTACAACAAGAGCAAGTCAAGCAACCAGCAGGTGAGCCAGAGTAGGCACAAGCCCAAGAGCAGTGCAGAAACGCTGATGATCACCAGACCCAAGGGCCTTGGTGAAGACATCAGCAGTGTTGGCCCGAGAGGCCACGTAAGCAAGGCGCAGCTGACCACGCTGCTGCAGCTCACGCGCAAGGAAGTAGCGAATAGCAATGTGCTTCGTTCTGTGCTCCAGCCTCTGCTCGCGACACAAGGCAAGCATTGCCTTGTTGTCGACGTACAGAACTGGAGGAGAACGAGGCCGCTCCCCCAAGTCGGTCAGCAGGTAGGTCAGCCAGCGTAGCTCCTGTGCAGCCATGGCCCCAGCGTAGATCTCAGCCTCGCAGCTGGAGCTAAGCACAGAAGAAGAACGAGTGGACCTCCAAGAGACAGAATCAGAGCCAAGACTGAAGGTGTAACCCTGTGACGAACGCTGAGTCGCCTGGTCGTCAGCCCAAGAAGCGTCGGAGTGTCCTGTGAGGACCACTGAACCCCGTCCTCCAAGCACGAGCCCCATGCCCGATGTACTGCACAAGTAACGCAGTACCCTCTTCGCAGCATCAAAGTGCACCTTTCGGTGTCTACCAGGTGCCACGTAGCGAGTCAGGAGGCTGAGAGGGTACGCGAGGTCAGGTCGTACGCACGTCATCAGGTACATGAGGCAACCCACAAGCTCTGTGTACGGACCACTCGGCTCTACGGACTCGTCCAAAGGTGGAGCAGAGAGCGAGTGACCGGTAGACAGAGGAGTGGGCTGTGGCGAGGAGTACTGGAAGCCAAAGCGCTGGAGGACCTGGTGCACCATGTGTGACTGAGTGAGGGTGATGGTGCGCCGTGCTCTGTCCCGGGTGATCTGCAAGCCAAGATAGCTCCGCAGCTCACCCAGGTCAGTGCAGGTGTGTCTCTCCTGCAACTCCGCCTTCACTAGGGCCAGCGCCTCTGTGTCGGCAGTAGCAAAAACCAAGTCGTCGACGTACACGAGAACGTAGAACGGCGACAGGGTAGTGTCGGTGCGCAGAAACAGCGACGGGTCAGCAGTCGAATGAGCAAACCCAAGAGCCGCAAGTGTCGTCCTCAGTATGTCGTGCCACTAGCGAGGTGCCTGACAAAGGCCGTACACTGGTCGCCGTAGGCTCCACTGGGTACCCTCAGGAAACGACCCAGTGAAGCCAGGTGGACGGCGCAGCGAGATGGCCTCGTGAAGGCTACCCTGCAAGAAAGCTGTCGAGAAGTCGAGGGAGTGCAGCTCGTAGTCACGCTGAGCTGCAACGTGTAGCAACACCCGAAGAGTGGTCATCTTCGGGGTGGGGGAGAAGGTCTGAAAGAAGTCGACCCCCGCACGCTGACTGAAGCCTCGAGCAACGTACCGTGCCTTGAAGGCAGGCGGGGAACCCGGCGGCCTCTTCACCCTGAAAATGCACATGCCACTGACGATGTTCGCCCCAGTTGGGGGAACCTCGTCGACGTAGGTGCCTGTGGACTTCCAGGAAGCCATCTCTGCGTCCATGGCTGTCTGCCACTGAGAGGAGTACTCACCCGAGATCGCCTCTCTGTAAGAGCGCGGGGTGGGGATGTCAAGTGCATCCGGGTCTCCCTCAGAGGCAAGTAGCATGGTCGCGAGATGAGGTGCAGCGGCCGCAAGACACTCCAGCTCCTCCTGTCTGTCCTCAAGAACGTCACAGCCAAAGGCAACCTCACCCCCGACGGACGGAGGACAGGCAGGGTCAGGGTCAGTAACAAGACTCGCAATGTAGTCTAGGCGGCGCGCAGCAGCAAAGTCAACTAGCTCAGCGACTAGGGCCGACGCAGCAGGAGACGAGAACATAGGGTCCGTCACAACTGTAGCAAGCAAGCGAGTGACAGTCGGACTGGACGCACGAGCAAGGTCAGACGGAGGGTCAGCAACGTCAGTAAGAGAAGACGCGGGAGGTGATGGTAGGACAACACGCTGTGGAACAGAGGGTTTAGGGTTGTGTCATATCGTGGGTGCCTGGGACAGCCGGAGCACGAGGACGACGCGCACGACGAACACGAGCAGGAACAGATGCTCTAGTCTCAGGATCTCGACGCTCAGGAGTGGAGGCACGAGTCTCAGGCTCTCGACGCTCAGGAGTGGAAGCACGAGTCTCAGGCTCTCGACGCTCAGTCAGGGACTCTGTCACAGCACTGTAAGGAGCAGGAGCAGGCAGTGGGGAGTGAGGCAGTAGCTGTGGGAACAGTAACGGAGGAGTAGTACCAGCGACTAGGAACTCTGTCGGAGCAGGCTGAAGACCGAGAAGGTGGCGAAGCGCACCAGCAGGTCCGGCACCTCCAGCACTAGCAGCACCTCCAGCACTAGTAGCTCCAGCACCTCCAGCACCAGTAGTACCTCCAGCACTAGCAGCTCCAGTGCCTCCAGCACCACCAGCACCTCCAGCACCTCCAGCACCACCAGCAGTACCTCCAGCACTAGCAGCTCCAGCACCTCCAGCACCTCCAGCACCTCCAGCACCAGCAGTACCTCCATGACTTGCAGCTCCAGTACCTCCAGCACCTCCAGCACCTCTAGCAGTACCTCCAGCACCAGTAGTAATACCAGCTCCGGCAGCTCCAGTACCTCCAGTACGAGCACCTCCAGGACTAGTAGCTCCGGCACCTCCAGTACCCGCAGTACCTCCAGGACCTCCAGGACTAGCAGCTCCAGCACCAGGAGGACCGTACCCTCCACCACCAGGACTGCCTCGCCGAACTATCCACGCACGAATCGCCTGCGGCGAGAGCGTCTAAAGTAGATCACGCTGCGGTGGCTGTCCAGCTCCAGGACCTCCAGCCGGGTCACCCACAGCTCCACCTCCACTAGGACTCGCAGCACCCCCAGAGTCAGCACCCCCAGTCGCAGCACCCCCAGGCGCAGCACCCCCAGAACCCTCACCCTCTGTCTCAGCACCCCCAGGCTCAGCACCAGCAGTCTCAGCTCCAGAGTCTACAGCAGCAGGCCGCGGAGGCGGCGAAGACGGCCGAGGCGGAAAACCAGGGGGGGTCTCCAAGCGTGGAGAGCGGCGAGTGACCGCCGTGTCGTCAACGGCGGGGTCACCCCCCTCAGGTGGGCCAGAGGATTCAGAAGAGATCTCTAGAGGCTCAACCAAGGGGGGTGGGTCTACCTGAGACACACCTGAGGGAGCAGGACCTTGTGGGGGGAGGGGGTCTACCGGGGGGGGGGACTGGTACCAGGAAGAGAGGCGCGAGGGGGACCGGGTGGGACGCGTGCGGGTGTAGCCTGTAGAAACAGACAGACTCGTCAAAGGTGACGTACTGGGAGGAGAAGACTCGACGCGCGCGCGGGTGGTAGAACTGCCACGGCGGGGCGTCGGTGGGGAAGCCAAGGAAGACGCAGTGGAGAGAGCGAGAGGAGAGCTTGCTCGCTTTGGTATCGCGAACAAGGGAGAGCGCGCCCCAGACCCGAAACACCAACGCATTGCCAACCTTCCCCGTCCACCGGAGTGTGGGCGAGGTCTCTGGCTCAGAGAGACGGGGCCAGAGGTTGAGCTGATGCGCAGCGTATAGGACCGCAAACGGCCACAGAAAATGGGGAGCAGCCGCATGGATCATGGAGGTACGAGCAACCTCCATGATCAAGCCAATGCGACGCTCAGCAATCCCATTCTGCTGACGTCCGCCTTGCGCCGCAAGGGGAAGACAGTGGTGTAGCGTGTGTAGTCGTCGACAACCAGCAAGAAGTAGCGCTCCTGGTCCGTTCCACCGACGGGGGCCGGGCCCCACACGTCCATGCGGAGAGTCTGCAATGGAGCAGTGGTCGGAGGAAACTCGGAGGAGTGAGGAGCGGCGCGCTGCCGGCCCTCGACGCAGGGAAGGCACGGCGGTACAGGCGAGCGCGGGAGGGAGGGCAGGGACCTGGGAAGCCCAGAGACAAGGAGACGGGAGTGCATGCTGCGGAGACGCGGCAGCGAGGGGTGACCGAGGCGGTGGTGCCAGAGGAGAGTCTGGTGAGAGAGTACCCGGCACGAGCAAGACGCTGCAAGCTGACCAGACGCAGACACCCGACTCGACGCAGCCACCTGACCTGACTCAGCCACCTGTGCAGACGCAGTAGTCAGTGTGTACAAACTAGACCCAGGCCGTCGAGTGAACGTAGCAAGGTGACGACCAGTCCTGGAGCACGTACAGATCGCCACACGCTGCCCTCCATGAGTAAAGGTATCAACCCAGACATCCTGAAGAGCGGCGTTGCTCACCAAGTTCGTCGAGAACGAGGGGAGGTGGAGACCTGACAGAGAACCGGAGGGGACTGATGGACACGGGAGGACAGTGGAGGCTCGTGCGACTACTGAGCCCCCAGAGGGGTCAGCCAGTGAGACTGGGACAGGTGCAGCTAGTGGTGTGAGTGTGGTGCAGTCACGAAAGAAGCAACTAGCAGACTCACTAGCAGCAGACTCACTAGCACCTATGAAAGCAGACGCACTAGCACCTAGGGCTGCAGCAGACTCACTAGCACCTGTGACAGTAGACGCACTAGCACCTAGAGCTGCAGCAGACTCCCTAGCACCAAGAGCAGTAGCAACGACATCAGCATCACCAGGGACACACAAGTAACACGCACCCTCATCACTAAGCTCAGTCACATACATAGCATAGATAGCCTTGTTGATCTGAACAAAGTCAAGAGCATAAACATGTACTCCCATCCCCTGCAGTTTCAGCCAGTTGGGGGCTGGCAGCTCATCCCCGTACTCATCCACCCAGGCATCCTCAAGACGGCCGAAGCAGCGATGCTCAGTGTGCAGCTTCCCGCAGGTCTGACCCTTCAGCTTCCCTGTGCGCCTGACGTACGGGCAGCGACCAGAGCCCCCAGAAGAACCACGCTGGACAACCCACTCACGAAGCTGCTGAGGGGTGGGGTTGTCCGGGAGGCGCGGCAGCTGCTATCCACTCCCAAAGCCTCCACCGCCACGTGCGAAAGCGCCACGGCCGCCACTCTTGCCAGCTCCACCCCGACCTCCTCCACCGCCCCCACCGCCTCCACCACCCCAGCCGCCTCCACCACCCCCGCCGCCTCCACCACCCCGTCCACCTCCAATGCCGCCACCCCCAGAGCCACCCCCACCGCCTCCACCCCCGCCACCACCACCCCCGCCACCCCCACCGCTGTTGCCACCCCCACCACCCTTACCCCCTTTGCCCTTGCTGTTGTTGCGCCTTCCACTGTGAGCAGACGCATCGCCAACTTCCTCAGCACCAAGGAGGTCGACAGCAGCAGCAGTAGCAACTGAGGGGAGGAGAGGGGAGGGAGCACACCGTTCAAAGAAGGGGGAGTGGGGAGTGCCGCGAGAAGCAGCGATAGCGACAGTGCTCTTCTCAGCCTCGAGAAGGGACTTCTCGAGCGAGTCAAGCGTGAGCTCAGTGGGGTCAAGGGCTAGGAACTGGTCCCTGACAGTGCGAAGGGAGTCAGGGAGACGGGTGACGAGGAAGTACAGGGTGATGTACAGCGGGGGGGGGTTCGCAGCGAGAAAGGTCGGCTTGAGAGCGGCGCGGTAGCAAGCCTCACTAGAGCGGAGGTGGATAAAGAGGTCAGAGACAGTGTGGAAATCGGCTAGCTTGGGATGCAGGTACAGCAGCATGAGACGGCCTAGGGCAGCAGTAGCTGGGGAGGAGTAGCGAGCGACTACAGCGTCATAGAGGGCCTTGACTGTTTTCTGCTGGCTATAATGCGCTCGTTCAGCGACAGGAAGGTGGTTGCGGACAGCTAGGCGGGCAGTAGCGTCACGAATGAGCCACTTCGAATGATCTGCTGTCTCTGTGTCAGGTGGGGCTGGGAGGGATCCGTTGGTATGTGCGAACAGTGGAATGCCATCCCTAGCCTCGCTCTGCAGGAACAGCTGGAGGTCATCGAGCCAAATGTCAAAGGTAATTGCGCGACCCTCAGCGTCGAAACTAAGAACGGAGACTGTAGCCATAGTAGCAGTAGCAGGAGTAGGAGTAGTAGCAGCAGCACGGCAGTGCGGCTCAGTAGGGGCACGGCAGCACGGCTCGGGCTGGGCAGCGGTGCTCGGCAGGGCACAGAGCAGCAGCGCGTGTGGCAGCAGCAACTCAGCCGCAGCAGCAGGAAGCAGCAGCAGCAGCTCTTAGCAGCAGCCTGCAGCAGCAGTTGAGGCTGCAGCAGCAGCTCTGGCGGCAGCAGCATGTAGCAGCAGCAGCAATAGCAGCAGCCGGCAGCAGCAGTTGAGGCGGCTGCAGCAGAGCAGCAGCAGCAGCACAGTGGCAGCAGCAGCGCAGGCGGCAGCAGCAGCTCTGGCGGCAGCAGCAGGTAGCAGCAGCAGCAGCAGTGCTTAGCAGCAGCCGGCAGCAGCAGTTGAGGCGGCTGCAGCAGAGCAGCAGCAGCAGCAGAGTGGCAGCAGCAGCGCAGGCGGCAGCAGCAGCTCTGGCGGCAGCAGCAGGTAGCAGCAGCAGCAGCAGTGCTTAGCAGCAGCCGGCAGCAGCAGTTGAGGCGGCAGCAGCAGTGCAGCAGCAGCGGCACAGTGGCAGCAGCAGCGCAGGCGGCAGCAGTAGCTCTGGCGGCAGCAGCAGGTAGCAGCAGCAGCAGCGCTTAGCAGCAGCCAGCAGTAGCAGCAGAGGCGGCAGCAGCAGCGCAGTAGCAGTAGCGCAGGCGGCAGCAGCAGCTCTGGCGGCAGCAGTAGCGCGTGGAGCAGCAGCAGTAGCAGTAGTGCTCTTAGCAGCAGCAGCAGCAGCGCTTAGTATGAGCAGCAGCACATGCAGCAGTAGTAGCCACGTAAGTGACAGCAGCAGCAGCGCTCAGCAGCGCGGACTAGCAGGGTGCGCGTGGGTGCGCGCGGGCAGTGCGCAGGCCGGGCGCAGGGCAGAGCGCGGGCCTTGCAGGCAGCGTGCGGGTCGATCGCGCGGAGGGCTCGGGCAGCGCGCATGCGGGCAGCGCGGGCAGGGCACGTGCGTGCGTGCAGGTGGCGCGAGCAGGTCGCGTACGGGTCGCGCCAAGGTGAGGACCCCGAAATCGCGCTAGGCAGAGCAGCACTAGCTAAAATAAAAACGGTCGCGATTTTGTGGGGAGGGGCAGAACGAACTGGTAGAAGACAAGCCAACGGTGGGCCCTTTTAAAAAATAGGTCCTATGGGACCTGCTCATAATACCATGTTGAAGTCTAGTCTAGTCTAGGTCACTAGAGTAGTGAGAACAAGTAATGTCGATTAGGTTGAGGGAGGGGGTACAAGGAAAGCATCGAGATGGTTTCTATTCCCCCTAAAGATAGCCCCAAGGTAGCCTAGAGAAATGTAAACATAAACCTATATGTTTTGACACGCACCCCAATTTCCCGCATTACCGTTACCACGCTCGCTTGGCTATATAACTTCGCTCATGCTTTTCGCTCAATTGTATTGTTTGCTTCGATAGTGCAATTCTCGCTCGCTCACTCAATTGCACTCGTAACACTTGGTATTCAGAGCCTACGATCTCTTCTCGGACCGCACCCACACCTTCGCTTCCCCACTATCTCATTTTTTGGGGGGGGTAGACATCTCTCAGCGAAACAAGCACCGCTGCTCGTAGTGCTCTCTCGTAAGCACGCACGGCCACGACAGAGGCTCTCGCTGAGCTTGCCCGACACCCCCGCCATGGCTGAATTCAACATCGCGACACTGACGCAGGAGCAACTCGACCGTCTCGTGCGCCAACTCGAAGACTCGACGCTCGAAATTGCGGCACTCACGGCGGAACGCGACTCCGCTCGCCAGCAATCAACGGTGAATGCTCCAGCACCTGCACCCGCAAATGCACCTGCGCAATCAGAAGAACCGATCGTCATCTCATCAGGCACACCGACGCAACACGACAGCGTGGGACAGCGCTCAGGCGCAGCCAGTGATGGCGCCGCTCAATCGATGCCTGGCATGGAAAGAAATAGGGCCGCAGCAAGCCCACGTGGGCCTCGCGAAGCTGGTCGGCACGTGGAGTTTGCAGCAACAAGTGGCAGCCACGACATCATGGCACCAATGCCACTCAAGCCGCAACGCCCGCCCTAATTCGATCCGAGCCAACGTGGAGGTCCGATAGTTCAATCGTGGGTCTTCACGATGAACGTTTTCTTCGACGCGAATTACGTCGAGTCGGACGCAGCGAAGATTCGCTACGCTGTTTCGCTGCTGAGGGGCCCCGCCATGGACTGGTGGCGAGTCATCGTGACGTCGCCACGCGCCTACGAGCCACCGTCGCAAGAGGAAGAGCCCACGGGCCCAGACGTTACCTGGAATTCATTTTGCGAAACCGCCCAGTACAGCACGTGGGACGCGTGGTGCGCAGGGCTTCGGGCGCGCTTCGAGCCGATCGCGCCTTCTATTTCGGCACGTCAGAGACTGCGTACTTGGCGGCAGCTCGGATCAGTTCAAGACTACACGAGCGGTTTTCTCGCATTATGCGAGCAAGTCGGCTACATGCACGAAGCGGAGCGGGTGGACCGTTACGTCGGAGGGCTGAAGCCGGACATCTCGCACAAAATCGTGCTACGCGGGCTCTCGAATTCTAACGAGATCCTCGCGCTCGCCGAGAAAATTGACATTTTGCGCCGTCCGAGACCGGGGTCCTACTACGGACATCGCCCTCGGGGACCGATCGAGCACGCCACCGTACACGCCGTTGCGACGAATGCAGCTGCCACGCCGTTTAAGGGGCGCTGCTTTGCTTGCAACAGGCCGGGCCATCGCAAAAGCGAGTGCCCAGAGGAGCTAAGGCGCCGCGGAGCAGAGCAGGGGAGGGAGTCTCAGAGGCAGGGAAACGCCAGAAGTCAGTAGAAATTGGGCCAACTACTGAGGGGACTGCCTGCTCGCCCAACCTCACCGACCCTCACCGAGTCACAGTACCGATTCATGCCATCGATCGGGCTCGGATGAATAAGGAGGGTACAGCGACGGATTTCCCAGTACTGATCCACGGGAAAATACAGGGAGCAGCAGTGAAGATTTTCATAGACGGAGGGGCAAGTCACAGCTTAGTTAATACCGCGACCGCACGGAAGCTGCAACTGGCACTTAGTCGATGCATACCGGAGATAGATGCACGCTTAGTTGACGGAACGCCGCTGGCCATACGGGAGAAGGTGGAGAGAGTAAAAGTCCGTTGCGGGGGGAACTTCGGGTTTACACAGGAAATGCTCGCAACGACATTGGATGGGCACGACATATTACTGGGACGTGATTGGCTGCGACGGTATAACCCGCGAATCGACTGGGCAACGGGTAGTTGCACTGTGCGAAGTAGCGGTAACTGGGTCGAATTACCTCGCTGGCAGTCGCCGAGTCTTCAACGGTCCACGTCAACGCCATCACAATGAAACGGGCTATCGCCGCTGGAGCTGACGTGTACGCGCGGTGGATGTCGCAATGGTAGAAGAAGCAGAGCAGCCGAGCGATTTTCAGAAGCTGCTGGCAGCCGTACCGCCCAAACTACAGGAACTGCCAGAGGGACTGCCACCTCAGCGGGCACACGATCACCGAATAGAGTTAGAACCCGGGGCATAGCCAACCGTACAGCGACAGTTAAGACTGACACAGCCCGAGCTTGGCGAACTAAGGAAGCAGCTAGATTATCTGTTAGAAAAACAATTTATCCGACCGAGCTCGTCACGATTCGCCGCACCGATACTGTTCACACCGAAAAAGGACGGAGGTTTTCACATGTGCATCGATTACAGGGCACTGACCAGGGTTACAGTCAAGTCGCGATACCCCATTCCCCGCGCCGACGAACTGATCGATCAACTGCGAACAGCACGGGTCCTTTCGAAAATCGACTTACGGGGAGGTTACCACCAGATTAGGGTTGAACCATCAGACTGCGCCAAGACAGCGTTTAGAACTAGGTACGGGTCCTTCGAGTACACTGTGATGCCTTTCGGACTGACCAACGCACCGGCGACGTTTCAGATGAGCATGAACGAGGCGTTTGGGCCACTTTTAGATAAATGTGTGATAGTTTATCTCGACGAAATCCTCGTCTACAGTCGCGACAAGCAGCAGCACTTAGCAGACCTGGAAGCAGTTTTTTAATTTTTAGACGAACACAGGCTACTGACCAAGGGTTCCAAGTGCGAGTTTTTTCAGGACATGCTAGAGTTTATGGGGCACGTTATTTCGGAGGCTGGGGTTGAGATCGACCCAAAGAAGCTGGACACGGTAAAAGCGTGGCACCCCCCGACAAATATCACAGAGCTGCAGAGTTTTTTAGGGTTCGTTAATTACGTGCGTCGGTTTGTCCCCGACATGGCGAGGTTAACAGCCCCACTGGCGGATCTGTTGCGGAAGGGGGTCACTTTTACGTGGGGGGAGAAAGAGGATGCTGCCTTCTCTGCCCTGAAAACATTTCTCTGTTCACCGCCCATACTGCGCATCGCCGACCCACACCGCCCATTCGAAGTGGTTACAGACGCAAGCGACATCGCCATTGGAGCTATACTGCTACAGGATCTCGGCAACGGTTTACAGCCCATCGCATACGAGTCACGAAAACTGCATCCGCCCGAGAAGAATTACCCGATACACGACCGCGAAATGCTCGCGATCGTGCATGCGTTCAAAGTGTGGCGCTGTTACTTGACCGGCGCGGACGTGACAGTTCGGACAGACCACAAATCACTACAGTACCTACGCGCACAGCCCCACCTCAACCCACGACAGATCCGCTGGCTTGATTTTCTCGAGTCAAACTTCCACTACACGGTCACCTACAAAAAAGGGGCATCAAACATCGCTGACACACTGACCCGCCCCACTGCCCAAATCCACGCCATCCTACTCGCCCAGACCAGCCCACAACTAACAGGACTATTTACCCACAGCTATCAAACCGACCCGTTCTTCACAGGTGGAAATTGGCAGCAGTTCGCAGCAGCAAAGGGGGTTTATTACGTAAAAGCCAGCACCGACCGCATCTGGGTACCGGGCTACACTTTACTAAGGGAGCTGTTACTACAGGAGGCACACGACGGGGTTACCTCAGGACATTTCGGAGTAGAGAAAACACGGCAGCAGCTGCAGCGGTATTTCTACTGGCCCGAAATGCTGACCGACGTACAACGACACGTGGCATCGTGTCCCACCTGCCAAATCATGAAGTCGTCATGGAAACGGCCGGCAGGGCAGTTGCAGCCGATACCACCCCCAGAGCGTGCTTGGCAGCAGGTGACGATGGACTTCGTCACGGGGTTACCGGCTGGAGCAAGTGGGAACGACGCGATCCTGGTCGTCGTCGATCGGCTGACGAAAATGGCACACTTCGCAGCCTACAAAAAAATCAATCACAGCCGAAGAAACAGCCCGCCTCTTCATCTCCACCGGTGTTCGACTGCACGGGATACCAACATCAATTATCAGCGACCGCGACACGAAATTCACCAGCAACTTCTGGCGGAACCTGTGGCAGCAGTTCGGCACGCGACTGCAGTTCAGTTCTTCGTACCACCCCGAGACCGACGGACAGACAGAACGGACAAACCAGACCATGGAGCAACTCATCCGAGCCAGGTGCGACGACCCGACCACCTGGGAACATTAACTGCCACTCATCGAATTCGCGTACAACAACTCGCCATCCGCCACGACCCAACAGTCACCGTTTTACCTGAACTACGGACAAGACCCCACAGTACCCATGACTCCGAATCCCGACATCCCGGTGCCACGCGCGCAACAGTTTGCAGAAATCTTACAAGCAGCACGGACCCGAGTAGCAGAAGCAATAAAAAAATCGAACGTCATCGCTAAGCGCAACGCCGACCGCCACCGTCGCCCCGTCACTTACCAACCAGACGACCTGGTATTACTCGACACTGAAAACCTCCGCCTACCCGTCACTCCAAAACTCCGCCCCCGATATTGCGGGCCATTTCGCATCAGGCACATGATCACACCCGTCACCGCCCACCTCCTCCTCCCTGCTGACTGGTACGTCAGCCCATCATTCCACGTCAGCCTGCTTCGCCCATATATCCCATCCACCAGCCAACTGCCTCGCAACCACCCCGCCAGCATGACACGCCCGCCAACAGAACCAATCATCACGCCCGAAAAAATACTGAGCCACCGAGTACGTGACCTACGGGGAGCCCGCAGAATCGAATTCCTGATCCGCTGGAAAGACCGCACGCCCACCGAAGATAACTGGGTCCCCCTGGATAGAATTGAGAATCACCCTGTCCTCACTGAGTATCTGCGCAGCCGAAACTTTCGAGATGTACACGCACTCTCGTAAGGAGGGCCTTCTTGGGGAGGGGGGTAGTGTAAGGAAAATTCCTTTTCCTTACTTCGCGCCCCTGCTTACCGCGTACATGACCACTCCCGCCATCGGCACCCACAGTGGAAACGTTACCCGCTCACCTCGGCCACGACTCCCGCCACTGTTCGCGATGCGACCCAACCTAACGGTTCGGTTGGTAACCCGCGCTCCGGACCTCCGCCTCGACAATTCCCAAACCTCGGCGCTAGGCCCGTAGCGCACCCCAATTTCCCGCATTACCGTTACCACGCTAGCTTCGCTATATATAACTTCGCTCATGCTTTTCGCTCAATTGTATTGTTTGCTTCGATAGTGCAATTCTCGCTCGCTCACTCAATTGCACTCGTAACACTTGAGAATCACCCTGTCCTCACTGAGTATCTGCGCAGCCGAAACTTTCGAGATGTACACGCACTCTCGTAAGGAGGGCCTCCTTGGGGAGGGGGGTAGTGTAAGGAAAATTCCTTTTCCTTACTTCGCGTCCCTGCTTACCGCGTACATGACCACTCCCGCCATCGTCACCCAGAGTGAAAACGTTACCCGCTCACCTCGGCCACGACTCCCGCCACTGTTCGCGATGCGACCCAACCTAACGGTTCGGTTGGTAACCCGCGCTCCGGACCTCCGCCTCGACAATTCCCAAACCTCGACGCTAGGCCCGTAGCGCACCCCAATTTCCCGCATTACCGTTACCACGCTAGCTTCGCTATATAACTTCGCTCATGCTTCTCGCTCAATTGTATTGTTTGCTTCGATAGTGCAATTCTCGCTTGCTCACTCAATTGCGCTCGTAACACATATGCACTAACAATCAACTGTTCAACATGTACCTAGTACCCCTAATAGGGCTCTTCCTCATCCTCGTCTACATCCACGAACCCATCACCATCCCTTCCTTCCTCTTCACTACTTCCCCCTTCCTCTACCTCCCCTCCTGCTCCACTCCCTTCACCCCTACCCTCGTCTCCATCCCTCTCCTCCTCCTCGCCCTCGTCCTCTTCACCCGGTATTCCCCCACCCATATCACCCTCCTCTTCTGCCTCCTCCCCATGCGCCTCTTCATCCTGTTCCTCCTCTTCTCTCTCACCCCCTTCCCTTTCATCCCTCTCTTCCTCCTCTCCCTCCTCCCCCACATGACTTTCCTCCTCTTCCTTGGTAATTTCCCTCTCATGTTCAGCTGTATCTGCATCCCCCTCTTCTTCATCTCCCCCCTCATCCGTTCTCCTCCTCTTCCCTCCCCCTCTCCCTTCCTCCTCAGTATCCTCCGTCTCCTCAACCTCCTTTCTCTTCATCCCTCTCCCTCTTCCCCTCCCCCTCCCACCCCCTCTCCCCCCTCCTCTCCCCGCTCCTTCCCCCACTCCTCTTCCCCCACCTCTCCCCCCTCCTCTCACCCCTCTCCCTAACCCCCTCCCTCGCCCCCTCCCCCCTGCTCCCACTCCTCTCCCACCTCCCCTCCCCCGTCCCCCTCGTCCCCCTCTTCCTCCTCGCCCCCCACCCCTAACCCCAACCTTCCCTCCTCTCTTCTTCTTGCCTCCCAACCCTTCCACCTCCCCTCCTTCCTCCTCTCCCTCCTTCCCCTCTCCACCCTCCTCCCCTCCCTCACCCTCATCCCCTTCCTCCGCCTCCTCATGCTCCATCACTTCCAGCTGTGCACGATCCGATGGCCAGAAACAAGCCAGATGTGCGATCGGACGGTCACCGGTGCAGCCATAGGATTTAAAACGCCCCAGAGACGATATATAAACAAAAGGAAACCAAATGCAAGGAGGGGATTGGTAAAGGAAGGCAAGATAAGAAGGGCAAGAGAGGACATGGGAGGGCGAGGCAAGAAAAAAACAAGCAAGTATCGAAACCATCACGGGTCAAGGAAAACGGAATATAAGAAGTTTGACACTTCCGATTGAGGAAAATAAAAGAGCATTGGTTCTAACGAGTACAGATGGTGAGATAGGTTAGCACGGTTGCACTGAGCCCAAATGTGCAAGACGAACAGACAGTGGTGGAGATGGGAACAAACAAGCACCAAATGTGCTGAGAGAGAGTAAGGGAGAGCGTGTGGAGAGAGAGTAAGAGAGAGTGTGCAGAGAGAGGGTAAGAGAGAGTGTGCGGAGAGGGTAAGTGTTACTATGCAGAGAGGGTAAGAGAGAGCAAGTGTGCGAAAGAGGGCAATAGAGATTGTTTGTATGGAGGGTAAGAGAGAGTGTGCGAAGTGAGGGTAAGAGAGTGTGCGGAGGGAGGGTAAGAGAGTGTGCGGAGTGAGGGTAAGAGAGTGTGCGGAGTGAGGGTAAGAGAGTGTGCGGAGTGAGGGTAAGAGAGTGTGCGGAGTGAGGGTAAGAGAGTGTGCGGAGTGAGGGTAAGAGAGTGTGCGGAGTGAGGGTAAGAGAGTGTGCGGAGTGAGGGTAAGAGAGTGTGCGGAGTGAGGGTAAGAGAGTGTGCGGAGTGAGGGTAAGAGAGAGTGTGCGGAGGGGGATATCCACGTCTTTGGCCGCTCCTCCCGCCATGATTCCCCGTAGCTCGCCCTCCACCTCCTCCACTATCTCCGGCTGCCAAGATTTAAACAGGAAGGAAATGAATGAAGAGAATATAAGACAAGGATACGGTAATGAGAATTGAGTGCATGGGGCCCATGATTCCCTGTAACTCCTCCCTCCACCTCCTCCACTATCTCCGGCTGCCAGCCAGAGAAAGAAAGGAGAAAATGGAAGAGGAGAAGTTGTAAGGGGGAGATAATGACAAGAATAATGTGCACGGGGGGCATGATCACCCGTACCTCCCCCTCCACCTCCTCCACTATCTCCGGCCGCCCAGAATGAAAGAGGATTGAAGAGGAGAGGAAAACAAGAAGAATTGAGTGCCACGCGGAAACGATGCCTCAAAGCTCTGACACCATCTCCGGCTGCCAGCAGCGAGACAAAGAAGGGGGAATCAAAGAGGGAGAGAATCGAAAGGGGGAGATAATGATTGGAATTGAGTATGAACGAGAATGAGAATAGGACGAACGAGAGTGGGAAGAACGAGAAAGGCGAGAGTGGATGATGTTTAAAGAGGTGGGAAGGAGAGAGAGGGGACAAGAGTGGGACATGAGGGGGGAGGGAAGAAACGAGGGAGGAGGTCAAAGGATGGAAGTGGGGGTGGAGGGCAAGCCACAAGCGCATGCAGTCCGCACGCCCCCACAAGCGCATGCAGTCCGCACGCCCCCACAAGCGCATGCAGTCCGCACGCCCCCACAAGCGCATGCAGTCCGCACGCCCCCACAAGCGCATGCAGTCCGCACGCCCCCACTTCATGCGGAGTGAGTGAGTGAGACAGTTGTGTTCACTACAGTGAGCAGGAAGAACATAAAAGCAGCTCATCAGATCAGACCACGCTATGAGAACAGCGCACTCACTACACTACAGTGAAAAACGAACACATAAGCTGGTAATTAGATGATGATGAAGAAGACAGCACACTCACATTCGGCTCGGGTTCGCGTTTAACGCGCCGCCTTTGCACATCTCACATAAGTGTCGCGTTCAATGGAGCTGGTACAAAGAACATTGTAAGCAGCTCGTCAAGTATATTGTTTGAACACAGCATGTCACACTCACACTGAGGTCGGGTTCTCGTCTGAACCGCCCCCTCCACGCGTCCCGCATGGGCGGGGTGAGGCCGTTAGTGCGGCTCGCAATAGAGTCATGCATGTGAGCAGCTCGCCAATTGCATAGTCATGACACGTCACACTCACGTTCAGGTCAGGCTCTCGCCTGAAGCGCCGCCTCCGCACGTCGCGCATGGGCGGGGTGAGGCCGTTGCGGCTCTCCGGTCCCTCAATGGGTCGCTCTGCCTCCGATGGCTCCCTCACAACGATCATCTGATATCACAGTAACATGTGGTACAACATTCACACGGGAGGGAGGGGTGAGGCCGTTGCGACTCTCTGGTCCCTCCACTGGGCGCTCTGCTTCTGATGGCTCCCTCACCACGATCATCTGATATCACAGTCACATGCAGCACAGTCACATATGGTAGTGTGCCAATCGTTACAGTCACGATGAAGAGCAAGCGAGGGCGGGGTGACTGAGCACGTTGCGGCTCTCCGGTCCCTCAATAAGCCGCTTCGCCGATGAGTCGATTTTTGAGTCGACTAAAAAATCGACTCATCACATGCGGCTCTCCGGCCCCTCCATTGGCCGCTGCGCCTATGATGGCTCCTTCACCACTATCATCCGTTACAGTCACACACGGTGGCACAGTCACATACATTACAGTAAATTAGGATGGTGTGACTATTTACACAATCACAATTATGTCCCACCTGCCCACGTCCCACCTGCCTGCCCCACGTCTACCGTTTTGACAAGGGAGTTTTCATCGTTCCCCCAGTTTTCCAAACTCTCTCCCACCTTCCCCAGAATCAAACGTTTTCACAACCGAGCTTCAGCGAATCCAGCCTTCCCCGAATCCAGCCTTCCCTGAATCCAGCCTTCCCTGAATCCAGCCTCCCCTGAATCCAGCCTTCCCCGAATCCAGCCTTCCCCGAATCCAGCCTTCCCCGAAAACAGCCTTCCCCGCATCCCATCTGCCCCACATCCGCCATTTTGACAGGCGAGTTGTCGGCATACGTCTTCCACAACTCCACCACACCCCACCACACCCCACCACACCCCACCACACCCCACCTGCCCCACATCCAGCAACGACCTCCCACCTACCCTCTAACTGTACCTGCTGCCCCACGCCCCGCCTGCCCCACATCCCACCTACCCGGCTACCCCCACGTCCCACCTGCCCCACGTCGGCCGTTTTGACGAGCGAATTATCATCGTATGTCTTCCACGACTCGACAACCGCTGGTAGATCATCCACCCTTTGCCCAATAAACACACAACTTACCCAGATACCACCTGCCCCACGTCCCACCTGCCCCACGTCCCACCTGGCACCTGCCCCACGTCCCACCTGCCCCACGTCGGCCGTTTTGATGAGCGAGTTATCATCGTATGTCTTCCACGATTCGACAACCGCTGGCAGGTCCAATAAGGAGGCGGAAAAAGATTCCCTGCCCATCACAAAGGAGCCCGTTCGGCCGTCAGCTGGTGTGGATGGAGGTGGGATGGGGTGGGGTGGGGTGGGGTGGGGTGGGGTGGTGAGGACGAGCGAGATATCATCATCAGTCTTCCAGGATTCCACCACCGCTGGCAGGTCCAGGAGAGACGCGGGGAAGACCTCCCTGCCTATCACAAAGGAACCTGTGCGGCTGTCAGGTGGTTCGGGGTGAGGTGACATTTGAGTTGAATCAAAGGTCCAGCAAAGACGCGGGGAAGACCTCCCTGCCCGTCACAAAGGAACCCGTTCGGCCGTCCGCTGGTGAGGGTGAAGGTGCGGGTAGGGGAGCAGTGAGGGGGAAAGCGGGAGGTAGGGGAGCAGCAAGGAGAGAAGGACGAGTTATTGTCATATGCCTTCCATGATGACTCCAGTCTCCACCTCACCACCACCGCTGGCAGGTACACAAGAGACCACCGTTAGTGAAGGCCTCTCCGCCCATCACAAAGGAGCCCGTGCGCCCTTCAGCTGTTGCGAGTGGAGGTGGAGTGGGGTGAAGTAGGGTGGGGTGAAGTGGGGTGGGGTGAAGTGGGGTGGGGTGGGGTGAGAGGCGGGGAAGGCCTCTCCGCCCATCACAAAGGAGCCCGTGCGCCCTTCAGCTGTTGCGAGTGAGGTGGAGTGGGGAGTAATGAGGCAGAGGAGGATGAGGACGGCATGTCTACCAAGGATGCGGGAAACGATACCACACCCATCACCAAGGAGCCGGTGCGGCCATCAGCTGGTGTGAGAGTCAAAGCTTTTGGCCAAAAGCTTTTGAGTCAAAAGCAAAGCCTGCCTTCTACCATCGCTGGCTGCTCCAGTAAGCACTTGACTCCCGGGAAAGGATGGGGAGGGTGGGGTGGGGTGGGGTGGGGTGGGGTGGGGTGGTGAGGGCAAGCGAGCTATAACATAGGAACCGGCTGCCTGTCTTCTACCATCGCTGGCTGCTCCAGTAAGCACTTGACTCCCGGGAAAGGATTCCTCCAGGAATAAGATTAGGAGCCAGTGCGACCGTCAGATGAATCAGGGGGGAGGTAAGATTAGGGTGGCGAGAGTGATAAGGACGAGTGGTGGCGTCAGCTGGTTTACCTACCTTGAGGCGCCTCAAATGTTTACCCACCTTGGAAGAAAAGTTCCATGGCGGCGTCTGCGGCGGCGGCGGGGTCTTCCCGCAGCACGCGGTCCATCCGAGAAGCCAGCGACGGTGGTAACCGCAACACGAAATGCTCCTCCATGACGTTTGCGAACCCGGAAAAAAAAAAACCCTCTAGAAATTGACTTTTGAAAGCTCGGAAAACGAAAAAGAAAAAGAAAACGAAAATAATATTGAGCTTAGAATTCCTTCGGACGGAACCGAGCCTACTTCGTCGAGACTGACGGCTACATTAATCTGCGGTCTTGACAGCAGGATAGACGCGGGCGCAGGGTAGCTCCGAGCGCTAGGTTCAAGTGAACTAGCCGTTAGAATTCAAATCGTTGACGCGAATATCCGCTGGCGCAGGGTCGTTTCGTAGGCAAAGCGTTGCGGCAAAGCGGTGGACAATGTCGAGTGCACAAACTAATGTGGTTTACGAATGGATAGGATCCTAGAAACGAT
Source organism: Closterium sp. Naga37s-1 (assembly GCA_947471745.1). Classification (NCBI taxonomy): domain Eukaryota; kingdom Viridiplantae; phylum Streptophyta; class Zygnematophyceae; order Desmidiales; family Closteriaceae; genus Closterium; species Closterium sp. Naga37s-1. The sequence goes on from CANJKZ010000888.1 coordinate 1,199,482, forward strand.
TTCGCGTGAAGTACTAGAATCTTAGGCGTGCTGCTCAGAGCCTATGCCTACTAGTCGATGTCTGAAGTTTTTCCTGCGATGTCGATCGTGGAACCGCCGCTGTCGAACCACCAGTAATTTATCCCCGCTAGCATTTGGTTTGTTTGCGAAGATAATCACAGGCGGAAGGTCGTTTCTTCCATTCGTTTCTCGACTAAGCTGGTAGAAATAAGCCTAATGGAGAGAAAAGATACCATACTCTAGCAACTCCTGTTCTCCTTAAAATTTGTTTAAAAGATATACAATTCATTTTACAGAACACATCCAAATCATCTGCTAATGATGAAACCTCATCCTGACATAGTACAAATTACCCCGACATTACATGGTCTTGCTCATTGAACAAAAACTGATCGCCATACTCCACAAGAAACTGCGTTGACCGCTTCACATCCGCGAAAAGAGTGTACACCCGGCTCACATCCTCCACCTCCACCACCACCCCCCCTCCCCCTCCGCCGCCCGCTTTTCGTCTCCTAGTGGCCGCCAGATGCGCCGAGGTGATAAGATGGATGGCGTATCGGAGGGAAGTCTCGACGCCGATTTTAGAGAGCAGGTCTAGGGCGTCAGAGGAGGTGTCTACTGCTTCCTCCAGGCATCTTATCTTAATAATCTCCTTAACCTCTTCTTCCTTGTATGGGTGGGATGGGGATGGGGTGCGGATGTGGGGATGGGATGGGGATGGAAGGATCAGAATGATCTCCCTTGTTCTCCTCCCCCTTGTATGGCTGGGATGCGGATGGGGTAGGAATGGGGCGAGGACGGGGCGGGGATGGGGCGGGGACGGGGCGGGGATGGGGCGGGGATGGGGCGGGGATGGGGTGGGGACGGGGCGGGGATGGGGCGGGTATGGGGCAGGGATGGAAGGATCTTGACGATCTCCTTGGTAACCCCATCCTTAAGTCTTCTGATTCTTGGCGCATCGTGTGGGTCTCCAACTTAGTTTCCAGAACTGATGAGATGAGACCCAAGCTTGTCGAAGATCACACCACTCCGCAAGCTAGTTTTGAGACGTCTCAAAACTAGATTACTATCACGCAGATTATATACAGAAAGAATGTTTGTTGCTTGGAAAGCTGGGTGTAACTTGCAAAAGTTACTTGTTCGCGCGAGGCTCCTGAAGCTACAGTTGGCGAAGAATGAGGATTCCACATTACGCCTCGAGGAATGAAGACCTGAGCCCCTCGGACTTTTCCAGGGTGCTTTGGATTGGCTGCCCAGATTTCAGCCACTGTTGTTACGCGCCTAGAATTTGGTTTCTTGAAACGTAGTTCTTGCTTAAGGGCTTTGTTCCCACTCTTGTCTTTCATTCTGCTTGCGCTGATGAAGGTTTGACTTGGGGCCTGTCCCAGTCTACCGAAACATGTTCGCGTTTTAATCCTGTAGTGGAATAAGAGTTCAGTTTTCAGATTCTCGGTTTTAACAGGGTAATTTTTTACTACTGTCTATCATTTGCTAAAGATTTTTTCTAGACTGCAGCTCGCCTAAACAAGCTTCTTTGGCCGAAGATCACACCACTCCGCAAGCTTGTCCTCACTTGGTGCTGCTGGTGACCTTCGATCCAAATCACAAGTGCTATGCTTGCCTCAGCCCCCGCCAGCTCAGATCACCCTGTGCCAGCTCAGATCACCCTGTGCCAGCTCAGATCAACCCGTGCCAGCTCAGATCACCCCGTGCCAGGTCAGATCACCCCGTGCCAACTCAGCTCACCTCGGTGCTGATGACGAGCAGGCGGTCGAGGAAATCCAGCAGAATGCCATGTGGCGGCATGTCACTTCACGATAATATTCACGAAAGCAAACACAATAGTAGTACAGAACTCACACGCACAAGAATATTCAGCCATCTTGCCTCACCTCGGTGCTGATTATAAGCAGGCGGTAGAGGAAATCCAGCAGGATGACATGTGGTGATGCCCCGATTGGTGGTAGCCACGACGAGTATGGGCGCCATCTCGTTTTCCAGGGCTCTGTTGAGGAAGGAGAAGCACTCAATATCGAGTATATGCACCTGGAGAGGGGTGGAGAGAGGTGGAGAGGGGTAAAGAGGGGTGGAAGTAGGAGGATTGGTTGGTGGCCAGGACCAGTATGGGCACCATCTCGTTCTCGAGAACTCTGTTGAGGAAGGAGAAGCACTTGATGTCCAGCATATGCACCTGGGGAGGGGTAGAGAGCGGTGGAGGGGGATGGAAGGCAGGGCCGAGGGGTGGAAAGGGGTGGAGAGGGGTGGAGGGGGGAGGGGATTGGTTGGTGGGCACCACCAGTATGGGAGCTGATTCGTTTTCAAGGGCTCTGTGGAGGAAGGAGAATCACTTGATATCGAGCATATGCACCTGAAGGAGGGGGGAGCGGCGGAGAGTGGTGGAGAAGGGTGGCGAGGGGCGGAGGCGGGTGAAAGGGGATGGAGGGGGTTGGAGGGGTGGAGGGGAGAAGAAGGGAGCAGAAGAGATGGAAAACGGTGGGAAGGTTTCAAGAGAGGAGGGGAGGTCATCACCATCGTCGTTGCGGTCGTCACATGCCCTCAAGGTGCACACGGACGGGGGGAAGGAGCGAAGAGGGGAGAGAATACCTTGGAGTGGAGCGGTTGAAATGGTACGTTGCTTCACATTCAGGCGGGTGGACACGCGGGCAGGTGGGCGGGCAGGCAGCCAGGCAATTGGGCCAGAGTTACTCACCTGCACACCCAACTCACCTCGTCAATGAATAGCACCCCTGGAACAATCCCCGCCTTGCCGTCCTCCCGTCACTCCTGCACCTTTCCGTCAATCCCGCACCTCATGATCAGCCCACACAGTGTCACAGAGCACCAGCACCCACAATGCCTCATACACCCAAGGCACCTCATTTCATCTATACAGCCAAGCATCCAACTCACCTCAGCGATGAACAGAACAGCACCCCAAACACGATCTCCGCCTTGCCCTCCCTCCTCCCGCCACTCCTGCACCTTGGAGACAACCTGCTCCATCACCTCCCAAACAGCACACACAGTCTCACACACTGCCAACGCCCACACTGCCTGCCTGACACACTGCTTGCGACACGCCTCGCGCTTCCAACTTGTCGCCTAGCCCCAGCCCGCGAATGTGCGAGTGCGCGCCGATTCGCTCGACGCGCGTTAGGTCTTTAATCTCCCATACTTGTACCTCCGCCATGGCGCGAGCTAACTGGATGGCGGCTCAGCTGATAAAATGAACAGGCTAGTCGAAATAGGAGCGCAGTGGGACAGCAGACTGAAAACTGGCAGGGCAGTATCGACTCGACCCTAGGAGCAAAGCACGAATTGCAGATCGCAAAATTGTTTTGTGTTCGCGAAACTAAACGAGGGAGACCCTAACGAATTTCAACTTCGCCTGAACTGTTACTTGACGTGAAACGAAAGTGACAATCCCCACCCCAGTCCCGTCACACCCTAACTCGACCTCCTATTTTAGGGATTAGACTAACTTTAGGGCAGGTATGTGAGTACGGAAACCCTACATCAGCCTGCTAGCTTCCTCGTTAAAAGCACCTGGTTACAAGAGAATTACAAGCTTAAAGCTTCCATAATATAATCTCATTTCACTCTACAAAATTTAGAGGGACCCTGTATCGAAACAGCATTCTCAACTTGGACAAATTTGAATTTGCAGGACCAAATTCGCTGGATACCGAATGCACCAGTGCAGATTCGAAGCATTCGCGAAACAAACATTCGACCGACTTCTTCGAGCTGACGTGGCGCGCCCTAATTCGGTTACCAAATATTAGTAAGATACCCTCGCCCCAAAACTTCGCATCTTCCCAATTCCGAAGCGCGGATCAACCGCGCCTCGATTTCACTTTCGAACATTGATCTTCGCACTAAAATTCGAGTTAGGACTCCAACGCATTTCGAACATAAATACCTCCCCAACACATGCAGCAAATCGTCAAACCAGCATTCCACACTCACTGCAGCCAGCCCGACTTCTTCAGCTTGTGCTCAGTCCCCCGCCAGCATCATGGCTGCCCTCACCTCCGCTACCGCGGTATCCGCCGCTTCCGCGTTTTTAGGCTCGAGCGCGGAGCTCGCGGCGAAGGTCCGCAACGTGGAGTGTCGCGTCACGATGCGCAAGACCGTCAGCAAGGTCGCTGACAGCCTCAGTCAGTGGTACGGGCCGGATCGCAGTCTCTTCCTCGGCCCGTTTAGCTCGCCTCCCGCGTACCTGAAGGGCGAGTTCCCTGGCGATTACGGGTGGGACACTGCGGGATTATCAGCGGATCCCGAGACCTTCGCGAAGAATCGCGAGCTGGAGGTGATTCACTCGCGCTGGGCCATGCTCGGCGCGCTTGGCATCGTCTTCCCCGAGTTGCTGGCGCGCAACGGCGTGCCGCTGCAAGAGGCGGTGTGGTTTAAGGCGGGCGCGCAGATTTTTTCGGAGGGCGGGCTCGACTATTTGGGCAACCCCGCGCTCATCCACGCACAGAGCATCCTCGCCACGCTCGCCGTCCAGGTAAGCTCGTTGTTCAGCCCTCTCTCACGGTCACCTTCTTCCTGCGTTCGCCGTCAATGTGCGCTCTGCAGTTTTTTTTTTTCCGTTACATATCCTGGCTTTTACTACCCAGTCAGATCCGTCGCGAAATCACCTCGTCTCCATCACCCGTTTTCTAAGTCCCTTTCTTTTCCTCGTCTGCACGACAAACAAACCCTCACGCATTTTACGTTACGTGGTAACCCGATGTCGTCGTTCCGCAGGTGGTGCTGCTGGGCGCGGTGGAGAGCTACCGCGTGGGTGGGCTCGAGGGGTTTCAGGAAGTTGAAGATCCGATCTACCCGGGCGGCGCGTTCGACCCGCTGGGGCTGGCGGACGATCCCGACGCGGCGGCGGAGCTGAAGGTGAAGGAGCTCAAGAACGGCCGCCTCGCGCAGGTGTCGGCGCTGGGCTTCTTCGTGCAGGCCATCGTGACGGGCAAGGGGCCCCTCGAGAACCTCGCGGACCACCTCGCCGACCCCACCGCCAACAACGCGTGGGCGTACGCGCAGAACTTTGTGCCCGGCGCGTAGGGGTGGAGAGCGGCTTGACGAGCTTTATGGAGGTTTTGAGGGAGTTGGAGGGAGTTTGAGGTGCCAAGATGTCTGGGAGCTTGTGGATCTGCACATATCTGTACAGCCAGGATTAGTATGATATGTATGTATTCTGAGGTTGGTCGGAATCTTAGTTTTTACAACACAACTCTATGTACGAGGTGAATCCGTCACTGACGTTAGTCCGGTAGCTCCCTTCCAAGCCCTACAGGATATTACCTTACGAATGAATGGAAGGTGGTTGGTGGCAGCAAAAGGATACAGGAAATACTAAGGAGTTACCAGAAGGAATATGTTTCGGCATTGCAGCATCATATTCTGCTGGTTCCGAGCCATGTGAGCTTCACATGCACGTCAGTGAAGCAGTTATTTGGAGGTATACCGTAAAGGAAGAGCCTGCTGGGTGCATTGAAAATATACTGAAGCCGTCAGAGTTAGGGCTGATGACCAAACAACATCAGAAACAATAAGCTTTCCAGACATTGCATGCAGCATCATATTCTGCTCCATGTGGTTCCTTCCAAGCAATGCAGGCACGTCAGGGAAGCAGTTCCGGTATCCGGAGGCATAAAGGCAGACCCCACCGGGTGCATTGAATAGCGCAGGGCCATGCAGCAGAAGCCAGAGCTGGGAGGGGGCTAGCAGCAGCAATCTGATTCGTTACGGTGCAAGTATTAGTCAGCAACAAACATTTTGTGCTGTTGCAGATTTATATTCTGCTCCATGTGGTCCCCAGCCATGTCAGATTCACAGGCACGTCAGGGAAGCAGTTATCCGGCGGCATAAACGCAGACCCTGCTGCTGGAGAAACCCGAGTTGGGGATGACGAAGAAATGGGAGGAGGCTAGCAGCAACCACTCGGCTATGAGCTCGAGGAATGGAGAGGAGGAAGAGGAGGGAGAGGAGGGGGAGGAGAGGGAGGAGGTGGATGGGGAGGGCTGCATGGTGGTGTCTTCCCCACTCATGCTGTTGGCGTGGCGGGGAGTGAAGTCGGTGGTTACCACCTGTGGGTCACGGGGAAGAGAAATGGAGGCGAACTGTTGATGAAGGTATGTGAGGGAAAGATTCGAGTAAAATCCGTACGTACAGACCGATTCAAACTCTAGACTTAGGCAAACCTGTTTCGGCGCACGGGGATCATAACCGCTATGCCTTCATCAGTGCGATTGTTTTCAGTCTGTTTCGGGAAAGCCTCACCCTTTCTGGGTACCAAGAAAGAGGCTTGACTTGTGAATGCCTCACCTTGTAGGGGTATTGTCTGCGAGTGCCTCACCTTATCCGGGTATTGCTTGTGAATGGCCTCTTTGACTTGCATGGAGTTGCAGAGCAGTAGCCACTTGACAGGGAGGGAGGAGGGGATATGCCACTCCTGCACTCGCTGTGGGGTTGAAGGGCGGGAGGGAGAAAGAGAGAGTAAGGTGAGAAGCATTATCCCCCTGCTGCTGCTCCCTGCCTTCTTGACTTGCATGGAGTTGCAGAGCAGTAGCCACTTGACAGGGAGGGAGGAGGGGATGTGCCACTCCTGCACTCGCTGTTTGTGTTGAAGGGTGGGGGGGGCGATAGAGCAGGAAGAAGAAAAGGAGTTTACGTCGACACGCAACAACCACTTGACAGGGAGGGAGGAGGGGACGTGCCACTCGTGCACTCGCTGTTTGTGTTGAGGGTGGAGAAAGTGGGGTGAAGGAAGGCGGCTGCGGGTCCAAGGAAAGGAGAAATTCATGGAAAAAAATATGTGGGCACGATCAAGGGGGGAAGTACAAACGACGTCCTTTTGCATCCGAGGCCCCTTCCGTCTCCTCCCTTCCTTTCCCTGTGAACCCCTTGCCTTACAATCACGAGTGATGGCTCTCACTCACCTTCTTCCACCGTCTCCCTCACTCGCTCCTCGGAGAGTGATAGTTGCGTGCCTTCCTCTATCCCCTCTTGATTCTGCCTCTTGTGAACCCTTTCCTCACCTTTCACACACTCTGTAGTGCGTTTGACCTCTTCCACCATCTCCATCACTCGCTCCTTAGTGAGTGATAAATGCACACCTTCCCCTCTCTCCTTCCTTTCCCTCACTCCCCTCGTGAATCCGCCTCCCACAAACCCCTTCCTTACATTCGCACACTTAAGAGTGGTTTCCTTACAAAACACTTTCACCAACTCCCTCACTCGCTCCTCTGATAGTGGTAGCGGCGCAACCTCCCTCTTTCCTCTCCCTCATTCTCCTTTTTCTTTAGAATCCCCCAAACCACTCCCATACATACCTTTGCACACTCAAGAGTGGGTCGAACCTCTTCCACCATCTCCCACTTGCTCCGCTGGGAGAGATAAAAGCTATCACCCTGCTTTCCTTTCCCGCACTCCCCTCCTATTCAATTCTTACCTTGGCACACTCAAGAGTGGGTCGAACCTCTTCCACCATCTCCCTCACTCGCTCCTCTGAGAGTGATAAAGGCGCCCCCTCCCCTCCCTCTCCCCACACTGCTCTGTCCTCGAACCGAACGTGCAGACCAATCACGACCGTCCGATCGCCCCGAAGCTGCTGATCGAACGGTCGGATGAGTTGCCACACCTCAGGCTTTGGTCTGGAGGCTAGGCAAGGTTGGGAAGGGAAGACCCGGGAGGGTGGGGGGGGGGGGGTGTAGTGTAGTGAAGGGGGGGTTGGGTGGGTTTGTAGGGTGGGGGTGAGGGAAGGAAAATGGGGAGAAGGGGCGGGGGGGAAGAAAAGGAGGAGGGAGAGAAGGGATGATTGGCAGGTTTGTGGGCTAGACAAGGAGAGGGAGGTAGAGGAGGAGGATGGATACGCGTGTGGTACACGACACCTGGGGCTCTGGTATTGGTCTGGCGAGAAATTGTCAAAGCTATGGAGGCCCTGCATCCATCATATCTAAGACTTGCAACATCCCATTGCAAGCCCATCAAAAGTGGGCAATGGAGGCCTTACATAAGATCTGTACCTTAATACTTCACAAACGTGTGGCGAGGTAGGGGAAAAGGGTGTGGGGGGTGCAATATATGAAGCGCAGAAAACAGACGATTACAAATGGCAGCCTGAATCCCAACCGCTTCAATGCCCACTCCCTGCTGCCCCTCATCCCCCACCCCACCTGACAACCACCTGAAAAAGCACCTGAGCAATCACCTGAGAAGGAAGCGCAAAAAGCATCCCGTTGCAAGCGGCAGCCTGAGCCCCATATTCCTCAACCTCAACGCCCACTCCCTGCTGCCTCTCATCCCCCACTCGCCTCCCACCCCTCTCCCCGCCTCTCCCCCTCCTCCATCCCCATTATAAGCCTCCCTGTCCGCGTTATAAGCCTCCAGGAAGAGCCTTGTGAGCACGCCGCGGTTCCAGCGCAGCAGGATGTTGGCGGCGGGGGCGAGGCGGGAGAAGAGCGGCTGCAAGTCCACATCACGGTTCTTCAGGTTCACCCGAATCACCTCCCCTGCCTGCACTGCTGCTTCTGCCGGCTCCCCTCCTGCCTCACTGCCTGTAGCAGCACCAGCAGCTGTTGAATCAGCAGCAGCAGGAGGTGAGTTAGCCGTAGGGCCGACGTCAGGAGGCGGAACATACGTGTATTTCCTGGAAGGTTCCATGGGGACATCGTCGGTCAACCGCCAGTCAACGAGGGCGGGGTCAAAGGCTTGCGGCAGGCACGGGTGGTTGAGAATCAGGGCACGTCCGTCCAAAAGTGCTACAGTGAACGCGGCGGCTAGGCCAATCAGAGCGTCCCCCAGCCCCCCACACCCGAAGAGGACCTCGTATGTGAGGAAGCGGAGAGGGGGAGGGGAGGGGGAGGAGGAGGGGAGGGGTGGTGGCGAGAGGGGAGGAGCTGACGCAGCAGCAGCAGCAGCAGCAGCAGGCGCAGTGGCATCGGCAGCAGCAGCAACTGCCACACCTGCCTGGGCCTGGGCTTGCCCTTGAGCCTGGGCTTGCGGTTGGGCTTGGGCTTGTGCCTGTGCCTGCGCCTGTGCCTGCGCCTGTGCGTGCTGTAGTCTGCTCGCCTCCCTCATGCGTGCATGCAGTTTCACGTACTCCTTCCACCAGTCGCCACAGAGGGCTTCGGGGAACCCGAAGCGGAGGTGAGAGGAGGGGGCGAGGCGCGAGGAGGGGAGGAAGGAACCCTGATGGATAGATTGACAAGGGGGTAAGAGAACAAGACTGAAATGAGATGAAGAGGGGGGAGAGTGGGGGGATGGGAGCGACGGAGAGCGTGGGGGGGAGCGGGGTGAGAGGGGGCAAGTGGGGTGGAATAGGGGGGAGGGGGTTTTGAGAATGGGAACGGGAAAAGCGGCGCCGATTTAAAAAAAATGGAAGAGGTGTTCCGTTCTCGGCCCGGCCGCAGCGGGGAGCGTGTAAATAAAAAAGAGACGAAAGGCGGAAAGGCATATGGCGAAGGGAACCCGGGGCGAGAGAAGGGAAAAGGGGGCAAGCAGAGGGAAAGAGGGGTGAGAGCAGGGAAGCAGAAATGGCGAAAGGAAAGAGAAGGAGACGAAGAAATGCGAGAAGAGCGAACGATGGATGGATCGTAACCACTGACCAGCGAATCACAGTTCGACACGTCATCGCCCAGCGATAGTTTCAGCGACAGCACCAGCAGCAACGCAAATAATGCGAGCCACGGAGAGCGGAGGGACGGGACGATAGAATCAGGCGCATGTCTTCTACGCGCCTCGAAGGTGTCCCGATTGGACATCGAATTCCGCGAAGCTATCGAATTCCGCGAAACTCCCGAGCTTCGCGAATTCGCGAAAGTCGCCGCCATTGAGAGAGGTGGTGCTGGTGGATAACAGCACCCGCACGAGTCATACGCTTTACAGCATGAGTACTGTATGCAATACGCAGATCAGATGTCATAATAATACGGTGTCGCGATGTTATCCGCGATATTACGCCGCCTTGGTACTAATCATAACTTGATAGATCATGCCTGCTTTAGTGGACAGCCGATTGTGTCACACTGACCAAAGTGCAGATGCAAGAAAACCATGTAACTCACCGATTTCAACCGCATCACAGAACAGACTACTCCTGGGATTTACCTCTTGGGGTATTTGCACACATGTGCTTCGAGTAACCGTTGGAAAAGTACATGCGAGTGGAGGTCGCGAAGTATTCACGACTTTCGCAGAATCATCGAGTAGCACAAGTTTGGTTACGACAATCTACGCCACGACAATCACGAAAACAGATGACGAAAGCAACGGAACGCATCTCTTCGCGCGCAGAAAAATCTGTCGTCATCGCTACCACAACCACAACATCGCGGGGGAATCGCACGCGTTTCAGTTGGTTTCGAAGCGGTTTAGCGTGTATTCAATGTGGTACCGACTTGATCCCAATCTCTGAGCTTGCAATTCTTCGATATTGTCATTCAACCTTTATGGAGACAGCAAAGCAAGGTGTTTTGCGCTCTTTTATTGACAGGCAGTGCCAGAATCTGTTGGTGGTTACTGCACTGCGCTGATCCCGCCAGCAGGAGGAAATTAGGAACTCTCGCCTCGTCGCGAGCTTCCATGACGCCGAATCGACTTTGACTACCCAGCCTAGATGTCTTTAAAATCCGTACTCCTGCTGCCCTAATCCCATCCACGCCTTCGGTTCACATTCCTACGCCCTTACCCGTTGTGCTTAACTCCATTCAACTCATTCTAGCTCCGACATTTCTTGCGCCTTCCCGCGCGGAGACGCACTCGTTGCGCCTCATGCGTTCCATTCTCGTCCTTACCCGTTCTCTTTAACGCCTTTCAACTCATTCTAGCTCCGACCCTTCTTGCGCTTCCCGCACGGAGAAGCACTCGCCGCGCCTCATGCGGCCATGGCGGCCGTCCTTCGCGGCGCTCATGCCGCCGTGGCGTCCTTCTTTTGCGGCGCTCATGCGGCGCTCTGTCCACCTCCTGTTGCTCCTCGTGTGCTTGTCGCAGGTAAGACGATTGGACGAGGGGGAGAGCGAGTGACGATCGGATGAGGGAGAGAGAGAGTGACGATCGGATGAGTGGGAGAGAGAGTGACGATCGGACGAGGGAGAGAGAGAGAGAGTGGCGATTGGACGAGGGAGAGAGAGAGAATGGGTCAGCACTCTCACTCACTCACTTACTCACCACTTCATTCTCCCCGCTTCACTCTCCCCCTCTTTCCAGGCCTACCTCCTCTGTTCAGGGGTCAGCATTGGGTCGCACAGAGCTGGCACACTCACCACCCCCCCTGGTGCGGGCGGCTATGTTCGCAGTTGTCCCGCCCTTCACTCCCCCCTCTTCTCTCTCCTCCCCTCCTCTTTCCAGGCCTACTTCCTCTGGTCAGGGATCAGCTCTGCGTCGCACAGAGCTGGCGGCGACTGCAATGAGCACTCTGTAACGCTGCTACAACAGCAACCACAAGAGCATCAGCAGCAGCAAGAAGCACGGCATGAGTCGGTGCAGAGAGGTGAGATTGGACCCTGCCTCTCTTGGTCCATGAGACCGCCTGGGCCTGGGAAAGGTATGGGCTGACTCGGTGGTAGGTGTGTGCATGTGGGCTCAGGGTTTAAAAAAACGGCCGTTTTTTTAAGAATTTATCGTAAAAAAAGGCATCGTAAAAAACGGTCGTAAAAAACGGTTTAAAACGGTTCCAGGAGGTGTTTTCTGTTTAATTAACAAAACAGCCACTTAATGAGACCAAATTGAACCAGAAAGTCAGCAGGATGAAGGGGACGGACCCCTTCTTGCATGTGTGCGGTTGTTGGCATGATTGAAGAAGTATTTGACCTTGGTTTTTCCCTATTTTTTCTTGGTGGACAGAGTTCTCTAACAAAAAAACGACAGTTTTTTTCGAAAAATCACCGTAAAAAAAGACCGTAAAAAACGGACCGTATTTTACGAAAACCGTATTTTTGAACCTTGTGTGGGCTCGACGTCTCGACTCTCAACTCACCACCTTCAAACATTTGTCGCTCCGTTGCTTTATTCCCTTGCGCCTGAACACTACAGCAGATGGGGTTGGCAGCAGCAGCACAAGGCAAGGTAAAGGTATGTGCTGACTCGGTCGGTGGGAGGTGCGTGCATCGGTGCTGCTCAATGCCTCTCCGCTGCTCACCACCTTCAAGTATGTGTGTCGCCCTGTTGCCCTGTTGCCCTGTCGCCCTGTTGCCTTGTTGATTTTGAGACGTCTCAAAAGAGGTGCGTGCATCGGCGCTCGATGCCTCTCCGCTCCTCACCACCTTCAAGTATGTGTGTCGCCCTGTTGCCTTGTTGCTGTGCTGCCGTGCTCCCTTTTGCCTGAACAGTGCAGCAGGTGGTGTGGGAGAGGGCAGCAGATTAGGCTCGCGTTTGGCTGATTGGACGGGTGTTTTGGTGGGCTCGATGCCTCGCCCCTATTGGGTTGGATGCGTGTTCATGTGTTGCCTTGTTGCCGTGTTGCCGTGCCGTGTTCCTTTGTGCCTGAGCAGTGCAGCAGGAGGAGTGGGAGTGGGCAGCACACAGTCGCTTTCAGCTGATGAGAGTCAGTTTACCACTGACAGGACTCTTGCTGCTGCCGAGCTGATTCGTTTGGAGCGCATGCTTAAAACGAGGATAGCTACAGTGGAGGCGATGCTGAAGAGCTTACAGCATGAGAGGGAGGAAATGGGAGCGGGGAGGGGGGTATCTGAGGAAAAGGAGGAGGGAGAAGGGGAGAGGGAGGGGAGAGGTGGGAAGGAGGCTGAGGAGGATGATTTGCCATCGTGGGTGGATTCTGCTGGCGCTGCTGCTGCTGCCGGTGGTGCTAGGGGCAGCAGCGTGGGGGGGAGTGAAGCAGGGAGAGAGATGGTGGTGGAAGAGGATGAGTCTGAGCAGGTGAGATTCCAAAGTTGTATTGAGTCCTGCTCTTTGTTGTTCCCCCACTCCTGTCCCTGTAATGACTTTTGCTCCAAGTAATAATTCACCTGGAATGTTTTTCTTTTCTTTTCATCTCTTTTTCGTCCCGTATTTTACTTGTTCTCCTGGCTTACGTACCCCTCCATCTTCATCAGGCTGTGAATGAACTCCACTACACTGTTGACTTCACAATCCATCCCTCCTCCACCACTCCTCTCTCACCTACATCCCTCCCCCATCCAACTTTCCTGCTCCCTCCTCCTCCTCGTCTGTTGACGTTACAGCCCCTTCTCCCCCTCCACTCCTCTCTCACCCATATACCCTCCCTCCCCACCTCTTGCCCCCCCTCACCTCTCCCCCACCCTCCCCACCTCCTCGCTCACCCCCATCCCACTCAGGCACTCAATACCATTCGCAACAACCCCTCCTCCTCTCCTCACTCACCCAACACTACCCTCCCTCCCCACCTCTCCCTCCTCCTCTCTCACCTCACTCTCTCCCACCTACCCCCAGTCTGTCGCACCGACCCGACAACCCACTCCCCCTCCCCCATCTCGGCCTCTCTCTTCCCCCCTCCCCCCCGCCTCATTCCCTGGAACCCCCACCCTCACCGCTACCTGCTTGCTACTTGCACGCATGGCCGCACCTCCAACCACCTGCTCTGCATACGACGGTGGGTCCCCGCTCTCTCTTCTTTTGGAACCCCTTTAGAACCATTACTCTCACCCCCACCCTCCCCACCGCTACCTGCACGCATGGCCGCACCTCCAACCACCTGCTCTGCATACGACGGTGGGTCCCCGCTCTCTCTTCTTTTGGAACCCCTTTAGAACCATTACTCTCACCCCCACCCTCCCCACCGCTACCTGCACGCATGGCCGCACCTCCAACCACCTGCTCTGCATACGACGGTGGGTCCCCGCTCTCTCGTCTTTTGGAACCCCTTTAGAACCATTACTCTCACCCCCACCCTCCCCACCGCTACCTGCACGCATGGCCGCACCTCCAACCACCTGCTCTGCATACGACGGTGGGTCCCCGCTCTCTCTTCTTTTGGAACCCCTTTAGAACCATTACTCTCACCCCCACCCTCCCCACCGCTACCTGCACGCATGGCCGCACCTCCAACCACCTGCTCTGCATACGACGGTGGGTCCCCGCTCTCTCGTCTTTTGGAACCCCTTTAGAACCATTACTCTCACCCCCACCCTCCCCACCGCTACCTGCACGCATGGCCGCACCTCCAACCACCTGCTCTGCATACGACGGTGGGTCCCCGCTCTCTCTTCTTTTGGAACCCCTTTAGAACCATTACTCTCACCCCCACCCTCCCCACCGCTACCTGCACGCATGGCCGCACCTCCAACCACCTGCTCTGCATACGACGGTGGGTCCCCGCTCTCTCTTCTTTTGGAACCCCTTTAGAACCATTACTCTCACCCCCACCCTCCCCACCGCTACCTGCACGCATGGCCGCACCTCCAACCACCTGCTCTGCATACGACGGTGGGTCCCCGCTCTCTCGTCTTTTGGAACCCCTTTAGAACCATTACTCTCACCCCCACCCTCCCCACCGCTACCTGCACGCATGGCCGCACCTCCAACCACCTGCTCTGCATACGACGGTGGGTCCCCGCTCTCTCTTCTTTTGGAACCCCTTTAGAACCATTACTCTCACCCCCACCCTCCCCACCGCTACCTGCACGCATGGCCGCACCTCCAACCACCTGCTCTGCATACGACGGTGGGTCCCCGCTCTCTCTTCTTTTGGAACCCCTTTAGAACCATTACTCTCACCCCCACCCTCCCCACCGCTACCTGCACGCATGGCCGCACCTCCAACCACCTGCTCTGCATACGACGGTGGGTCCCCGCTCTCTCTTCTTTTGGAACCCCTTTAGAACCATTACTCTCACCCCCACCCTCCCCACCGCTACCTGCACGCATGGCCGCACCTCCAACCACCTGCTCTGCATACGACGGTGGGTCCCCGCTCTCTCTTCTTTTGGAACCCCTTTAGAACCATTACTCTCACCCCCACCCTCCCCACCGCTACCTGCACGCATGGCCGCACCTCCAACCACCTGCTCTGCATACGACGGTGGGTCCCCGCTCTCTCTTCTTTTGGAACCCCTTTAGAACCATTACTCTCACCCCCACCCTCCCCACCGCTACCTGCACGCATGGCCGCACCTCCAACCACCTGCTCTGCATACGACGGTGGGTCCCCGCTCTCTCTTCTTTTGGAACCCCTTTAGAACCATTACTCTCACCCCCACCCTCCCCACCGCTACCTGCACGCATGGCCGCACCTCCAACCACCTGCTCTGCATACGACGGTGGGTCCCCGCTCTCTCTTCTTTTGGAACCCCTTTAGAACCATTACTCTCACCCCCACCCTCCCCACCGCTACCTGCACGCATGGCCGCACCTCCAACCACCTGCTCTGCATACGACGGTGGGTCCCCGCTCTCTCGTCTTTTGGAACCCCTTTAGAACCATTACTCTCACCCCCACCCTCCCCACCGCTACCTGCACGCATGGCCGCACCTCCAACCACCTGCTCTGCATACGACGGTGGGTCCCCGCTCTCTCTTCTTTTGGAACCCCTTTAGAACCATTACTCTCACCCCCACCCTCCCCACCGCTACCTGCACGCATGGCCGCACCTCCAACCACCTGCTCTGCATACGACGGTGGGTCCCCGCTCTCTCTTCTTTTGGAACCCCTTTAGAACCATTACTCTCACCCCCACCCTCCCCACCGCTACCTGCACGCATGGCCGCACCTCCAACCACCTGCTCTGCATACGACGGTGGGTCCCCGCTCTCTCTTCTTTTGGAACCCCTTTAGAACCATTACTCTCACCCCCACCCTCCCCACCGCTACCTGCACGCATGGCCGCACCTCCAACCACCTGCTCTGCATACGACGGTGGGTCCCCGCTCTCTCTTCTTTTGGAACCCCTTTAGAACCATTACTCTCACCCCCACCCTCCCCACCGCTACCTGCACGCATGGCCGCACCTCCAACCACCTGCTCTGCATACGACGGTGGGTCCCCGCTCTCTCTTCTTTTGGAACCCCTTTAGAACCATTACTCTCACCCCCACCCTCCCCACCGCTACCTGCACGCATGGCCGCACCTCCAACCATCTGCTCTGCATACGACGGTGGGTCCCCGCTCTCTCTTCTTTTGGAACCCCTTTAGAACCATTACTCTCACCCCCACCCTCCCCACCGCTACCTGCATGCATGGCCGCACCTCCAACCACCTGCTCTGCATACGACGGTGGGTCCCCGCTCTCTCTTCTTTTGGAACCCCTTTAGAACCATTACTCTCACCCCCACCCTCCCCACCGCTACCTGCACGCATGGCCGCACCTCCAACCACCTGCTCTGCATACGACGGTGGGTCCCCGCTCTCTCTTCTTTTGGAACCCCTTTAGAACCATTACTCTCACCCCCACCTTCCCCACCGCTACCTGCACGCATGGCCGCACCTCCAACCACCTGCTCTGCATACGACGGTGGGTCCCCGCTCTCTCGTCTTTTGGAACCCCTTTAGAACCATTACTCTCACCCCCACCCTCCCCACCGCTACCTGCACGCATGGCCGCACCTCCAACCACCTGCTCTGCATACGACGGTGGGTCCCCGCTCTCTCGTCTTTTGGAACCCCTTTAGAACCATTACTCTCACCCCCACCCTCCCCACCGCTACCTGCACGCATGGCCGCACCTCCAACCACCTGCTCTGCATACGACGGTGGGTCCCCGCTCTCTCTTCTTTTGGAACCCCTTTAGAACCATTACTCTCACCCCCACCCTCCCCACCGCTACCTGCACGCATGGCCGCACCTCCAACCACCTGCTCTGCATACGACGGTGGGTCCCCGCTCTCTCTTCTTTTGGAACCCCTTTAGAACCATTACTCTCACCCCCACCCTCCCCACCGCTACCTGCACGCATGGCCGCACCTCCAACCACCTGCTCTGCATACGACGGTGGGTCCCCGCTCTCTCTTCTTTTGGAACCCCTTTAGAACCATTACTCTCACCCCCACCCTCCCCACCGCTACCTGCACGCATGGCCGCACCTCCAACCACCTGCTCTGCATACGACGGTGGGTCCCCGCTCTCTCTTCTTTTGGAACCCCTTTAGAACCATTACTCTCACCCCCACCCTCCCCACCGCTACCTGCACGCATGGCCGCACCTCCAACCACCTGCTCTGCATACGACGGTGGGTCCCCGCTCTCTCTTCTTTTGGAACCCCTTTAGAACCATTACTCTCACCCCCACCCTCCCCACCGCTACCTGCACGCATGGCCGCACCTCCAACCACCTGCTCTGCATACGACGGTGGGTCCCCGCTCTCTCTTCTTTTGGAACCCCTTTAGAACCATTACTCTCACCCCCACCCTCCCCACCGCTACCTGCACGCATGGCCGCACCTCCAACCACCTGCTCTGCATACGACGGTGGGTCCCCGCTCTCTCGTCTTTTGGAACCCCTTTAGAACCATTACTCTCACCCCCACCCTCCCCACCGCTACCTGCACGCATGGCCGCACCTCCAACCACCTGCTCTGCATAGGACGGTGGGTCCCCGCTCTCTCTTCTTTTGGAACCCCTTTAGAACCATTACTCTCACCCCCACCCTCCCCACCGCTACCTGCACGCATGGCCGCACCTCCAACCACCTGCTCTGCATACGACGGTGGGTCCCCGCTCTCTCTTCTTTTGGAACCCCTTTAGAACCATTACTCTCACCCCCACCCTCCCCACCGCTACCTGCACGCATGGCCGCACCTCCAACCACCTGCTCTGCATACGACGGTGGGTCCCCGCTCTCTCTTCTTTTGGAACCCCTTTAGAACCATTACTCTCACCCCCACCCTCCCCACCGCTACCTGCACGCATGGCCGCACCTCCAACCACCTGCTCTGCATACGACGGTGGGTCCCCGCTCTCTCTTCTTTTGGAACCCCTTTAGAACCATTACTCTCACCCCCACCCTCCCCACCGCTACCTGCACGCATGGCCGCACCTCCAACCATCTGCTCTGCATACGACGGTGGGTCCCCGCTCTCTCTTCTTTTGGAACCCCTTTAGAACCATTA